>OX941082.1:121133047-121733047 GCA_954870635.1 Arctium minus | reverse complement strand
CTAAAGGGAGAGAAAGTAGTTTAAATCACAGACCTTCAGAAAGAGTTGCATTAAATATTCAAACGACATCATTTTCCAAAAGTACACCTTTAAAACAAGGAACCCACATGAACCTTCTTTCGTAAAACCACTTTAATCCCAAGCTCACCCAAAACGTGAATAGTAAGCAAAACTCCCAATTTATAATAATACGAAATAAAACTTTACTTCTCGAAACACCCCAAACGGGGCAGGATATAATACACAACCAATAAATATTGAGTAAACAATTCTCCATAAGCAAAACGTCACCGAAAGTATGGATGATAAAAACGATACAATTAAATACCCAATTAACACCTTCCGGTGACGGGGGAGACCCGATTCCATTGTACGTGGAAAATCACAAAGTTAAGCCACATAACCATGTTGTCGAACTACACCTCAGATCGTAACTGTATTGCCTGCTCTGCCGAGCTACACCTCCAGTCGTGACTGTATTGTCTGCTCCGCCGAGCTACATCTCCAGTCGGACTTTATTTCAAATCCCACACACCGTATCCCTTATTGCTTGCTCTGCCGAGCTACACCTTAAGGATACGCGATCTTATTTCCTGTTTAATCTCTAGCGGAGTTTCATCCTCAGGATACCCACTCGACCCCTAGTGCCTACTCCCTAGCATTCAAGATAGGACCCTCAACTCCTTACTTGATAACTCTCGGTGTCTAAC
The DNA here is from genome assembly GCA_954870635.1 of Arctium minus. Lineage (NCBI taxonomy): Eukaryota > Viridiplantae > Streptophyta > Magnoliopsida > Asterales > Asteraceae > Arctium > Arctium minus. The sequence goes on along the minus strand of OX941082.1, from coordinate 121,732,337 downwards.
CTCGTGCATAAGAATTAGACATCCAAACAAAAGACCCATGGTCCCGTAGTACAACCGATAAAGGTTCCTCTTCGCCAAACAACCGGGACGACACCAATGCCAACACAACATTATTTCCCAAGGTGAGAATCCCAAGAGTCCTCACCATTAAATACGACTGACTTACATGCCTATGGATCCAATGCATTACAATCTAAAACACATGACTCCTATTGGATGACACACGCACTCAAAACATATATTCTCCAAACTAAAGTGCAATAAATGCAACTCACACCCAAGGCTCCACTTGAATTTATTAAAACCATACAAATGTCCTCAAGACTCAATTTGAAACACGATTGACTAACTATCATGCAAACACAACAACCAAAAGTATGATTATTTCAAATCTCATCATTGGTTGAGGCAAACCATTTTCCAAATGAACTCGTACCCCTATATTTCCAAAATGCCTCATAACACAATAATATGCATTTTCCGAAAAGGTTTATAAGGTCAAATACACAAAATGAGACTTACGTCAAATGAACTCCAATTATATATGTAAAATCATCGATGAACCATTTCAACATGATTTATTTACCAAAATTCCCAAAAATCCCAAAATGGGTGTTTCACCATGTTTATAAAACTAAACATTTCAAAATAACCAAAAATTATCAGGTGATCAACAGTTAACAATTTCAAGTAAAACACAAAACACTTTAAAATGAACATTTTGGCATGTACACCGTTTTCACAAATCAACTTGAACTCACTTTGCTAGATTTAGGCTAAATCTAGATTTTACTCCAACTTGAGCTCCTTTGAAGAACACTTGAATCTTCAAGGTCAAAACCTCCATAAACCTAGATGCACAAATTCCACCCATAAATAATCACATTCAACCATTTAGAATCGATCCCTAAACACATTACATTAAAATCTCCATTTTGGTCAAAACCCTAATTTTGACCCAAATCTTCCAGAATCTTACAAACCGAAGTTGAATGAATCAAACACTAGAAAATCATCAAGAGAACATTTATATCTTATATTAGGGTTTAGAAATGGAATGGATACACTTACCACTTAGGTTTTGATGAAAACCTAGAAAACCCTAAGTTAGAGCTTGAGGTTGAAGATGAAGATCCTTGGTACCTAGCTTCCAACATCGCACTTGGTAGAGTATTGATACCTCATAACTTGGGGATTTAAGGATTTAGAACCCCATAACACTATGGGTAGCGAAGATGGGTCTTAGGAGGGTTTTGGGAGAGTTGGGGAGGAAGTGAGAAGTGAGAAATAAAGAAATGAGCCAAAAACCCGATTTTGATAGCCTGCTCTCCCTCCCATGCGACATTGCCATGCGACATTGCCCATGGCAATGTCGCTGGTCATTGTCGCCAGAATGCCTCCCCCTTCTGATCTTTCTCTACGACTGTGAATATGCGAATTGTAGCGGGACCTTTCCGGAGCCTCGAAACTCACATTTTCCAACACTGAGACCCCCGATACTCTAAAGGACTTTAAATAATGATTTCCCAAAAAAATTCCAGCCGTTTATAAGATCAAAAAATGTCCAGGTGACCTTTACTTACAGAAAATTACGGGTGTTACAACCTTACCGACTTTTATTAAAGCAAGACCTTCTGTTTGATTTTAACTTCCGTATAACGCTTTGCAAGTCATGATTAGGTCGTCGAGTATCGATGCATGCTTATACGTCTATGTTTGTGTTTTACACATGCTCTTGATGTGAGTGTGTGCATGAGCATTTTATATGCGTGTGAGTTAAGGCATGATTTTATGTCGTTGATAACCCCACTCTCGATCCTAGGAAGTGTCATCGTGAAGTGTTAGAACCCGGAAAGGGAGTTTGGAAGACGTCGTGGAGAGACGTGCGACTATGCCCGACGACCTTGCCGTGGCATAGCCGTTGTGGTCATAAGGGAGACTATGCCTGACGACTTTGCCGAGGCATAGTCGCAGGTGTCAAGGTCGCCATCGGCGTACCGAGGCCAAGGGAAGACGAGTGACTATGCTCGGCGTTAATGTCGCGGCATAGTCGTGGTGGCAATGTTGTCTAAAGGGCCGAACCTTCTGGGTTTTTAGGTCGTTTGAGGAACGATTTCAAGTCATTTTTCACAAAAAAATTCTGCAGATCGATAGCTCTATCCCTCTAGGCGATTTTTCCCCATTTTCTCTCTTCTACCTCCTCATTCAATGCTCCTAACCCTAACCTAGCATTAAGTGATTTCAATAAGGTTGATGGGTCTTAAAGTGTGTTCTTGGTTCTATTAATCCTCAAGAGATTCAAGTTTCCCTCAAGACTTTGCATCCGAGGGTTTCTACCAACTATTTAGCGTTTTCTCTATACAAACCCTAGTATGTGAGTTCTTACTTCTTAAATGCTCATATACATAATTATTGCTTACAATAAACACTCTATCTCACACACACTCATATATATATACTTATCATTGGGTTTGACCTAATTTCTAGGGTTTCATAGATTTGGTTATAATGAGCATTTTAATCATTCATTAATATGCATATTAACTTGGTAGAAATTATCTTACTTGGTGAATGTTACTTGAATGGGTTACAAGAATGTGGTGGGTAATATTTTAAAATGAGAAGTTCCATATAATGAATATATTGTTTAAAAGGTTAGGATATGAAAGATGCTTATGTGAGCTTACTTATCTTGTTCATGTTTATATGGTACAAATGTTGGTTACTACTTCCTTGTGCACGAGGACGTAGTTTTCCGGTTTATTGGGTTCTTATTATGGGCCATGTTGGGCACAAACGAGTAGGCAATAGGGGACGTAGGTCCTTGAGGTGTAACTCGTTTAGATTGGATAGGCAATAATGTCCCGTAAGTCCTTGAGGTGTAACTCGATGGAGTAGGCAATAAAGACAATGTTATGGTTTGAGGTTGTGATGTCTTGATGGCATGGGAACTAGGACCGGGACATGAGGTGTAATCCAATAACATCATGGGTGACTCCACTCCCATGTACATGTCACCCCGATGGAAAAGGGTCTCCCCCGTGGTTCAAGGGTTATCTCTTGTGTGTTTATGTTCAGGTTTGGGAACATCTTTGCAAGTGGGATTAATATGGTAACGCAAAGGGATTCGGTAACACAAGTTTTAAATTATGATATTTCTTGTTTGTGAACTGTTCAATTTATGAGATCCCACTAGGCTTCGTCCTAACACTTGTTTGGTTGTTGGTTATCTCACAGGTCCCCTAGCGGTGGAATCTAGGACGTCGGGTTTGTCAACCGTGCACGTAGGAGATCTTGATGTGCCGGTCTTTTTGGGGATTCATTATGAAGAGATAGATTTTTGGTGGAATAGCAACACCCAAATTAATCTAGTTCAATTTAGCTCTAGATTAAGTAGGTTGTTGTATTGTTATGTCTCTTTATTTTTGCAACTTCAATTGGTACAAACTAACCCAACTTAATTTGGGTTTTAGTTGTCATGGATTTGGGATTTATCCTTGTTTAGATGTTTATTCTTCTAGGGTATTTTGGACCTCCATTTTATAAACGTTATATTGCCAAAATTTCTAATTTTTATTTGGCCCTATTTTTAGGGTGTTACAGGTCACGCGGGATTTTATCGTCAATTTATCAAGGATTTTTCTAAAATTACTAAACCCTTGTCTTCTTTACTTATGAAAGATGTTAATTTCCAATTTACTGATGAATGTATTGTGGCTTTTAACAGGTTAAAAAAGGAGCTTGTATCTGCACCCATCTTAACTGCACTCGATTGGAGTCTACCGTTCGAGTTGATGTGCGATGCTAGCGACTTGGCAATTGGAGCAGTTTTGAGGCAGCGGAAAGAAAAGAGATTGTACATTATCTACTATGCGAGCAAAACTTTGGATGACGCCCAAGTGAATTATGCAACAACCGAAAAGGAGCTCTTAGCCATAGTGTATGCATATGAGAAATTCCGACAATATTTGATGGGGTCGAAAACTATCATCTCTACCGACCACTCGGCATTGAAGTATTTGATGACAAAGAAAGACGCCAAACCAAGACCGATCTGATGGATATTATTACTGCAAGAGTTTGACATAGAGATCCGGGATAAGAAGGGTTCAGAGAACACGGTTGCAGATCATTTATCGAGACTTGAGGACGACGGAATGAAGAAAAATAATGATATGACAATTAATGATTTTTTTCCCGATGAGCAACTCTTTTATGTAAGTTCTTCTGATCCATGGTTTGCTAACTTTGTGAATTTTTTGGCAGGTAACATCACACCACATGGACTTAACTCACATCAACGCCGGAAATTTTGCGATGATGTCAAGATGTATTTTTAGCACGAGTCGTGTCTGTATAAGCGTTGTGGGGACGGAATGATCAGAAGATATGTCACGGATGAGGAAAAAGATGGAATCACGACTCATTGTCACAGTTTAGAATGTGGGGGACATTTCAGTACCGACTGAACAGTTGCGAAGATACTACAATCCAGATTCTTTTGGCCTACAATGATTAAGGATTGCCGGAAATTCATTGCGAGTTGTGTTGGATCAAATAATTGTATTCAAGATTAAATTGTAATAGGGGTTTAGTTTGTAATAGTGTTTAATACCTTAGGGGGTATTTTAGCAAATAGTCAATATTAGTAGGTCATGTTGACCTAAGTATAAATAGTTTTATTTTATTAGTTTTAGGGTTAATGAACAATATTGGTGATTAGAGAGGGAGCCGTATTTTCTCTGTATTGTATACGCCCAAGGTACCAAGAACACACACACGTATTCATTGATTAATCAAGAGATCTGTGGTATGTTGATTTAATATATTTATCTCTTGTTCTTTATTGTGTTGTGATTATTTATCAACTAGTAATCTGGGGTTTAACAAGTGGTATCAGAGCCAAAGAATCAAGCTTTTTGGATTAAAACAGTGTTTATCGATATCTTATTGTGTGAAAATCGATTTCACGATTTAATGTGTTTTTATGCATAAAATTGATTTGATTAGATGCGTTTTTTGCTATTGAATATCATCTGATTGTTTAATTGCACTTGAAATCATCAATCGATTGGCTTTTTATGATTTTTGGATACTGGGTTCTTGAAACTGTCGAGTACTGCTTCATTCAAATTGAGTGATCAAAAGTTGTTTTTAGGCATTGATTTTGATTGGGTATTGATCGATATATGTTTATGGATTATGGTATGAGTTTTATACTGTGTTTTAATCGTTCAATGTGTTTTCTGGATTGAAAATCGTGTACTGGGTCGAACTGTGAGTTTGTTCAAGAGTTTTATTTTGCGCCAGATTCAAGGGTCAGTTCTTCGCGCAAAGTTATCTTTTGCGCATCAGTGCTTCGCGCAAAACTGCACTTTGCGCCACCTTCGCTTGGCGCAAATTTATCTTTTGCGCCACACACTACACCGGTCAGAGACACACCGGTCCACACCGGTTGGAGGAACACTGTTCGCAGACACCAGTCAGGATACCGGTCGATACATTGGTCCGGTCGACGGGACACCGGTCGATACTTTGGTCCGGTCGACAGAACACCGGTCGCTTACACCGGTCGGTACTTTGGTCCGGTCGGCAGGACACCGTTCGCATCACAACACCGGTCGGACGGACACAGGTCGAGGACACCGGTCAAACATCTCATCGGTCGCAGAAAGACCCCGATCAAGACCTCAGTTCTTCGCACAAATCAATATTTTGCGCCACCTTCTAGTAGCGCAAAACTCCATTTCGCGCGACCCATACCTCGCGCAAACCGCTCTTTGCGCCACCCACTCTTCACTCAAAATCTTACTTCGCGCAACCTTCTATTCGCGCAAAACACACTTCTCGCGACCCATTACTCGCGCAAAACCTCTTCTTACGCCACCTCCTGGTTGCGCAAACTTTACTTTTGCGACATATTTTCTATTTGCTAATTTATTTGTGCTTTATACTGTTTGCGAATTCTGCATTTGATTATATTTTTGGAAATTTACTTTTCTGAAAATTTTTTAGTGTAGTTTTTATCCAATCCTTGATTCTAAGATCTTACGAGTTGATTTAAGTGGTACAGATATCACTATGCCTTACATAGACGAGAAGGGAAATACAATGCTGACCGACAGAGATTATGCTTTAGCATATATGCTAGAGATTCCAGCACTGGAAGCTGAGAATAAAGATTTGAAGATTCAGAACTTATCTCTTCTAGAACAGATTGATAGATTGAAAAATGAAAAGGACTTAAAGAAAGACTTTGTTTGCTCAGAATGTATCTCTAACTCAAAGATTAATTTTGCAAGAATAATTGAGTCTAAAGAAAAAGAGATCTTAAATCTTCAAGCAAAGCTGAAGAAGTCTGAAAGTTTTAATTCTAGCTCAAGCTGGTCAAAGAAGGAGTCAATGCAAAGAGAGCTAGATTAACTTAGAAGAAGAGCAAACATCTCAAGTGAGACATGTGAAGGGCTGAGAAAGTCAAATTCTCAAATTTTTGCTGAAAGAGACTCTTTGAAAGATAAAGTTTTCAGTCTTGAGGTTGAGATTAATATGCTGAAAGAAAAGGCAACCCAAGACAGAAACAACACAAAAGCCCAAGATGAGATGATGAAGATTGAGAAAGAAAGAAAAGAATTTGCTAAGAAATTCTCAGATTTCTCGAGAAAAGCCTTTGAAGAAAAAAAATCATTAGAGCTTAAATGTGTTAAGCTTTCTCAACAAGTTTCAGACTTTGAGAAAGTTATCATTCAGGAGAGAGACAAGGTTGAAAATGAGAAGAAGAAAGCTGAGCAGAAGGATGTAAATAAAGACTTTTCTAAAGAAAAAAAAGATTTAGATACTGAGATAGCTAAGCTGACAAGAAAGCTATCTGAGTTGTCAACAAACATTCTAAAGGAAAAGAAGACGAAATCTGAATTGCAAGAGAAGTTTGATCTGATTGCAAAGGAAAGAAACAGTTTGTCGTCAAAGATAAAGGAACTTGAAGAGATCGTTTTCAAGGTGAAGCTGACTGAGCACAAGACGCCAGATTCAATAGCTCAATCACCGAGAGATGATCAAGCTGAATCAGATTACTCACTCAAAAAGGCTTCAAGTTCACATTTTTCAAATATTTCTTATAATCCTTTATTTGATTTAGATGATGGTCTTACTTCTAAATCTATTGATCAGATTCGTCCTTCTAACCTTTTCTTTGACAAAAATGTTGATGGTTCAGGTAACTTCAAGAAGAACAAGTCTTAGAAGAAAAGATTCTGGAGAAGGGAAGATGATGAGAAAGATAGAGGAAATTGGATTTGGAGAATTAAAGGATCTCCAGAGGAAAAGAAGAAAGAAGAATCATTTGTGCATACATCACATGCTAAATGGAACTACGCTTCAAAAGGTAAAACTTTTGGCAAACCTGCTCTGGTTTACACTATAAATCAATTGATCAGGTTAGCACAAAAGAAAATTAGTTGTTCCTACTGTGGCTCAAATGATTTTGTAAGAAAAGATTATGTGAATAACTGGTATGGTTCTTATTTTATATCTCCTACTAGAACTGCAACTAACCCATTAGGACCCAAATACCAGTGGGTACCAAAAGCTATATCTGTGTTGAAGGCACCCAAGGTTTAAGGGGGAGAAAGAACAATGACTTTTGATTACTACAGATCAGGACTCGATCTTCAATGAGAAGAATGTTGACTTCTAAGTACAACAGCTTAGGACTCGATCCTCAATGACAAAAATGATGACTTCTAGACAATACAATCTAGGACTCGGACTTTAATGTCAAAGAGTTTGACTTCTGAATTTACTTTAATCCTAGTAATTCAAAACTCTGTTTCATGATTGAGGATTATGCATATATTAAAGGGGAGCTTATATGCTTTATATTTTTTTTACTGATGTGTTTTCTGATGTTTCAGGAAAAGATTAAATACTATTCTCACCGGAGAATATGTATAATGGCTCTTGAATAACACAGCTCAAGACCCGATCCTCATTGGTATCGAGGGGGAGGATATCTGAGTTTTTTTTTTGTTTGTTAAAGATACTTAAATGAAAATATTCATCCCAGGGGGAGTTAAGGATTCTGATTTGCAGGTATATCTTTCTAATCCTTACACTCTATCACTTGCTGGAAGATGAACAACTTTCACTTGTGAAAAATGGTTTCTTAAATGTTCAAACCACTTCCTATTCTTCAAAGATTTTCATGAATTGTGAAGTGTGATTTTAAATGATTTTTGGATACTTACTTGACAAACTCTTTTAGTTTGAGGGGGAGAATTGCATTGTCAAACACACTTATGTTTTGACTTCTCCAATTTTTTTTTATTCTTCATGTTTATTTGTATTCCTTTGTGCTTACATGTACAAAAGGTTGTTGAAAAACACATTCTTTTAGGAAAATACATGGGATTCAGTGTGTGAGCTTAACAGCAATTCCATGGATTCACGATAACTAGTGTTTCCTACCCAGGACGTATTCCTGAGTGATTGAGGGGAGAGGGGTCAAAAGATTGAGTGTTGGTGTGTGGAGAGGTAAAATGGAAAAGAGAGATTGGTTAGAAGTGAGATTTAAAAGATTAAAAGAAAGATGGTGAGAGAACAGAGTAAAAGAATATCAGACTTTGCACCAAACTTCTTTCTGAGCCGGGCAGCCACATTATCTGTTGTTTCACATTTCTTCGTGAATGACATTGAAAAAGGCACCTAGCCCATGCCCTCTCTTGCATACAACCCCACCAGCTACTCATTCTTTTCTCAAAAAGAGAATGTTTCACATTTTCTGGGGACGCAACACATACGCTATTGGTTCTTCATTTGGAAGATACTAATATTGAAAAAGAAGGAAAGTTGCCCCCACCTTCGACCTTTCTCATGCACATTGAGTCTTTGTATAATTTTTTGCTGTCTCAACAAGTTTACATACTTTGAGCCTAAATTAAAAAGCAATAATCGATGCTTAATTCTTTCATACACATGCACGAGCACACAGAAATTTGTTTTCTGTCAGAACGTTCATAGATAACCATGTGTTATTCGATGATTGAATGGAAGTCCTGGGGAGCCAACATCAAAACCAGCTCCTTATATAGTAACTTTGTGTTACTCAGTGACTGTGTGTTACTGACAGACATTCAAAGCTGAGTCATTTGTTGATTCAGGGTTACCACTTTTTATTTATTTGAATCTGCAAAGATTGAAACAATCACTCTTTCCATTTGGGGAGACTGCTCTTATTTGCACACAGGGATATATACATGAAGACGATGCTTAATTGTTTATCTGGGGGAGAAGATTTCTAATTTGTTTTGAAGTTTTGATGATGATGATTCTCACCACTCATCAAAAAGGGGGAGAATACAAAGAGAAAGACTATACTGAAGACTGCTGAAAGTGTCTAAGCCTATTTGATTGTCAGAAGGACACTTCATTTAAAGAAAGAGGAAGATGAAGACTATGTAAAACAACAAGTTTTGAAGTTGTCAATGTGATATCAGATACAGTTTTCAAGAGAAGTGAAGACCCGAAGACAATTGCCAAATTTTTTTAATCTTGAATCCAAAGGGGGAGATTGTTGGATGAAATAATTGTATTCAAGATTAAATTGTAATATAGGGGTTTAGTTTGTAATATTGTTTAATACCTTAGGAGGTATTTTAGCAAATAGTCAATATTAGTAGGTCATGTTGACCTAAGTATAAATAGTTTTATTTTATTAGTTTTAGGGTTAATGAACAACATTGGTGATTAGAGAGGGAGCCGTATTTTCTCTGTATTGTATACGCCTAAGGTACCAAGAACATACACACGTATTCATTGAATAATCAAGAGATCTGTGTGTCCGAATATGCAATCATTCAATCATGTAAACAAATAATCAACACAATAATGCAAACCTGATATTGATTAATCAAACGATTCAACGAGTTACAAGTTCTTGAAATCGATATCTCTCTCTCTGTTTCTCTCTTCACGGCGCACCACCACCAACACAGCCTCCTCTCAATAATATTAATTCTCAATTAAGCCTCCTCTCATTAATTAACCCTAAACAAAATCTATTTATACTTAAGCTACTAAGCCTAATGGGCTTGACAAGGTTTGGGCCCAAATTACAAAAACTAACTAATAACTAAATTATAAAACAAATAAATAAAATACGAAAAACACACTTTTGACTATTTATTACAAAAGGACCCTAGACTATTTGTTGGGACGACTTTATCAGCTTTAACTTCAGATTTTCATCTTCGGATAATTATGATCTTGAATCCAATAAATATGTGCTTTAACAATCTCCCCCTTTGGATCAAGATCATTCTTTAAGCTCAGAAAATGAATAATCTTCATCTTTGTCTTCAGAATGTAGCAATCTCCCCAATCGATGAGAATATCTTTTGGAAAGAAATTATCTCCAGTTTCAGCTCGGAATGCTTCAGCAAATCATCTTCAAAGAAAATTTCTTCAAAGCAGCAAATCTTCATAATATCTTCAGAAATTCTTTCAAAAACTTTTGATCTCCGCATTTCTTGATTGACGCTTTTCCCCCTTTTTGATGAAAAGAGCAAAGAGTTCATCAAAACGTGTCTTCAAGAAATTTCTTCCACCATTGATCTTGCAAACAGAACCACTGAGTATCTGTCAATTCATTAAGATGTTCATCCAGATCTTTGCAAATCTAGACAAATTAGAAAATGAAGTGTAACACCTGAATCAACAAATGAATCAGTTAAAATTGCATGTCAGTAACACAAAGTCACTGTGTGTAACGAATACACAATATAAAGGAGCTTTTATGATGTTCACTCCCCCAGGGCTTCCATTCAATCAGCGAAACACCACAAAGGCCATTTCTATGAACGTTATGACAAAGAAACAAATTCTTTGTGTGTTCGTGCAAGTGATAGAAAGAAATAAATCATATGATGTTTGCTTATAAGGCTTAAAAAGTGTAAACCACTGAGACAACAGTTAGTTAAACACAGACTCAATGTGCATTAGTGAAGTGTGAAGGTGGGGCAAACTTCCTTCTTTTCAATATCCAGATTTTCCAAATGAAAATCAGATAGCATATGTGCTGCGTCCCCTTTGAAAATGAAACATTTTATTGTTGAGAAGAAAATGAGTAGCTGGTGGGGTAATGTCAAGAGTTGGCATGGGCTAGTTGCCTGTTTCAATAATGTTCACCAAAGAAATGTGAAGCATTAGAAATGTGGCTGCCCGGCTCAGAAAGTAGTTGGTGCAGAGTTTGATATTCTTTTACTCTGATCTCTCAACCTCTTTTTTTTAATCTTTAAGCTCACAGCTAACCAAACTCTCTTTTAACATTTCTCTCATCACACATCCCACACTCATTTCTTTTGACTCCTCACATTCAATCACTAAAGGATTTACTTCTTGGGTAGGAAACACTGGTTAACGTGAATCCATAGAAGTTCAATGAAGTCTTAGCACACTGATCCCATGTTTTCCTATGAAGCATATGTTTCTTAGATGATTTAACTTGATCAGTTAAAGCTCAATGATGAATCAGAAAACATTTAAAATCACACTTCCAATTCAAGAAATCTGTTTGAGAATCAGAAAGTGGTTTGAACATTTAAGAACATGTTTTCTTATGATTGAAAGTTGTCCTTCTTTCAACCATAGATGAGATGAAGATTAAGAATTATACCTTTTGAGTACAGTCTTACATCTCGCGAAGTCAAGCTTAAAGGCATAGAGATATGATCTTTGAAGCATCTCTCAACCTACAAAAGTCTAAAAATCTAGTCAAAGTAACTTTATTCACTGAAATTGAAATAACATAAAGCAGTAAAACACTTAGTGTACGAGTTCTGATCAGAAGTAATCAGAAGTCATAGCCATACTCTTTACTTGTATGCTCCCCCTAGAATCATGCATCACTAACAATTATCAGTAAGCACAATGCATTTAAATATTCTCCCCCTCAAACTAACATTGACCATCTATAAGATACTTCTCACACTCCCCCTGAGATCAAGAACAAACTATTAAAGAGCAGGTATCATGCGGAAATAATAATAAAGAAATGATAAAGAGACACAATAAGAAACTTTAATAGGTAACCAACGATTAGGTCTTAAGATTTAGCATACCAAGTCTTGAGACAAGAAAATTAAATCTCTTTTCGTCTAAAGGTTTGGTAAACAAATCTGCAAGCTGATAATCGGTTTTTACAAAGTAAAGTTCAATTGTTCCCTTTTCTACATTATCTTTTATAAAATGATACCGAACATCTATGTGTTTGGTCTTAGTATGCTGAACAGGGTTACCGGTAATCGCAATAGCGCTCTTAGAATCACAATAGATCGGGATTCTATTGAAATGAAATCCATAGTCTCGCAGTTGTGTTCTCATCCACAGGACCTGAGAACAGCAGCTAGCAGCAGCTACATATTCCACTTCGGCCGTTGATGTGGAGACACATAATTGCTTCTTCGAAGCCCAACTGACGAGTTTATCTCCGAGGAATTGTATATCACCCGAGGTGCTTTTCCTGTCTAACATGCAACCAGCATGATCTGCGTCTGAATAAGATGTTAGTTCAAAGCTTGTATCCTTAGGATACCACAGACCAAGATCTGCAGTCCCCTTCGGATACCTGAAGATCCGCTTTACAGCAGACAAATGGGATTCTTTAGGATTGGCCTGATATCTAGCACATAAGCATGTAGAAAACATTATATCCGGCCTACTAGAAGTAAGATACATTAAAGAACCTATCATCCCTCTATAAGTCCTAACATCAACAGCCTTTCCCGAAAGATCGGTGCCAATCTTAGTACCAGGTGCCATTGGGGTACCAATCGGTTTACAATTTTCCATTCTGAATTTCCGAAAAATATCCAGAATGTATTTGGATTGATTGATAAAAATCCCCGTTGAAAATTGTTTGACTTGCAATCCGTGAAAGAAGTTCATCTCTCCCATCATGCTCATCTGAAAACGTGACACCATGAGGTTTGCAAAGTTCTTACAGTACTTAGGATTTTTAGAACCAAAAATAATATCATCCACATATATTTGAATAAGAATGATATCGCCTTTATCCTTTTTAATAAAAAGAGTGGTATCAACCGTACCTTTTGTGAAACCCGACTTGACCAAGAATTGAGATAGAATATCATACCAGGCGCGAGGAGCTTGTTTCAGTCCATAAAGAGCTTTATCCAGGATGTAAACGTGATTCGGCTTATCTGGATTTACAAACCCTTCTGGCTGAGAAACATAGACTTCTTCCTTGAGTACTCCATTCAGAAAAGTTGTCTTCACGTCCATTTGATAGACGGTGAAGTTCTTGTGGGCAGCGTAGGCTAAGAACATCCGAATCGCCTCTATACGTGCCACTGGAGCATAAGTCTCATCGTAGTCTATCCCTTCCTCTTGCCTATATCTTTGGCGACAAGTCGTGCTTTGTTTCTGATAACGGTGCCATCTTCATCTTTCTTGTTTTTGAACACCCATTTCGTACCAATGATGGTTTTACCTTGCGGTTTGGGTACGAGTCTCCAGACTTTCAGTGCTTCAAACTGAATCAGCTCATCTTGCATCGCAGTTACCCAATCTGAATCGGCAAGGGCCTCAGATATGCGTGTAGGCTCGATCTTGCTCAGAAAGGATTCATACATACATAGATTTGATGTTACAGACCTAGTTTGCACCGGTGCAGAAGGATCTCCAATAATTTGATGTACCGGATGCTCTTTGGTCCACTTATGTTCATGAGGGAGTGGATTAGATGCATGTTCATCATTGTCCGCATCTAGGAATCCACTTGTATCTCCTTCAGATGGTTCAGAATTAACGGGGGCTTCAGTTGAAGTAGTCGTTGCAGAAGTTGCAGTAGGTACAGCTTGGTCAATCTGATGATCAGTCCTTACAGTACATCCTACTGAGTCAGCTACTTCTGTCTCGGCGGTGTTGGTCACAACTTCAACTGTCGGAGTAGGATTTTGAACTGGAACTTCTTGCTAAATAGGGGAACCGAATTCAGTAGAGATATCGGAAGTGGTCGGATGAGTAGTCATCGAGTCTTCTATCCTGTCAACCACAACAGAGTTAGGCAATTTAGAACCAAGAAATTCATCATAGAACAGTTCAAATAATAAATCCAAATCAGATAAATTAGAGGTAGACGACGAAGCGCCATCTGATTTGTTCTCTTGAGGGGCAGGTCCTGGACTGGTTGGTCCATAAGCTAATACTCCGGTAATGACGAGTTCTGAACTGATGTGCTCAGATGCCATGTCCTCATCAAATGTAACATTTACGCTTTCGATCACAGTCTTCGACTTCTTCAAGTAAACCCGATATGCAGTAGATGTCGAGGAATAACCAACGAAGATGCCTTCATCCGCCTTAGCACTGAACTTGTTCGGATTCTCTCTATCGTTTAGAACAAAACACTTACAACCAAAAACATGAAAATATTTAATGGTTGGTGTTCGATTGTTGATCAACGCATACGGAGTCTTCTGAAATCTGCGGTGTATCATGGAGCGATTCTGAGTGTGACACGCAGTCGATACAGCTTTAGCCCATAAAAATAAAGGTAAGTCAGATTGGCTGAGCATTGTTCGAGCGGTCTCAACAAGTGTACGATTTCGCCTTTCTACGACTCCGTTCTGTTGAGGCGTGCGAGCAGCAGAGTATTGATGTGATATCCCGACCGATTCGAGATATTCTTCAACTATCTTGTTCTTGAACTCTGTTCCATTGTCAGTCCTGAGAATCTTTACTTGTTTTTGCAGATTGACTTGGGTCATCTTCAGAAACGTAATGAGAACATCGGGAGTCTCATCTTTATACCGTAGAAACTTAACCCAAGTGTATCGTGTATAGTCGTCCATGATAACTAGCACATACTTCTTTCCTCCTAAGCTTTGCGTTCGCATAGGACCGCATAAGTCCATATGCAACAACTCTAAAGGAGAGATGGTACTAGGTTCAGGATTTGGTTTGTGTGGGGCTCTCTTCATCTTTCCCTTTTCACACACTGCACATAGATGTTCTCTTTCATATTTCAGCTCTGGAAGTCCTTTCACTAGCTTGCCACTGACCAGCTTGTTGATGTACCGAAAGTTGAGGTGAGAAAGTCGTCGATGCCATAACCAGCTTTGTTGCATCGAGGCCTTTGATAGTAGACAGACCTGATTGTCAGTCTGGACCTTTGACAAGTTGATGGTGTAGAGGTTTGACTTGCGAGTGCCGACCAAGAGTTCTTTTCCTTCTTCAGTGCGTACCGAACATGTCTTGGCCTTGAAATTAACCTCTAAGTCTTTGTCGCAGAACTGGCCAATGCTGAATAGGTTGTGCCCTAAGCCTTCAACGTAGCTCACCTTCTTGATCGTAAGATTTTCATGTACAACATCACCATATCCCAGAATAGGTGAAAACTGATCATTCCCAAAACGAACTGTGCCACAGTATTTGTCCGTAAAATTAGACAACATACTCTTCTGCCCGGTCATATGCTTGGAACACCCGCTATCCAAGTACCACATATGACGGGTCTGCACAACACAAATTAGGAAAGAAGAGGTTTAGGCACCCATTTAAAAATGGGACCTCCACTGTTAGTACTTGATTTTGGCACCCATTTAAAATTGGGCCCGCTTATTCCTTGAAAACCATAATCATGATAAGATGAATGATAACGATAAGATGAAACATTATATGAACCATACCAAACATCAGAAAATTTACGAGAAGCATAATCACATTCACCATAATTGAAATACTTTTTATTCTTAGATGGAGCTAACTGGAATAATTGCTTTATAGAGTATTTCTTGCGAGAATCAACAAGATTAGGTTTAAAAGTAGCAACATTCACAATCACATCATCTTTACTAGAAGTCTTTTTATTCAAAACAAAACTAGAACTAGATTTAGCTTTCTCGTCTATCTTCTGTTTCGGTATCCATGCAGTCTTAACTCCAACCCTTTGCTTTCTCAAATCTGAAACATGTGAAACTTTAGAGTTAGAATGATGAGAATTAAGAGAATGCTTCTTCTTTGGCTTACCAGTGGGGATCGGTTTCTGTGAAAGCTGAGATTTTTGTTTCTTACCTTTTGCTTTCTTTGATTTCACAGAAACTGATTTATCAACTTTCGTTGATGTTTCACCTTTTTCAAACACACTGGGTAATCCAAAAGAATTAACAACACAAGATGAATGATCAGGAAGTTTAGAGGTAAAATTAAATTGAGCAACACAATCATTCAAAATACCATCAGAGTTTAAGAAATTAAGATCATTCTCAAGTTTTGAACACTGTTGAAAAAACAGTTTGTTCTAAGTCCATCAAAAGTCTTTCTTCTATAAGAGTATTCTCGAGTTCAGAAATTTTACTTTCCAAAACTAGAGGAGGTACGTAAATCTTACCTTCGATGGGTTTAGCCTCCAACTCTTTTACAGAATAACTCTCAAAATAATCATTTGAAAGAAATTTTGATTTATTAGAACTATAACTGTTATTCAACTTCTCATAGCGAAATGGAAGTTGAACTTTAGTTGTGTTCTTTCTTTTATCATATTCCTTGGCTTTATCTTTTTCAGAAAGACTAGTCCAAAAGGGTTTGAGTTCCTGATGTTGAGGAGCCAACAACATAAACCCAAAGTCATAAAGTGCAGGCACTTCAGATATACCCTTTTTGAGATGATGTGGGTTCTTGTAACCAAGTCCCCAAGTATCAGGTTTCTCTTTAGGTTTGTTCAAATGAATAGTGTTTTCAGTTTGACCTAAAGAATGTAATTTCTCTTCCAAAGCATTCACCTTTTCTATTAAGGATTTATTCTCTTTTGAAGTAGAAAAGTACCTTTTAGCAATCTCTCTAGATTTAAACTCACATTCTTTAAAC
Organism: Arctium minus; assembly: GCA_954870635.1. Classification (NCBI taxonomy): domain Eukaryota; kingdom Viridiplantae; phylum Streptophyta; class Magnoliopsida; order Asterales; family Asteraceae; genus Arctium; species Arctium minus. Next base: position 121,715,456 of record OX941082.1, on the reverse strand, counting down.
TTTGAATCAGTTTCAGATAACTCTTTATGAATTATAGTCTTTTCTTTAGCGCTGGTGTCTATATTTTTGTGCAAAGTTTCAATTAGTACATTTTTCTCAGCAATATCATTAGTAAGTTTATGTATAGATTGATTTTTCTCATTTATGACACCTTTCTCACGCTTCAGTTTCGACTCTAACTCTTGGAGTTTAGACATCATGGCATTCATTTGATTCAGTAAATCAAATTCAGTTAAGCTACATACCTCATCATTATCTCCATCATCAGAATCAGCTTCAGCTTCTGACTGGTTCTTTCCCATCAAGCACAGATGTGCTGTCTCGTCCTTCTCTCCTTCTTCAGATTCGTCGTCCGAATGGTCGAGCCAGTATTAATCCTCGGCCATTAATGCTTTTCCAGCCTCTTGTTGCTTGGCTAGAAGCATCTTATTCTTGTAATAGTCGGAGTTTCGGACTTTTGATTTACGACAGTCCTTGGCAAAATGACCGAGTCTCCCACAATTGTAGCACTTAATCGGTTCTTCCTTCTTGGTCTCTTCAGCTTCATCCTTCTTCTTGTTTTCTGTCTCCTTTCTTCAACTTTCTCCTTATGCTTGTAGTTATTAGGACCAGACGAGTATCTCTCACTATTGGAGTTTGGCTTTTTATAGAACTTCTTTTGGAGAGCCTTGGTTATCAACAGCATGGCTTCCTTCAGTTCATTACAATCGTCAGAGTCAGACTTTGCCGCGCAATCAGCTTCTTCCGATTCAGATTCTATCACCTTCTTCTTCTTATACTTCTTAACCACAAGAGCAACTGGATCAGCAACTGCTTTGTCAGCCTTTTTCATCTCAGCCTTGATCTCTTCTACTTCTTCCTCATTCTGTCTGAGGATTTCATAAACTTCATGAAGAGGAATGTCATGCAGATCCTTCAACTGCCTCATTTGTCGGGTGAACCTCTTCCACTCAGGCTGAAGATTGCTGAGAAATTTCACATTCAGCTCCACGTGAGATTTGCTGATCTTGTTCTTGCTGAGCTCGTTCAGCAATGTGACAAATCTGTCATAAGTGGCTTCGAGTGACTCTCCAGCTTTGGCTTTGAACTCTTCATAATTATTCAAGCAGGTGGATACTTTGAGCTGGTTGCCGACTTTAGATCCAATCATCATCTTCTCCAATTGATCCCACATTTGCTTACCGGTAGCGTTGTAGCTGTCAATCTTGACATATATTTCATTCGGTATGCCTTGGAGAATAAATGATCTTGCCAGCTTGTCACCCTTGTGTCTGTTCAACTGATCTTCCAAATACTCACCAATCGGTAATTTATACACTGTCTCTTCTTCTTGACCATTTTCTCCAGCTACAGTGAGAACCTTGGTCGGAGGTGTCATGATCCCGTCTTTAAGAGATTTTATGATTTCATCTCCCAAATCATGTCGATCAATGAAGTCCAAAAATCTATCCTTCCATTGCTCGTACTCCCCCTTGAAGAGTACTGGTGGCTTCACATCTGTTCCAATAGCAAGAGCTTCCCGAGACATCTTTACTTATACGATTAGTATCAAACTTATCTGATATTGAGACAATCAACTGGATGAGATCGTTAGAAATCAAGATAAAATCACACAATACTGAAAATTGTAGAATGAAATTCAGAAAAATCTGATCATGAACAGAACTTTGTCCCCCTTCGCAGACTTAGCACGGGGGTCCCTATTACAGTTTGCAAAAATCGACCGATATACTGACCGGGGATGTGCTTCGACCGGGTAGATGTGAAGACCGGTAAGTGAAAGGACCGATATTATGTTCGACCGGGAACTTGTAAAGTCCGGTCGAGTGATTTGACCGATATAGAGTTCGACCGGGAACTTGTAAAGTCCGGTCGTGTGATTTGACCGATATAGATGCTTTGACCGATATGACTCGACCGATATACTCTTAGACCGGTGTTACTCGACCGATATACCCTTAGACCGATAGTGTGCTGTGTGAGTTCCGGTCGAATGCTAAGGACCGATATAACTTTGACCGATAGAATGCAGAACCGGATGGATGTTCGACCGACACTAAACAAGACCGATATGTTCGACCGATATAATCTTCGACCGGGTGGACTGTGAGAGTACCGGTCGAATGCAATAGACCGATAAAAAAGTGTTCGACCGGAAGTGCAAAGACCGATATGTTCTTGATGCGGTATCGACCCAGAAACCAAAATCAATCCAGAAAAACACTCGATACCACGAATTAAAGTACCAAACTTTGCCAATATGATCAATTTATCAACTAGAACAGATTACAATCAATTAATTTCAATAAAAATCACTTTAAGAACAAATTGATTGATGACACAGTGCCGAGTTCGTGAACGAACCCAAAACAACAAATTCAACAAATTGATAATCAAAATCGATGCAATAATCAAATCAATCAATACACAATCACTATAATAGGTAAAACAAACACAATCCAACCACTAATAACTTGAAAGAACGATTACACAATAAAAATTATGAATCTTTGACAGAAAAATAGAACCGAACAAAAACTTATTCAATTCAATCTGTTTAGCTCTGATACCAATTGTGTGTCCCAATATGCAATCATTCAATCATGTAAACAAATAATCAACACAATAATGCAAACCTGATATTGATTAATCAAACGATTCAACGAGTTACAAGTTCTTGAAATCGATATCTCTCTCTCTGTTTTTCTCTTCACGGCGCACCACCACCAACACAACCTCCTCTCAATAATATTAATTCTCAATTAAGCCTCCTCTCATTAATTAACCCTAAACAAAATCTATTTATACTTAAGCTACTAAGCCTAATGGGCTTGACAAGGTTTGGGCCCAAATTACAAAAACTAACTAATAACTAAATTATAAAACAAATAAATAAAATACGAAAAACACACTTTTGACTATTTATTACAAAAGGACCCTAGACTATTTGTTGAGACGACTTTATCAGCTTTAACTTCAGATTTCCATCTTTAGATAATTATGATCTTGAATCCAATAAATATTTGCTTTAACAAGATCTGTGGTATGTTGATTTAATATATTTATCTCTTGTTCTTTATTGTGTTGTGATTATTTATCAACTAGTAATCTGGGGTTTAACAAGTTGTGACAAGTGTCAACAGATGGGGAACATCACAAAGAAGGATGAGATGCCAATGCAAATATTCTTAGAGGTTGAATTATTCGACAATTGGGGTGTTAAGACTAAATATTGTATACAAGATTTAATGTGGAAAGTCAATATTGTGATAGTCAACATTGTCATAGTCTTGTAAAAGTCAAAAGCTTGTTTTGCATTTACTTAGTGGTTAAGTCTTTGTATAGTGTGTTGGTATATATAGGTTTGTCCTTTGTAATATTGATACTACGAGGCATATATTGTAACTTTGAGAACACTTTGATCACATATTCAATACATTGAGAGCTTTTCACGTCTATACTTTCTCTCTCTACTTTCTCTCTCTATGATTTGGTAGATTTTGGGATTATTAATTGGTATCAGAGCTGATTCAAATTAGAGAGAGGATTGAGAGAAATGAATTTCGGATATGAATTTGTGTTTTAAATCAAAATCTTGATCGATTTTCTTGGTTTTTCAAGAAAAACTCGTTTTTCTGTATTTTATCAAATTTGATTTGATTTGTGGTCGATTTGATTGTAAAATGGAGTTTTTGGATTCGTTTTTGGTTATGGAACATATTTGATTCATATTATTTTTCAAGATTTCCAAGTTTTGATCATCAATTTGAAGAATTTTGTGTTTTTTTAAAAAAAAAATACGAACAAACTATCTGTTCGATCGATTGGAAATCGATTTCTGCGAAATTTGTTCAAAGTTTGTGTTTAAAAGATGTTATAAATCTGTTTTCGATCACAATTGCACAAGAATGTTCATCAATTTCGATTTATAAAGATCAGATTTAGAGGTTTTTCGTGTGATCGTGAACTTTGCGCTAGATCTAAACTTTGCGTGAGTTCTTCAACTTTGCGTCACATTCATCTCAAGAGAATCTGACTTTGCGCATCCACGTATAACGCAAACTAGGGTTTGCGTCATCCAAGTCTAAAGAGAATTCAATTTTGCGTTTCACGTTGCTCACGCAAACTAAGGTTTGCGTCTCTCAAAGCTCGCGAGAATCTGACTTCGCGCCTTCAACGTCTCACGCAAACCAGAGTTTGCGCCTCTCAAGTCTAACGCAAAGCTCCTTTGCGCCTCTCGTCCATCGTGCAAACCAGGGTTTGCGCCACCCCTTGCTCGCGCAACTCTCATTGTGCGTCACACGTTGAACACGCAAACCTCTAGTTTGCGCTAAATCTGTCTATAAAAAAAACAACGTTGAACTCTGGAATTTTTTTTTGTGCCAGTGCTTGCTCATGTGAAATCCTACTTTGAGCCAGTCTAAGTGTTGGTGGTTGAAGATGTCGATACTGTACAAGCCTGATATATCTGTAATTGAAGCTGAACGAAATGATCTGAAATTGAAAATTTCAGAATATCTCAGAAGGATTCAGGAGTTGCAACTCAAATTGTTCAACTGTATTAAAACTCCTGAATGTATAAATTGTACTAAAAATAGATCTAATTTTGCAGATATTCTTTATGAAAAGGAGAAAGAGATAACAGAGAAAGAAAGAGAGATTATGAATCTTCAAAGCCAAATGAAGACAACTGAACAGAAAACACCGGATCTGCATGCAGAATCAGTTGAGCTTCAAACCAAGTTTAAGGCTTTTGAAGAAAATATATCTGCATTGGAAAGTTCAAATACTGAACTTAAAAAGAAGATATCTGCATTGGTGTTAGATAATGCTGAGATGATTAAAAGCATTCAAGCAGATAAAGCAAAATCAAAACAGGAGACATCTTCTTTTCTTCAGATGTCTAAGATTTCTAAGAAAACTCTCCATGAGAAAAAGGACTTGGAGCATAGATGCAGGAATCTTTCTAAACAAGTGTCTGATTTTGAGAAAATTCTTATAACTGAAAGAGACACTTTTTCAAAAGAAATACAAGTTCTTGAAGGAAAAATATCTGGTCTTCCCACACAAATCTCTACTTTACAAGACTTGCTCGAAAAAGAAAGAAAACTTTTCAAAGAGTTGAAAAAGTCTTTTGATCTTGAAAAGAAAAATTACGAAAAGAGAAATGTTGGGATTTTTAAAGAAATATCTGAAAAGATCAAGAACTTGGAAAAAGATTTTAAGCAAGAACGCATACATTTTGAGTCTGAAATATCTATGCTCCAATCCAAAATTACTGTTCTATCTTCAGATATCCAAAAAGAACAAAAGGCCAAGTCTGATTTGAAACAGAAATTTGACACACTTTCAAATGAAAGAAACATTTTGACCAAACAGATAAAAGACTTAGAAGCTGCAAACATTGAAATATCAGAAAAGATAACAGCTGATGTGATTGATCAATCACCTGTTGATAATTCAACAGAATCAGTTTGTTCTTTCAAAACAACTTCTAGTTCTATTAATGAGAAAAATGTTTTGAAAAACAAAAGTGTCAAATCTCAAACTGTCAAATCAAATCAGATCAGACCATCTAATCTGTTCTATATCAAATCTGTTGATGGTTCAGCGCGCTTTTATGTTAAATCTCTTGGAAAGAATTCAAGGAAAGATCAGATTGTCTGGAGAGAAAAGGGTTCTTCAGGTGATGAGAAGAAGAAAGGCAAAGCATCTGCATCCACATCCAATGTCAAAAAGAACAGTACACGCACAGGTAAAACTTTTGGTAATTCTGATACATTTTATTCTACTAATCATCTTATCAGGATTGCTCAGAAGAAAATCTGCTGTTCTTATTGTGGAGCACATGATTTTGTAAGTAAAAATTTTAGTAATTACTGGTATGGCTCTTATTATATAACTCCCACACGAACTGCAACTAACATTTCTGGACCCAAATACCAGTGGGTACCAAAGAAGAAAATTGATTATGTGTTGCAGGCACCACTCGTCAAGGGGGAGTAAGAAAGATAATGGCTCTTGAGTAAATCAGCTCAAAACCCGCACCTCAATGTCAAGAATATGGCTTCTAAGCACATCATCTTAGGACCCGTACCTCAACGATTAAGGCCCTCTACTCCCGTGATATCATAAGAGATCGTATTCCAACATTCAAATGAGGACATCAACCTTCAAGGAGGAGTACACTCTTTCTGCAATAGAGAGATATGATGGACTACATTCCAGAAGGAATTGTGGATCTTTATCCTAGACTTTTCATTGATAGATTTTCCTGATATGACGGACCGCATTCCAGAAGGAGTTGTGGATCTCTATCTTGTTTTAATTGATATATCTACTAATGCATAAATTATAGGGGGAGTACAGGTGATGGCTTCTGATCACATGACAGATCATGACCCATTTTTCAATGATCAGAGAAGGATATTTTGCTAATATCCAGGGGGAGCTTAAAAGATTTAAATCATTCTTTCATGATTTGAGGGGGAGCTGAAAAGGTAAATATCTTCTGATCCTAGATCTCTGATTGTTTGAAAGAAGAACAACTTTCAAATATGAAAAACAATTTCTTAAATGTTCAAACCACTTCTTATTCTCAAAAGTTTTTATGAATTTAGAAGTGTGCTTTTAAATGATTTTCAAATTTTGAGCCTTAATGTTTAACTGATCGTGTGTTTCCAAAGATCAATACTTGTGTATTATCTTGTCCATATACTGTCAAGTATTCACACACACCGGTTCAGTATTTTATTTGAATTTGTTATTACCATGTCTCCAAACGAACCAATTTTTTCGATGCTAATACCCCCGTTTGAAATTCAAGGTTGTTGAGCATCATTCATCTTTTCATATTTGTGCTTTCATTGACAAATTGTTTATATTCGTTCATATAAACAAATTTCCAATTCTTTGACACCCTAATCATTTCATTTGATCTGATTTTAATCATTGTCAGATTCTCAAAACATTTCTATTTTTTCTTGATTATTCATTCATATAAAGTTTTGAGAAATCTTAAATGTTTAAAACTGCTCAAATTTCATTTCTAATTTTTGATGAGCATACATACACTAACATATGATTTCTTGTGCTTCATATCAAGAAAATCATTGACCAGCATGTACTTTTAGGAATATGGGATTCAGTGTGAGTGCTTAATAGATCTTCCATGGATTCACGATAACCAGTGTTTCTGTTTCCTACCCCGGAAGAAATCCTTTGAATGATTGAGGGGAGAGGGGTCTAAAAGAATTGAGTGTGGGTGTGATTTGAGGTAAAATGAAAATGAGAGATTGGTTAGATGTGAGCTTATATGTCTAAAAGAAAGAGGGTGTGAGAACAGAGTTAAAAGAATATTAAAACTCTGCACCAAACATCTTTCTGAGCCGGGGAGCCACATTACTGATTGGTTCACATTTCTTTGGTGACCATCATTGAAATAGGCAAATAGCCCATGCCATATCTTGCATTAACCCCACCTGCTACTCATTCTTTTCTTAAAAAGAGAATGTTTCACATTTTCTGGGGAAGCAGCACATAATCTATTGGTTCTTCTCTTGGAAGATACTGATATTGAAAAAGAAGGAAAGCTGCCCCACCTTCGACCCTTTCTCATCCACATTGAGTCCATGTACAATCATTGATGTCTCAGTGATTTACATATTTCGAGTCTTATGAAACACAATCATTGTGCTAATTCTTTCAAACACAATCACGAACACACAGAGAATTTGTTTTTCTGTCAGAACATTCATAGAATTACCTTGTGTTTTTCAATGATTGAATGGAAGTCCTGGGGAGTCATCATCAAACCAACTCCTTAAATTGTACATTCGTTGTACATAGTAACTTTGTGTTACTGACAGGCATTTCTAACTATTTCATTTGTTGAATTAGGGTTACCACGTCCATTATGTCTGAATTTGAAAAGATTCGGATATATACTGTTCATGATTTGGCTCTTCAGATCAAAGCGCGCCTATTGTAAAAGGGGAGATTGTTATTTGGTTACAAAAGGGGTGATCAAAGTCTATGCTGAAATTGAAGAAATTTTGATGATTATGATGCTCTCAATCATCAAAAAGGGGGAGAATTATACAAAGATCAATTTCAAAGTTCAAGTCTGACAAAAGTTGGATCAAGATCTTCAAAGTCTGATGAAGAAATTCTGAAAGTTCAAAATGCTTCCGCTGTTACAAAGATAAATGTATCTGAAGAAGATTGTTCAAAGTTAATTCAAGATGATTTGTGAAAGTCTGTTCTTCCAAAGAGGGTCCAGAGATCAAAGAGATGAAGATACATAATCAAGTTGTTTCAAAGTTTGTTTAAAAGTTGTCTGTTCAAGACATGTTTTTCAAAGCTTCAAAGATTAAAAAGACTTTTCAAGATTCTTCAAAAGGCTGAAAGTGTGAAGACTGTGAAAGTTTCAAAGTTGCCAGTGACAAAAGCTGAAGATTCAAGAGCTGAAGATCCGTATCATTTTTTTTTATTAAATCTTGAATACAAAGGGGGAGATTGTTAAGACTAAATATTGTATCCAAGATTTAATGTGGAAAGTCAATATTGTGATAGTCAACATTGTCATAGTCTTGTAAAAGTCAAAAGCTTGTTTTGCATTTACTTAGTGGTTAAGTCTTTGTATAGTGTGTTGGTATATATAGGTTTGTCCTTTGTAATCTTGATACTACGAGGCATACATTGTAACTTTGAGAACACTTTGATCACATATTCAATACATTGAGAGCGTTTCACGTCTATACTTTCTCTCTCTACTTTCTCTCTCTATGATTTAGTAGATTTTGGGATTATTATGGGGCATCGACTTCATGGGGCCATTTCCCCCCATCCTTCAGAAACACATATATCTTAGTCGCTGTTGACTACGTTTCCAAGTGGGTGGAAGTTGTTGCCACACCAAAGAATGACTTAAAAGAGGTTATCAAGTTCCTCAAGAAAAACATCTTCACAAGAGTTGGAGTACCGAGAGCTTTAATTAGTGATGGGGTAACCCATTTCTGCAATAAATACCTAGAGGTGGTACTCAAGAAATACTCAGTGAAGCATCGAGTGACAACTCCATACCATCCGCAAGCAAATGGGTTAGCGGAAGTATCAAACCATGAGTTGAAACAAATCTTGCAGAAGATAGTTAGTGCTTCGAGAAAAGATTGGTCGTTGAAGCTTGATGATGCTCTTTGGGCATAACGAACGACGTTCAAGATGCCCATTGGGACCACTTCATATCGATTGGTGTTTAGGAAATCATGTCATCTACCAGTCGAACTTGAACATCGATCATATTGGGCGTTCAGGAAACTGAACATGGATCTTGCCAAAGCAGGGAAGCATCGACTACTCTAATTAAATGAGTTGGAGGAACTCAGGCAAGAGGCATATGAGAACGCAACCATCTACAAGGAGCGGACAAAGAGATTCCATGACCAACGACTTCGAGAAAAGGTAATTATCCCTGGTATGAAAGTTTTTCTATTCAACTCATGTTTGCGTTTATTTCCCGGGAATTGAAGTCGAAATGGTCGGGTCCCTTCCAAGTGGTGGAAGTATATGCATACGGAACAGTTGAGCTACAAGGAGCAGATAGACAAAAATTCAAGGTAAATGGTCAGCAAGTCAAGCCTTATCTAGGAGGCGAACCATTGGGAACGTCGAGCATTTTCCTTGACCAACCTCTGGAGTAAGCGAACTGATGAGTCGTACCACGACGCTAAATACGGCGCTGGGTGGGAGGCAACCCACCGAGGTTTGATTCTTTTTCGTGTGTTTCTTTTATTTATCTTTTGATGAGAAAAGGAGTAAGAAACAGCGAGTTACGCGGGCTATGCAACGACTTCCAGGCCGCGGCTGAAGCCGCGTAAGTCACTAGAATTTTTATGGCAGGGAATTCCCGCGGGTAACCACACAACATACAACGCACGGTGGAAGGCACACAATTCGGACCACATTATAAAGATTATAAAGATTAACCACATACTTCGTCTACAACCACATTATAAATACTGCGTCTACAACCACATTATAAAGATTAATAAAGGACGGGCGCTAAATACTTCATCTTCCATAAATACTTCGTCTACAACCACATTATAAAGATTAACCTCTAAACATACCACCAATCTATACATTCGGACTATAAAGGACGGGCGCTAATAAAACCCACAACAGGAATTTGATGCACATGCTGAAAAATAAAAAGGATTAGGCTTAACGCCTAGAGAGCTCAAGAGTTTTACATAAGTAAAAGCAATTAAATTGATGAACTTCTCTTTAAAACAGAACCTTTCAAATAATGAATTTTAAAACATGGAACAACTCCTTTTCAAAATTATGCAATTTCAAAGATGGATCCTTCATTTCAACGATACTTTATAAATTGACACAACTTGTACTAACTCGAAGTATGAAACATTAGTAACACCATCCACATCGTACGTCCGAAAACATGGACACTAGGCCCAATACTCACACGACCAAAAATGAAAGAAAACTAAATATCAATATGCAGGAATAACACATTTCATTCAAACCTTAATATACGTGAGGAGAACCCAATATTAAAGCCATCAATTACCGTCGACTCCACATAACAAAAGTTGGTACAAATATGACATTAGTGTTTAAAATACCCCGAGTCTACGACGGATAGACCCGTACACAAAGAGAATAGAAGGACACGCAAGTAGGCCGCCCATACAACTTCCTTGCATGACCTCTAAACGTTTCCATCTTGGGTGGCGAGAACAAATGAATGGGGCCACCCGTGATGTTATTGGATTTCACCACGTATCCCGATCTTAGTTCCCATGCCATACCAGACATCACAACTTCAAACCGTTTATTGCCTCTAGCCATACTTCGTCGAGTTCCACCTCAAGGGCTTACGGACACGGGTGCCTATCCAATCCAGACGATTTCCAACTCAGTGGCTCGTGCCACCTATTGTCTACTCGCTAGCAAACCCGAGCGGTCACTAAGTGTAACCCAAAACCTCAAGCTTTGCAAAACAGACGGACTGTCTATGGATCTACAGCACTGTCTAACATTACATGACTCCAACTGAAAAACCAAAGTTCCCAAAACATGTAACTCCCAATGGCATGAAATAATCGCCATCATACTCCAAAATTCCACAACTGTTTTTTTTTAAACCGTACAAATGTCCTCAAGACTCCATTTAGTCAAAACTGAGCCAACGACCCAACAGTTTACGTAAATACCCAAATGAAAGCCGATATAAATATTAAAACACGTTTGACCAACTATTATGCAAACACGACCAAAAGTATAATTAACTCAAATCTCATCGTTGGTTGAAACAAACCGTTTTCCAAATGAACACATACCCTTATGTTTTCAAAATGCCTCATAACACAATAATATGCATTTTCTGAAAAGGTTTATAAGATCAAATACACCAAATGACACTTACGTTAATTGAACTCCAATTATATATGTAAAATCATCAAAGAAACACTTCAACATGATTTATTTACCAAAATAACCAAAGATCCCAAAATGGGTGTCTCAACATGTTCATAAAACTAAACATTTCAAAATAACCAAAACTTATCAGTAGTTAACAATTTGATGTAAAACAAACACTTTAAAATAAACATTTTGGCATGTACACCGTTTTCACAAATCAACTTTAACTCACCAAAAACACAAAATAAACTCCATCATACTAAAATCTTTCATCGCGGTTATAAATCCGGATAAATGTCCACACGACTCATTCAGTCCAAAACCGAGCCAAAGGCCCGACACTTTACGTAAATTTCCAACGAAAGTCTCGTAAACCTTAAAACACATTTAACCGACATTTAACGTTTTCCCCAAATAATGAAATGTCTTTAAACAATGTTTATGAAAACACACACCACCAGGAAATGATTTCTCAAAACTCTACACGTATTGAGACCAAAGATTTTCCAAAAGTTTATGAATGCAAATATACTAAGATACACAAAATCATCAAAGATGCATAAATCATAATGTAGATCTTACGTGTACAAAATCACCCAGAATATGTAAATCACGCTATTTACTTGCTGAAATATTCAAGCTCGACATGAGCAATTTATGATGTTAAAACAATCCAAGTTACCGAATACGAAAACTTAACAAAATACTCGCACCCTGAGAAATACCGAGTAAAACATACGCAATAATTTACGCTATAACCGTGAAAATAGGTTCTTGCACTTCAACATGTGCAACAATTGTTCGTACAACTCCAAAGGGAAAAATCACAATTTTATCTTTAAAATTCTTCCTCTATAACCAAGAGGCGTTGCAGCAAAAGAATTTTCAACTCACCCCATATGCAACAATTCATTCCCCAAAGGGCGGTAAAATAACGGGGATGCAGATAAAATTTCAAATCGAGTTTAAAGCTTCACGTTGTAAGGATAAACACATCTGACCAAAATAGAATCTACAACGACAAAAATACCGCTAACTCGCTAAATGCGTTGCGAAAATTTTAACAGTAAGAGTTAATGATGGAAATACAATCAGAACGAAAGTCCTGTCTTAAAAATAACATAAGTCGTTTATGCAATCATTCACCCCCACGTGATACTTAAATCCAATGCACAAAGTACACGACAGTTGACATTGGTTAACAAAACCCAGAAATTAATGCTCACAATGATGCATATGCACATGTTCCTGAAATTATTTACGCGACACAAAAGTCGTAAGATGAGACACCATAATCCAACTGGATTTTATAAAACTCATTAACGCTAAAATCAAGTGGTGTCCAAATTTCCATTTTGCAACACAAGGTAAGGCGACCATTTTGACAAGATTTTTGATGAGACTCGACGCCCAAAGAACTCATAAATTGCACGCAATGAAATTAAACTCACGCATCTCAAAATATACCAATGCGATAAAAGAATCCGTGAACAAAACTCCAAGAATTCAACAAAACTCACACAACTAAAAATTCCCAAGAAGCTCCTACTCAAAAGCATGGAAATAACTCTTCCTTTAAAACCATTGACATACGTGGAAGAAATCCAATGTCAAGGTCAAAATTCCACAGCTACTTTCCTATTAACTCAAAAAGCGTTAAAACACAGATATTTCGACATCCAAAAATAGCATTTAAACACAAGACGTGAACAAAGAGAGTTTTGATAACAATTTGAAATCAGGTGCAATAAACCATTTTAAACATGCTTATGCTCGTAGTTTAAAATATGTTGATTGCTAAATGTTTTGCCAAAACGTTATAAGGTAATTTACTTTATGGTTGGCGATCATGAAAAGCAATTTATGCAACCTTATTTTAGAAATAAATTTAATGCATGAATTCGGTCGGCACTCACATCTTAATACTACGCTTCCCAACATCCCGACGTACTATAATCAACCGGATGCCTCAGGCATCTTAGGGCAACCATCCCATTAATTAACTTACAAAACTCCTCGAAATAGAATCGATCTAACAAGATATAGCTCTAATTCCACTAACGAATCTGGCTCAAGATGATTAACTTAATGCGTTCTACGCACTTACTATCATCCCAAGTAGACATTGCTTATAAACAACAATCATTCCTTAGCTTACTCGCTTAGAAACTTTCGCACTACTCTAACGGTCAACATACTAAGGTAGAGCACGTAAACACAAGCACGAGAAAGGGTAAGGAAGAGTTTAACTGAAACACGCACGAAAGAAACGTACCGCTACGTCTACCAATTGTCATAACATTAGCAGACCAATTACACTCACGTAAAATATCCTCATAATCACATTAGCTAAATGAGATTATGAACATATAACACATAAGGGTTCTTGTTACCATCATCACAACGCTTGATTAACATAACCTCCGTCGATTCTAAGACTAACCCATCTTAGAAGTTCTACCCACTCTCACAATCAATGCCTATCAAACTCAGTCTAAGTCTAGACATCTTACATTCATGCCTAGTTCGCTTAAACTAGAGCTCTGATACCAACTTGTAACACTCTAAAATTCAGAGTAAATTAAAACCTGGAAATATGGCAACAAGACATCCGTATTGATATAAACTTCCCATAAAGGGGATCAGTCCTTAAGACTATACAAAATCTGAACAGATATAGAATTCATCAACAAACTAATCTAAACATATACTATCTAGATTACATAAGTTGTTGATCCAGAGTCATCCAAAAATGTGGGACTTAACAACGCCCAACAATCCAATACTACACAATCTCAAAAACCCTCGAGATCAATCCCGGCACACAAGCCCTTAGCAACCCGCCGCTAACGAGAACCTGATATACATATCATTTGAGAAAAAGTGTTAGGCTTAAAGCCTAGTGAGAACATACAGTTTATACAAAATAAGAGATATAAACATCAGTATTATAAGGAAATCTTTTCATAAAGGTTTAATTTATAAAAGATAACATTTCGCCACAACCGGGCCTTTTCGGTCCAAAACTCATCATACGATGACAAAAGAACCATTTTACCAAGGTTTGTGGTGTAACACAAAGTAGACCACAAATCCGAGTTATGAGCTAAACAATTGGAATCCGAGGATACGAACACATAAGTCTGTGCTACAACGTGAGATCTAGCCCCAAGCAAAACCAATGTATACTCCTTCACTAGGATCACTATGAACCATGGCTAGTATCCGGCCTCACATAACCGTACCAAGTTGCCCCCGAGGATCATATGCATCCATAGCTACAATGGGGAATGTGACATCCCAAAAATAAGTCGTTAACGGCTAGAACCTCACAATTTAATGCACATGTAGTTCTTATTTGTTAACGGCCAGAGCCTCACAATTTAATGCACATGTAGCTCTATATTTTCTTTACTTGGTAACCACCAAATAATATCAGTCGACTCAAAACCTAGGGATCCGCTAGTAATGGTACAGACTCGTCACAACAACAAAGGTGACCAACCATAAATAAACATATGGTATAAACACATTTTATAAACAAAATGTCATTTCCAGTTCAACTTCTGGTAAGAATGAAAATCATTAAAAATGAGTTCTTAAACATTCTTTTCACATATCCACATAATGTGCAAGTAAAACATCATTTTACTTCAAATAAGATAGAATCCATCATTTTAGTTAAAAATGATCGGGAACCCTAAAATCTCCCAAAACTCAAGTTATATCAAATATGTACAAAACTTAGATCTGAAACCATGGAGATATATAGGAGATCCAAAAGATAACTTTTGATATGTATAAAGTTTAAAATGATAGTAGGAACTCACCCAATAGGTTTATACGACAACCCGAAGAACCAGATATCGACCCTCTTGATAAGACGAAGCTTTCTACACCGAAACCTCGGATCAAACACTAGATTTTTAACCACCAAACTCTAGAGAGAGAGAGAGAACGATTTAGAGAGAGAGAGAGGAGAGAGTTTAGAGCTTGAGAGAAATGAGATATTTTGAAGACTGAACCCTTAAGTCGGCCAGGGTCTTTCGCGGGTTATGCCGCGACCTCAACCCGCGGCATAACTCGCCCGCTTACACAAAACCAAACCCCTCCAGAGGGTTTCGCGGGTTGTGCCGCGACCTCAAGTCACGGTGCAACTCGCGTAGTTCACTGTGGTTTGTCCAAAACCACTAAAAGCCAAACTCAAACTTGGAACCAAACGTGGTGCTAACGACAAAAGCTTAACACTAGAATACCAAGGTTACATAACGAAATTCGGGGTGTTACAATACTCCCAACCTTAGAATGATTTCGTCCTCGAAATCTACTCTTCTCAATGGAACACTGTTCACAGAGAATATCGTCTCAAACCCAAATGCCAGAATCATTAACGTGATCTTAATACCGACACCCGAAATAGCTACCCTTCTTGGGCACATTTCACTCCTAACCGAGCGAACACTCAACTCTCTAAAGTAACCTTTACTCACAAGGTTACGGTTGCCTCCCAACCTTAGGTGACAATTACTACCTCCAGGAAATTAGCGACCTCAACTTTCCATCTACCAATTTCTTTCGAACTGCACGGTTCCGAACTCAAAGCTAACGGTCGACGCTAATCTTCCCAAAACTCTCAGATTTCACTGATCCATTCCTAATATCGATAAAGATATTCTTACAAGGCGCACTAATGCGTCTTTCTGGCAATCGGTTAACACAGATTCTGTTATCACTCAACTCCGATCCGACTCCAAATATGGAAGTAGCCCTTATTCAAATTTCTTAATACTTCCATAAATACTTCGTCTACAACCACATTATAAAGATTAACCTCTAAACATACCACCAATCTATACATTCGGACTATAAAGGACGGGCGCTAATAAAACCCACAACAGGAATTTGATGCACATGCTGAAAAATAAAAAGGATTAGGCTTAACGCCTAGAGAGCTCAAGAGTTTTACATAAGTAAAAGCAATTAAATTGATGAACTTCTCTTTAAAACAGAACCTTTCAAATAATGAATTTTAAAACATGGAACAACTCCTTTTCAAAATTATGCAATTTCAAAGATGGATCCTTCATTTCAACGATACTTTATAAATTGACACAACTTGTACTAACTCGAAGTATGAAACATTAGTAACACCATCCACATCGTACGTCCGAAAACATGGACACTAGGCCCAATACTCACACGACCAAAAACGAAAGAAAACTAAATATCAATATGCAGGAATAACACATTTCATTCAAACCTTAATATACGTGGGGAGAACCCAATATTAAAGCCATCAATTACCGTCGACTCCACATAACAAAAGTTGGTAAAAATATGACATTAGTGTTTAAAATACCCCGAGTCTACGATGGATAGACCCGTACACAAAGAGAATAGAAGGACACGCAAGTAGGCCGCCCATACAACTTCCTCGCATGACCTCTAAACGTTTCCATCTTGGGTGGCGAGAACAAATGAATGGGGCCACCCGTGATGTTATTGGATTTCACCACGTATCCCGATCTTAGTTCCCATTCCATACCAGACATCACAACTTCAAACCGTTTATTGCCTCTAGCCATACTTCGTCGAGTTCCACCTCAAGGGCTTATGGACACGGGTGCCTATCCAATCCAGACGATTTCCAACTCAGTGGCTCGTGCCACCTATTGTCTACTCGCTAGCAAACCCGAGCGGTCACTAAGTGTAACCCAAAACCTCAAGCTTTGCAAAACAGACGGACTGTCTATGGATCTACAACACTGTCTAACATTACATGACTCCAACTGAAAAACCAAAGTTCCCAAAACATGTAACTCCCAATGGCATGAAATAATCGCCATCATACTCCAAAATTCCATAACTGTTTTTTTTTAAACCGTACAAATGTCCTCAAGACTCCATTTAGTCAAAATTGAGCCAACGACCCAACAGTTTACGTAAATACCCAAATAAAAGCCGATATAAATATTAAAACACGTTTGACCAACTATTATGCAAACACGACCAAAAGTATAATTAACTCAAATCTCATCGTTGGTTGAAACAAACCGTTTTCCAAATGAACACATACCCTTATGTTTTCAAAATGCCTCATAACACAATAATATGCATTTTCTGAAAAGGTTTATAAGATCAAATACACCAAATGACACTTACGTTAATTGAACTCCAATTATATATGTAAAATCATCAAAGAAACACTTCAACATGATTTATTTACCAAAATAACCAAAGATCCCAAAATGGGTGTCTCAACATGTTCATAAAACTAAACATTTCAAAATAACCAAAACTTATCAGTAGTTAACAATTTGATGTAAAACAAACACTTTAAAATAAACATTTTGGCATGTACACCGTTTTCACAAATCAACTTTAACTCACCAAAAACACAAATAAACTCCATCATACTAAAATCTTTTATCGCGGTTATAAATCCGGATAAATGTCCACACGACTCATTCAGTCCAAAACCGAGCCAAAGGCCCGACACTTTACGTAAATTTCCAACGAAAGTCTCGTAAACCTTAAAACACATTTAACCGACATTTAACGTTTTCCCCAAATAACGAAATGTCTTTAAACAATGTTTATGAAAACACACACCACCAGGAAATGATTTCTCAAAACTCTACACGTATTGAGACCAAAGATTTTCCAAAAGTTTATGAATGCAAATATACTAAGATACACAAAATCATCAAAGATGCATAAATCATAATGTAGATCTTACGTGTACAAAATCACCCAGAATATGTAAATCACGCTATTTACTTGCTGAAATATTCAAGCTCGACATGAGCAATTTATGATGTTAAAACAATCCAAGTTACCGAATACGAAAACTTAACAAAATACTCGCACCCTGAGAAATACCGAGTAAAACATACGCAATAATTTACGCTATAACCGTGAAAATAGGTTCTTGCACTTCAACATGTGCAACAATTGTTCGTACAACTCCAAAGGGAAAAATCACAATTTTATCTTTAAAATTCTTCCTCTATAACCAAGAGGCGTTGCAGCAAAAGAATTTTCAACTCACCCCATATGCAACAATTCATTCCCCAAAGGGCGGTAAAATAACGGGGATGCAGATAAAAATTTCAAATCGAGTTTAAAGCTTCACGTTGTAAGGATAAACACATCTGACCAAAATAGAAACTACAACGACAAAAATACCACTAACTCGCTAAATGCGTTGCGAAAATTTTAACAGTAAGAGTTAATGATGGAAATACAATCAGAACGAAAGTCCTGTCTTAAAAATAACATAAGTCGTTTATGCAATCATTCACCCCCACGTGATACTTAAATCCAATGCACAAAGTACACGACAGTTGACATTGGTTAACAAAACCCAGAAATTAATGCTCACAATGATGCATATGCACATGTTCCTGAAATTATTTACGCGACACAAAAGTCGTAAGATGAGACACCATAATCCAACTGGATTTTATAAAACTCATTAACGCTAAAATCAAGTGGTGTCCAAATTTCCATTTTGCAACACAAGGTAAGGCGACCATTTTGACAAGATTTTTGATGAGACTCGACGCCCAAAGAACTCATAAATTGCACGCAATGAAATTAAACTCACGCATCTCAAAATATACCAATGCGATAAAAGAATCCGTGAACAAAACTCCAAGAATTCAACAAAACTCACACAACTAAAAATTCCCAAGAAGCTCCTACTCAAAAGCATGGAAATAACTCTTCCTTTAAAACCATTGACATACGTGGAAGAAATCCAATGTCAAGGTCAAAATTCCACAGCTACTTTCCCATTAACTCAAAAAGCGTTAAAACACAGATATTTCGACATCCAAAAATAGCATTTAAACACAAGACGTGAACAAAGAGAGTTTTGATAACAATTTGAAATCAGGTGCAATAAACCATTTTAAGCATGCTTATGCTCGTAGTTTAAAATATGCTGATTGCTAAATGTTTTGCCAAAACGTTATAAGGTAATTTACTTTATGGTTGGCGATCATGAAAAGCAATTTATGCAACCTTATTTTAGAAATAAATTTAATGCATGAATTCGGTCGGCACTCACATCTTAATACTACGCTTCCCAACATCCCGACGTACTATAATCAACCGGATGCCTCAGGCATCTTAGGGCAACCATCCCATTAATTAACTTACAAAACTCCTCGAAATATAATCGATCTAACAAGATATAGCTCTAATTCCACTAACGAATCTGGCTCAAGATGATTAACTTAATGCGTTCTACGCACTTATTATCATCCCAAATAGACATTGCTTATAAACAACAATCATTCCTTAGCTTACTCGCTTAGAAACTTTCGCACTACTCTAACGGTCAACATACTAAGGTAGAGCAGGTAAACACAAGCACGAGAAAGGGTAAGGAAGAGTTTAACTGAAACACGCACGAAAGAAACGTACCGCTACGTCTACCAATTGTCATAACATTAGCAGACCAATTACACTCACGTAAAATATCCTCATAATCACATTAGCTAAGTGAGATTATGAACATATAACACATAAGGGTTCTTGTTACCATCATCACAACGCTTGATTAACATAACCTCCGTCGATTCTAAGACTAACCCATCTTAGAAGTTCTACCCACTCTCACAATCAATGCCTATCAAACTCAGTCTAAGTCTAGACATCTTACATTTATGCCTAGTTCGCTTAAACTAGAGCTCTGATACCAACTTGTAACACTCTAAAATTCAGAGTAAATTAAAACCTGGAAATATGGCAACAAGACATCCGTATTGATATAAACTTCCCATAAAGGGGATCAGTCCTTAAGACTATACAAAATCTGAACGGATATAGAATTCATCAACAAACTAATCTAAACATATACTATCTAGATTACATAAGTTGTTGATCCAGAGTCATCCAAAAATGTGGGACTTAACAACGCCCAACAATCCAATACTACACAATCTCAAAAACCCTCGAGATCAATCCCGGCACACAAGCCCTTAGCAACCCGCCGCTAACGAGAACCTGATATACATATCATTTGAGAAAAAGTGTTAGGCTTAAAGCCTAGTGAGAACATACAGTTTATACAAAATCAGAGATATAAACATCAGTATTATAAGGAAATCTTTTCATAAAGGTTTAATTTATAAAAGATAACATTTCGCCACAACCGGGCCTTTTCGGTCCAAAACTCATCATACGATGACAAAAGAACCATTTTACCAAGGTTTGTGGTGTAACACAAAGTAGACCACAAATCCGAGTTTTGAGCTAAACAATTGGAATCCGAGGATACGAACACATAAGTCCATGCTACAACGTGAGATCTAGCCCCAAGCAAAACCAATGTATACTCCTTCACTAGGATCACTATGAACCATGGCTAGTATCCGGCCTCACATAACCGTACCAAGTTGCCCCCGAGGATCATATGCATCCATAGCTACAATGGGGAATGTGACATCCCAAAAATAAGTCGTTAACGGCCAGAACCTCACAATTTAATGCACATGTAGTTCTTATTTGTTAACGGCCAGAGCCTCACAATTTAATGCACATGTAGCTCTATATTTTCTTTACTTGGTAACCACCAAATAATATCAGTCGACTCAAAACCTAGGGATCCGCTAGTAATGGTACAGACTCGTCACAACAACAAAGGTGACCAACCATAAATAAACATATGGTATAAACACATTTTATAAACAAAATGTCATTTCCAGTTCAACTTCTGGTAAGAATGAAAATCATTAAAAATGAGTTCTTAAACATTCTTTTCACATATCCACATAATGTGCAAGTAAAACATCATTTTATTTCAAATAAGATAGAATCCATCATTTTAGTTAAAAATGATCGGGAACCCTAAAATCTCCCAAAACTCAAGTTATATCAAATATGTAAAAAACTTAGATCTGAAACCATGGAGATATATAGGAGTTCCAAAAGGTAACTTTTGATATGTATAAAGTTTAAAATGATAGTAGGAACTCACCCAATAGGTTTATACGACAACTCGAAGAACCAGATATCAACCCTCTTGATAAGACGAAGCTTTCTACACCGAAACCTCGGATCAAACACTAGATTTTTAACCACCAAACTCTAGAGAGAGAGAGAGAACGATTTAGAGAGATAGAGGAGAGAGTTTAGAGATTGAGAGAAATGAGATATTTTGAAGACTGAACCCTTAAGTCGGCCAGGGTCTTTCGCGGGTTATGCCGCGACCTCAACCCGCGGCATAACTCGCCCGCTTACACAAAACCAAACCCCTCCAGAGGGTTTCGCGGGTTGTGCCGCGACCTCAAGTCGCGGTGCAACTCGCGTAGTTCACTGTGGTTTGTCCAAAACCACCAAAAGCCATACTCAAACTTGGAACCAAACGTGGTGCTAACGACAAAAGCTTAACACTAGAATACCAAGGTTACATAACGAAATTCGGGGTGTTACAGACATGACCACAAACGATATTCTGAAGAGCGATCTACACACAAATTTGGCTTTCTTAATGCTTTTTATCAAGAGCAGTCTAAAGCCATCTTCACACAACACCACTGCAGATCCCCAGGTTGCACAGGTTCTTTTCTGTCTCCAATAGAATCTTCTTATGGACGTTGGGCATATAATTTTGATGGAACTCTTGGATGCCAACATTACCCTTGATGGGATTCTCCCATTCCCATGTATGATCCACATTTCTACAAGGAAGCTGGCGTGGATGTGGTTGAAATTCAATCACCCAAGGCAGATTTTTCATTGAAACACTATCGTATTCAAATCCGCGCAACCGAGGAGTTATAAAAGAAGCGGCGTGACGAGGAAAATGAGTGGCGCATGCAACATGGAATGTAGCAGCTTCCAGCCGAAGGAGAGCTTTCTGAAGGAGAGTCCAACGACCCAGATTTCGACCCAGTTGCGCCCTAGACAGCTACAGAAGAGCACAGTGGAGATACACCACCTTGGGCTACGAGGATGATGACTCAGATGACGCAAGAATTTCAAGCGATCAACACCAGGCTGGATGGATTTCAGAGCAGACTGGATCAGATCCCACCAGAGTCTTCAGGATCCCAGTGCGGTGACAGCGCGTGCGAGGGCGTCAGACTGGTGGTGCATCTTCATCACACTACGAGTGATCATGGGGTGGAAAACTCAATTTAGACTTCTTTTCTTGAACTTTGGTTAATGCTTCTTATTCGGATGACTGTAATTAATTGCATGATGTTACCGCTTAGTAGTTGTTAACTTCCTTTTACTTCTATCACATTGGGGACAATGTGTTGGTAAGGTTTAGGGTTGTCCAATTGGGCACACATACCAATCACTTTTTCCATTATACTTGTCATGTATATGATTTTCAAGCCAAATTTTTTTATAACACATATGACTTTAAGTCACCTCTTGGAAAGTTGAACCCGACCATTGTGCATAGAATTTTGAGATAATGAGGTAAGTACTGAGGGAAGACCAGTGAGATGGGTATTTAGGGACATTAATGGAGACTACCAGAAAGAATCTTCTTGAGCCTATTTGTTGATCTGTTGAATTTTTGAGTGAGATTATCATTTATAGTCCTATACACTACTCGCTATTCTTAAAGATTAATAATAGTTAATATCGCTATTATTGTTGTATTAAGTAGTAAAGACCATCATCCTGATGGATAGTGAGTTTTAGTTGATCATTTGTGTAAACCATAAGAATCAATGCCAAGTTGGAAGTCATCAAGTCCCTAAAGTAAACCCTTTGTTGCCCTATGTTACCCATCAGTTCGCATCAAGCTCAATTATGATGTGGATACAAAAAAAAATTATATATATATATATATATATATATATATATAAAGAGAAAAAAAATCAAGGGCAATGATTAGAACTTAAGGGAAAGAGGAATTCGAGAAAAAGCAAAGTGCTTGTTTTCCCACTTCGTGTATCTCTCTAAAACCTTCAAATGCATGGTGATTCTTTTGGAAAACATAGTTGAGTAGACTGAACTTACTGTCATCCATGTCTTACTATTTGATTCCATCCTGAGATTATTTTGCACACATCAAGCGTTGTTCTGTTCTCTTATCATGCATATCTTAATCTTGAGTTTTATTGTTCATAAATTCTTTCTGCATGAATTATTATGTGTGGACACCTAGGACTCGAGAGATGAGGGTACACCGTAAGGTAGAGTGGAGGTGAAATTTTTTCCCTAACATTGTTTCACTGGTATACAACTTAGTATGCGTGGAACTGCTTTGAATTCAACTCCCAATGGTCATGGTTTACAGTCAACCGAGATGGAGACACTTAGAGTTGGACCTCATTGTTTCATTTTGTCAAGTGGTGAAAAGCAGATTAAGTGTGCCCGATTATTTATCATGTAATGTCTTTATTCTTGTCATGGCGGTTTTGAGTTTATATTATCGCTTTTTTGCTTGGGGACAAGCAACGCTCGGTTTGGGGTTGTTGATAACACCGATTTTTGGTGTTATTCTAATACCACAATTCGAGTAGTTTTAGCTTGTTTTCGAGCAAATCAGCGTAATCTTATGCAATTGTTGAGAATTGTTACAACATTCTGAGAAGAGGATATTAGTCGTGAATAAGTAACATTCATGGGTGAATTTCGGGAGTTAACGGTTCCTTAGATCTCACAAGGAGGACCAAACAGAGAGTTGGGCGACTTATCCCGCGGCTTCCAGCCTGTGGCCATTTTTTGACACGCGCGGCCTATCCCGCGGCCTACAAACCGTGGGATAAACCGCGGGACTCGCTGATTCGCATTCTGAAGCTCTTATTCGAATTGTCAGCTAGGGTTAAGGACACTATTTTTCTAACCGACGATGGCTGCAGAGGGACGAACTTGGAGAGGAAAAAAGCGATTTTCGACCAGAAAAGGTAGGGAGATATTGGTGGAGACAGATATTTAAGCGATTTACAATACTTGTGACTGGGGAGTTGAGATCTCAGGGAGTTTTTGTACTTTTGAGCATTTTTCCTTCTTTAGAACGATGTTTGGAATTACAATCATTTCTTTGTGTGCTTTGATCTTCAATATCCCCATCATGAACTAATCTTTTCATGTTGGGGGTTGTATGAATTTTGGGTGTAATTCTGTTTAAACATGTGGTTGGGTGTTGTATTAGTGTTTGATTAATTCAATGAAGCATATGACACAGTTTTAATTGAGTCTGTTAGCCTGATCATCTAATGGATTGTTTCTTGGCCTTTCTAAATCTTTGAGAAAAGTTTGCTAAGGTTAGATGTAATTGTTATATGCCTATGGACAGAATTGGATAGAGATATACCAATTCAACCATAGATTTTGTTAAATCCTGTTCTAATAACTCAGTTGATTTGATTGTTGAGATCGAGAGATAAAACATCATTTTTTCCAACTGTTAAGGTTGCTATAGCTTGAGAAAGTGTAGTAACTGTTTTTGTGATTAATTTCATTGAACAATTGAGAAAAATATTTAACCCGTCCATTGTTTGAATGAAATGAACCCAAAAGGATTCCAATCCCCAACTGCTTTTCCTAATCTGAATTTGTTCTTTGAATCGTCTCGGTTGCAATTGTAGTGTGCTTTTCTAAATCTCTTTGATTATTTAAACAAAACATTCAATTCCCATTAGTCTAGTTAATAATTAATATAGTAATTGTGGTATTCAATACCAAGTTCTTTTGGTTCGATACTCGTACTTTCGTACGTATTACTTGATTCGACACCGTACACTTGCGGTTCGATTAGGGGGGGTTAAAACCCACCTATCATATATAAAGGTGGAGACCCCTCCCATGTAAGGTTACACTTTTTAGAGATGTCTTAGTGCACTCAAACAAAATTGGCAGAACGGTTCTTCTCTCATACCTTCACAACTTTGTTATTTGTGTTTCAAGTTGTGTTTAGTTTTCCGTTTCTAAGTGAAAATTGTTAGAATAGTTTTATCTGTTCTTTTCCGCAACAATCTTAAAAATTTTATGTGTGTAATTCTTGATTTTATTATCAATAAAGAATTAAATTAAGTGAAAATTTTGAGTATTGTATTCAAACCCCCTTCTACAATACTTGATTACTCTTATCATTTCTTGTTGGGACTAACATAACTGATTGTACAAGGGAAGTTCTAGGTCCATATCCTCTTCCCATTGCAGACAGGGGCGGAGCCAGGATTTTGGTCTAGGGGGAGCATATATATAGTGAGAGAAAGAAAGAAAAGTTCAAATGAGAACGCTAACTATTTAAGAAAACACGAGGACAACAAATCATGTGCAAAATCATATATGATTCGGCAATAACAACCAAAAAAAGGTGGACGCGAGCGACTTTGGCCGCGACTTAAGTCGCTGACAATCATATATGATTTTGTATGTGATTTGTTGTTTTCGTATTTTCTTAAATAGATAACGTTCTCGTATGAATAAAAGACGTTTTACCAAAAATATATTCTGATGGCTGAAAATATTACCTGATAAGGCAACTAAGTAGTGCTCTTGCCGGTAAACATTTACTAAGGGGCCATTTACCAGACGCTTACCCGGGTAAGCACTTAACTCTAAAATTCAACACTATCTCTTACTTATCGAGTAAGAGTTTAGTCCACTAAAACGGTATCGTAAGCAACAATTTTTTCGGTAAGCGCTATCCGTGGTAAGAGTCTTCTCCCTCACTTACCGGGTTAGATTCTCGGTTCTTGCCTTAGCTCTTACGGGGTAAGATTCTTGATCCTTACCATATTCATCTGGTAAGGTAATATGACTTGATAAGTGCTTACCCGGGTAAGCGTTTGGTAAACGGCCCCTAACGTCTGGTAACCGCATAATCCTTAAATCAAAACTACAAAAATCCTAAAATCTAAAGAGAGGCTCTAGAAGCATGAGAAGTCAGAAGGAGCCAAATTTAATTTAGATGTCTAAACCATGAGTTTCTATCATTTTATATAAATAGTTATTATTATATTTATAAAAAAAAATTAAAATTTTAGGGGGAGCCACTGCACCTCCTGGTGTCTTGGTGGCTCTGCCCCTAATTGCAGATGTATATTTTAGTAAGTAGTAGGTTTGATGTTCGAAAACAAAGCAAAATTCTTTTATTAATGAAGATCGTAATCAATGTCTCTTGCTTAATATGCTTTCTCTCTTATGGTAATTTACCATCAATTGGAAAGCAAAACTTAAATGTATGCTCATAATTGGATTCTTTGTTATTTTCTATCTATCCTCAAGTGAAATATGTTTGCATATTTTGCAATTTTAGTGTAAGGTCACATTGTTATTCTTTTCTTGCTTATCGTTACTACTTCTGTAGTGTGCTTATTGTTCATGAAGTGAAATCATGTTTATAATTAGAACTAACATAACTTCTGCCATCAACTGTTAAGTTATTCTATAGAACAATGAAACGATTATAATGTATTCATCTTATGTATTTTCATATGTATTCATCTTTGGCGGGTTGAAAAAAGCGTAACCCAATTTCAACCCTCTTAATTTGCGGGTGGGCGGGTTGGGTTTAATTGGGTTGTTAGCGGTTTGGGTTGGACGGGTTTCGTGGGTTGACGGTTTTTTGTACACCCCTAGATTTGGATGTTTGCTTTTACAATTATGGTGGATGATGTGGTGATAAATGTTATAGACCTGCTGGTTCGGTTAAATGGAGTGAAGAGGGGCATTGATGTTGGTTTTGTTTTAGCATTTGTTAAACAAAAGAGGGTCTTCTGTTTTAGCATCTGTTAAACAGAGAGGGACTTTTGATCAGGATGCTGTATGCGACCACTGTATGCGACCTATGCTTATGGACATATCGTATTGCCCTTGGTCGCTTCCATCTGATTGGGTCATTTTTAATTAAAATGGTTGGGCTTGTGGAATGTTTTGGATTCTGCCTAAGGGTGTCAGATATAACCGAATAACCCACCCGAACCGAATGACATTTATGTTAAAAGATTTCGGGTTATTCGGTTTTCAGGTTAACCGGATAATAATCCTTATTCGGTTCGGTTTTCGGTTAATTTTTTTTTTCTAATTTGGTTAACCGGAATAACCCGAATAATTAACACACTCTAGTAGTATTTTATATATTTCATGTTTATAAAAAATAAACCAAATACATGTTATACTATTATTATTTTACATATTTTATCGTTAGATATAATGCTTTTTTTATTGATAATAGATAATTTTTTATTAATTATATTATGTTTTTTGCTTGATTTACACCGTCTCATGAAGAAAAATAATGTCATTTGATATATATTGGTTTTTGATAGATCGTGTTTTTTACTTAATGTAAAGTCAATTGTTGAGATGAATGTATGATACAATTATATATTAAAAGTAACAGACACTTAATTTGGGAAAACTATTTGAACAATTGTATAATGAGAAAATAACCAATTATCGAACCGAAAAACCCGAAAACCGTTTAAACCGCACCTTATTTGGTTTGGTTATTGGTTAGTTTTAAAAAACTTAAAAACCGAGTAACTCAAACAGAATAAACCAAAAACCAATTTAACCGATCGAATAACACCCCTAATTATACGTGTCAGCAACAATTTATTGATAAATCCTCCCTGATTATCGTGGGCTTGTTCATGGATCTGGACTTGTGTATTTTTGAAGATCAGAATTCTATATCTTTTTGTTATGGGTTTGTTGACTTTAATTTTTAGATCATGAATTCTACTGTTGGATTTTTAGTCGGTCCCTCTTTAAGTGTCTTTCCCAATGTTTTAAAAACCGGTTTTTTGGTTGACCCGATGCGGTGACCGGGTCACGGTTCAACAGGGTGGTTGATCCGGTTTCAAGAAATTCTATGTATTTTTCATTTTCCTGCATACATATATATATAAAACCAAGAATTTGATGTCCACAAGTTAAAACATTAAAAATACACATAACAACAAGTTTTACATTAATCCAAAAACATTAAAAAAGCACATAACAACAAGTTTTACATCAATTCAAAAACATAAAAACACACATATAAGCATAAGTTTTTCATCAATCCAAATACATCAAAACGAAATATAACGTTCAAAACAAATCATGGATCTTGAGACATTGGTGTGTTAAATGCATCAAACTCAAGATCGCTTAGTAATTGAAATTCACTCTCAACTTCATGGTCATCAACAACATGGTCACTTTCTACAATATCAAATAAAAAAAAATATTAATGTCACATAAAAAATTGATTTTTTAACCAGGTCAACCCGAGTTTTTACCGGTTCAATAAGACCGGTTCAACCGGTTCTATCAAAAAACCGGCGGTTCGATTCGGGCTGTAATTTTCCAAAAAACCAGTTGTAATTGACCCGGTCTCTTCACCGGTTCCCGGTTCAACCGGTTGAACCAACCGAGTCAACCCGGGTTTTAAAATATTGGTCTTTCCAAAGCATTTATTTAGGTTCGGCATTTTGTATGCGAGGGGTATGCCCTTAGATTTAAAGTGGGATTATCTTGAAATTTAAGATATTATAATTGTTTGTTGTTCCATGATACCAAAAACAGATTTCAGATTTTTAGTATATTAATTTAGAAGAATTTAACATCTCTGGTTTGGTGTCTTATCAATACATGAGGCATTTTGTATTAATTTTGTTGGTGAATATGTCTACTATTCTTTTGTAATTGTCTTTTACTTAGTTTGTAATAAAAAAATATATAGATCCCATTTTTTTACTCTTCATTTTTTTACATCCCGCTACATTGTAGCGGGTACCCAACTAGTATATATATAGGTAGTTGTTCAAATGAGAAATGCTAAGTGTATATGAAGTAGAGAAGTGATCCTAGCCATTGGATCAAATAATCAGGGGCCACGGTGTTTCCCCCGCTTCACAGTCAAAGCCGCAATTGTTGACCATATTTTTTAAGGGAAGACTAATATAGTAAATCATTTGGGTTCATATATGAATAAGTTAAATAGTTCATATGTGAATCAGTTAAATAGATGAAAGGCTAACATCATTTATCTAATTCTCACACATTTAACACTTCTCATTTAAACCTATGACTATATATATAGAGGTGGGTTAATACGAGAACAACATCTATTTAAGAAAACACGAGAACAACCGAGTATGTACAAAATCATATATGATTCACGTACAAAATCAATTATGATTTACGCGACTTTAGGTCGCGGCCAAAGTCGACCGCGTCCGATTTTTTCGAGTTAATGTAAAATCACATATGATTTTGTACATGATCTGTCGTTTTTTGTTGTTTTCTTAAATAGTTAGCGTTCTCGTTTGAATCTTCCTCCCTATATATATATATATATATATATATATATATCTATATATATATATATATATATATATATATATATATGGCCGGGTTCATTTGTTAACCCTATATTTTGTACTAACTTTGTGAACCGAAATCTTAACCATATTGAGATGAAGGGCTGAGATTAAAATCAAATCAACATTAATTCTTATTTATGAGTCTTCTAATAATTAATGATATTGAACATATATGATAGGGGCATTTGAGGAAATTCCCAACCTTTTTTAACATTTACTATCTTCCCCAAAATAAGTGTCGCTTAATTAACGGAATGTTCATCCTTACACGAATCGGGATGTGAACGTATATGGACATATATATAACGACTGAACATCTATGATCCTTCAAAAATCTTATGATTTTGTATAGCTACTAGTTGTTCATATATATATATATATATATATATATATATATATATCCATTAGTATTCATTTGAGATGTGAACATATATGAATAATTATGTTCTTCATAGATAACTATACGAATAATTATGAACAAGGATGAACATGCAATATAAAAAAATACAGTGAACATACATAACTGTCATTCACTATTGGTTGTTGTTCATAGACAACTATATGAACAATTATGAACCATGGAACTAAGATTTGGATGTTCATGAGCACTACAGATTGCATGATCTTGTTGTTCAATCATGAAACCGTATTAACCATGAACAATCATGAACATATGAAACCTGCAGACTATATGAACCATGGTGATTTAATTGGGTTTAATTTCGTCAATACTTGTTGGTCAATTTTAAAAAACTCAATCATGAATCTTAACTTATTTTTTAAAATTAAAAATATGGCAAAACTTAGGGATCATAGTATTGTAACTCCCTCATTAAATGAATGTTACAATTAACAAAATAAAAAAAATTCCAATAATGCTCTCATATATTTATTAGACATATATATTAAACCAAGACTCACAATGACTTTTTATCGGTTGAAGTAGGTTAACAAAGTTAATATGAATGAGATGATTAACAAAATAACTCCCCCCCTCTCTCTTTCTCTCTCTCTCTCTCTCTATATATATATATATATATGTATATGGGTTGGTTCATTTGTTACTCACATTTTTTGTGTTAACTTTATGAACCATTCCAATCCATTGATCTTGTAAATCAATGGTTGAGATTGAATATATTTTAAAAGCTTTAATAAATATACAATTGATGCAAAAATAGGAGTGAACTATGGTGTTGAGAGTATTATGGGGAAAAATCAATTAAATAGTATGTCTTTATTATCTCAATCAATGATTCTTCCAAAAGAATCGTAACCCCCATTCTATGTTTAAAAAAAATCAATTAAATAGTATGTCCAAACATTGTTTATATGATTTTAACCGACATCATACTCAAATGAACAAATATGAACATTATTTCTTTTAAAAGTTGTAATTTTGACCAAAAATGCGGTGCCCTTATGATTTTATATTAGTGTTCACATAGTTTCATATGAACTCTGTTATGTTAACATACGCTATCATACATACATAATCTTCATATTGTGTCCATAAAAATTAACAGTTAAGGAAACTAAGTGTGTATGTCTACACACAGAAATTAACCATCAATGTTCAATGTGTATGACTGCACACAGAATGCAAATCTGAGTTCACCCACATTTATCATGAGCGTATGTGGGAATGACTGCACAACATGAACACATTAATCATGTTGTGCATATAAGAATGAGTATATGAAAGAATGGCGGCACACAATGAACACATTAATCATGTTCACATGTTTTCATCTAAAGTCCGTTATGATAGTTTCATCTGAGGTCTGTTATGTTAACATACGCTATAATACATACATAATGTTCATGTTGAGTCCACAAACAGTAACTCTTGATGAAACTAAGTGAACACTAAGCAAAACAATAACTCTTGTTCATATGATTTTTACATAAAATTGAAAGTGGAAAAAGTTTTGAAATCAAAACATAAGCTAGAATCATGGGATATTTATTCTTGTAACTCCCAAACAAATAAATGAAATATTGCCAATTTTGATTTTACCTTTATACCCTTTAGCATTAAATATACAAACACCAACAACCACACTCTAAAATGCATTTTTATTGGCTAGACTAGGATCACAAAGTTAACAACATTTTGTTGGTTAACAAATGATTCTAGCTCTCTCTCTCTCTCTCTCTCTCTCTCTCTCTATATATATATATATATATATATATATAGAGAGAGAGAGAGAGAGAACGGTGGGATGAAGTGTGGGCACACACATCAATTCCCGTACGCAACGAATGTGTATCATAATGCGCATATCCTAGGACCAGTCCATACGCTCCCACCCATGCCTAGGTAAAGCTCACACTATAGAGCACCAGTATGGGGACGCTGTGGTTTACGAGCACCACAGAGCGTCACAATGATCTATGCCCTGACCACTGTGTCATACAAAATTATAACATCAAGTGAAAATCACGAGAGTTAAAAGAAAATAACCACCATGAAATCTATCAAACGACCTTTATGGTTCAAAATATTGTTGAAGGAAAATGTTCAATATCAAAATCGTTCAACTAAAGTCTAAAATGACTTTTCAAGCCTCACATGAGAATAATAGTTGAATGAACATGAATACTTCCAAAGTATTGTTTTTCCAAAATAAGTTCATAAAGTAGACACAAAATCATAGGAATGTTGTTGTACAAAGGAATGTCGTATTTCAACATGATAAAGGAATTTCGGATTCGAATTAAATGCACTTACTTTTGTAGTGTCATGATTTTAATCATGTAATAGATAATCTTATCAAGGGATTATCCTCGTATAGAATGAAATAGGAAATCCATACCTGATATCCAAAACGTGCTTAAAATGCTTCCACCAAGGCTTAGCTCATATCCTAGATCATACGCGACCCTAAGTCATATCGAACACACATTTAACACCTAATTAGAATATGATTTAGTCGTTCCTTTCTAAACAAGGTTGTAACTACACCTCACGGGATTTCATAACAATTAGACTCACAATGATTGAAGCTACGGTCTATTTGCTACAGATTAATAAAGACAGCAACAGAATTTTCGAGTAGCTGCAGACCAGCAGCTAAAAACTATGTTTTTGAGCAACTTAGACTTAGATTCAGGTCTCGGTGTAAACTACAAAGTTGTAGAGGACAGAAAAAAAATTCTAGAGGTAAATTTTGAGCTTATTTCGACTTACGGTTGATTTTATACGAATTTTTGAAAACAGGGACAGAAAATTGAAAATTCACATAATTGTAAAAAATGGTTGTGTCATTTTATCAAACACCTTGTGGGCAATAAACATTGAAGCTCAAAACCATTTTAATGGTTCCATTCATTTGCCCACTTTTGATACCAAAAGTTAACCAAAACCCAAATTTAACATTACTAACATATAATGAACCTAATACAATCATTTATCAATCTTTACATCTAAGAAATCCTTAAGAAAACTAAGATGAAAAATTTGCAATCTTATCTTCAATCTTTGGTCTTTTAACTTCAAAAATACAAGGAAATCATCTCCTAAGCTTCCTTCAACCTAAAACATCAAGATTTTCACAAAAGGGTTTCAAAACCTCAAAACCCATAAACAAAAATCTGAAGAACACTAAAAACAAATGGTACCAACATGTAGCTCTCGATGAGTAGATCATTTCTCCAATTCGGTTTCTCAAAAGCTTCAATTATCAACCTTAATTTCTAGAGAGTTGAAGAGTAGTTTGATAGATGGAAATTAGATAAATAGATGATGAAGATGAAGACGTATCAAAATGAAGAAGAAAATCAAAGTCTTGTGTTTTATAAACACTTTGGCCACTTGACAAAAATGGTCCTCCAAGTTGTGAGATTTAGAAATTTAGACTATGTACAAGCTATTTGAGCTTGGTACAAGTCTACGATGCGTGGATATTATAGTAATATTAGTGAAAGTTCTAAAGGTTCAAAGGTAAACATGTAATTTAATATCTCAAATACATCTCTCTCAACTTTCACCCAAATTATAGAGGAATCAATCATCTTCGAGTGGGTCTAAATCCTAGGCGCACAACGGAAACCAGGATTTCATCAAGTTGGTCCTTGGTCAAAGAATGCATGCCTCTGCCTCCAGGATAAGCAAAGTCACTAGTGCCGGAAAAAGAAATCTCCAGTCTCTTTTCAAAGCCTTCAAATCCAATGGCAGATACCATGGATGCCATCTTGCATTGGAAAGTTTTGTTGCAAAGAGAGGAAATGGAGAACAAGGGGGTAGGAATAACGAAAAGACTGTAGCAATGTAATAGAACCGAACACTTCTATCTAGGGGTTATGGATGCAAGAACTCAGGACGGCTTGCGGGTGCAGTTAGAGTAAACAACATATTTGAACTTCTTAAGCCCTCCGTTTTGTCGAACGTCTTCAATTTCGTAACCTACGGGAGCTTCGTAAAGAAAAGATCTACCACCAGACTTCTTTCCTGCTTTTGACTCCATTAGATCATTCAGTTGTCGGATGAAAAACAAATAAAGGAATTAAGAGATCCGCAATACGAAAGGCCCAAATGGATCAAAAGCCGACGAATTGATGTTATTGAATCGAGTAGAGTAGAAA
Organism: Arctium minus; assembly: GCA_954870635.1. Lineage (NCBI taxonomy): Eukaryota > Viridiplantae > Streptophyta > Magnoliopsida > Asterales > Asteraceae > Arctium > Arctium minus. The sequence goes on along the minus strand of OX941082.1, from coordinate 121,681,125 downwards.
AGAGGAATGGATTGAATAGGATTTTTGATTTTGTTCAAAATTGGGGTTTTTTTGTTTCTCAAAATTGTATTCGATTTCATGAGGTGAAATAAAATGTAGAGGAAATTTGTGTTTGACTTCATGAGGTGAAATTACATATAGACAGAACTTCTGTTGGTTTCATAAGGTGAAATATATTACTAATGAAAATTATGTTTATTTCATGTGGTGAAATAACATGTATGAACATTATGTTTGGATTTCTTAAGGGTGAAATATAATATTTATGAAAATTTTGTTTTTATTTCATGAGGTGAAATACTACGTGTTTCACCTGATGAATCTTCGTTACCAAAATGACTATTATGCTCTTTTCATATGGTAAAACAACTTTAAATTAAAACCATATGATCAAAACCAAATTACGGCTTAGATCGGTTCTCATGGTTTTCAACCTTTTTGGGTTCTCACATGATTTAACACACACACACACACACATATATAGGGTCTAGTTCTTTTGTTAACCCTAGTTTTGTTATTAACTTTGTGAACTAATCTAAACCATTCATTTTGAGATTGGATGGTTGAGATTAAAACTAAATTTTTAATTAATAAATGAGGGTTTATTTCATTACCGGTCATGTGAACATATATGATTAAGGGTAATTTAGGAAATTAATCCCCTCATTCTTTTACATCACATTAATTGTCTCATTAATGTTCTCTAAAACAAAAAAATGTAACCGTAGATTCTTGAACGAATTTAATGCATTGTTCATACAAATTTAATTCTTACTACATGAACACGTATCTTTATACATCTGCCTTTCAAGAACCAAACATATGAACATCTATGTGTTCACACGTACATGCAACATTTGTTTGTCTCTGTTCGTTCGTTTATGTCTATCTACGTTCATTTATGTTCGTTTGTTTAACATTTTGAAGAAAGAACATGAATGAACATGCAAACACATCCTTTAATGAACGAACATAAACAAAAAAAAGTTTGTCCGTTTACTCTTCGTGTTTGTTCGTTTGTTTGATTAATTTAAACAAACGTATATGAACAAACCTCTGTTTGTATTCGTTCGATTCATTTACAAATCGTCAATGTTTAAAAAAAGTAATTTAAAAATCGTAGATATTATATACAATGTTTGATCATTTGTTAATTTTGATGTGTTCATAACGAAAGGACATCAACGTTCAAATGTTTTATGTTCATCAATGTTCATTTATATAGTGAAAATGAATGAACAGTGTTAAACTCAAAATGTTCATAACTAAGATGTAAAGGTCTTTGTAAGATTGCATAAAGATGCTTTAACCTGGGTCCCATTTTATCTTATGTTCATCTTTGTGATTATGTTCATCTATATGAAAGCGTTCAACATAATTGAATTTTTGAGCTAAAACCAAAAATAATGTAACACTTTTATCTAGAACAAAAAATAATTAAAAAATACTTTGGCCCTCCTCTCATACCACTTTGGCTCTCATCTCGTAATGATTGAATTTAAGTATATGAATTTTTGGTTTTTAGGAATTTGGTGATGAACTAAATAATGTAAACAACTCGAAAACATTAAAAAATACTTACCAATATAATTTTTGTTGGTTGATTCGAATATATCAACGGTGCATATACCATTGTTCTCATTTTCGAGTTCACGCTTTACAATTTGGTTTTGAATTCATTCATCCATATTATGTGTTCCCGGATTCGATAAAGTTTAATCAATCGCACTTCCATCGACATCGAAATGGACGGAAGTCAAAATGTCGGAGGACGTTGTTGCGTTCATTGTCGGGATGTTCATCACTACTAGAAAAATGCTTATCACCGACCAACATTTCCGATGGATAGTATTTCGGTAATTACCGACGGAACACCGACGGAAATGTAATTTTTGCGACGGATAGAATATCCGTCGGTGATCCGTCGGTAAACGTATATATTTCCGACGGATATTAAATTATTTTTTTTTAATTTTTAAATCCGTCAGAAATCTGTCGGTAAATTATATAATTTAATAAATATTAATTTTTTTCTGACGTCCGTCGGTGATCCGTCGGTAATTACCGACGGATTACCAACGGCATTTAGAATTTCGTCGGTAATCCATCGGTAAATTTAATAATTTAATAAATATTAATTTTTTAATATATGTATGTATGTTTGTATGTATGTATGTGTGTATGTATGTATGTGATCATGTATGTATATATGTATGTATGTGATGTATGTATGTTTGTATGTATGTCGGTAATCCGTCGGAAAATATTTTGTAATTTAATTTTTATTTAATAAAAATTTGTCGGAAATCCGTCGGTGAATAGCCGTCGGTAATCCGTCGCAAAAAGTATATTGTCGGTGATCCGTCGGAAATAACCCACGCCGTCGGTGACCGTCGGAGATCCGTCGGAAAAGTAAGCCGTCGGTGATCCGTCGGTGATCTGAACGCCGACCACCTTTATACCACCTTTATACCGACGGACATTTATCAACGGATCACCGACGGATTTGTTCATCGGTGATAAGCCTCTGTTTTGTAGTGCATGAGATTCTATGAATTAAAATGAAGACAACCACTAACGATTTTGACAAACGTATGAAATTGAAGACTTCAATAATATTCGTATGATTTTAACAATTATTTTGAAAATGGAAAAAAAAATCATTACTTCATAACCTACGCTATAATCAAGGAGATTTCAAACTTGTAACACCGAAGCAAATAAATGAAATGTTATGTAATTATGAAATGGCATTTCTATCATTTTGTATTAAAGATACAAAACATGAAAATCACAACCAAAGATGCATTTCTATTGGTTGAACAAGGTTCTTAAAGTTAACAACAATGAAGTGGTTAACAAATGATGTTTGCTATATATATATATATATATATATATATATATATATATATATATATATATATATATATATATATATATATATTATTGTCCCCAACCTCAGTCCCCAATTGGCCAACAACATCCCACCTTCCACCCAAATACACCAAACAGCAGCCGAAAACCCCACCGAAGAGCACATATACGCAACACACACGCACCTTCATCCACCATGTACCCTCTTCTTCTCCGGCGAGCAGTGCCCACCACCACTTAGGTGAACTGCAAAGAAACAACACACACCACCACACAAACCTGCATACAACCTACACATATAGTACACACACCTACAACTCCTTACACCCAAAAAAAAACCCACCGATCTCCATCCCTCGAGGGATGGAGTGGAGTTTGGTGGTGAAGGGGCAGGGGCAGGGTTGGGATGAATTGCACGAGGGAGGGTGGAAGAAGGGATGGTTGGTGATGACTTGTTCGACGGAGAAGAAAGGTCGCCGGTGGTTGGTGGTGATGGGTTCATGCATATGTATATATTATGTATTAATATAATATAATATAAAACATATATTTGTTTTAGCTTTTAATATAAAAACTAAAATATAATATATAACAATAGTAATAAACAGAAAAAGGAGAAAAAGAAAAAAAAACAAATAAACACAAAAAAAAGAGTGAACAGATAATGTTAAAATAGATGAAATGATAAAAAGACGAAATACTCTCGAACTTGACAAAAGAAGATATCAGCCATTAGGTTGAGGGACCAAATCCTTACAAAACGTGCATACAACGAGTTCAATTCTGTAATAAATAAAGTTTAGAGACCAAATTTTGTAAAAACCATCAAACCACAGGGACCAAATCCGTACTTAACACTATTTATACTTTTAACTTTTGAGTACAAGAAATTTCGTTAGCAGATTTCAATCAATAAACCACAAATGTCAATGTATGTTAATCCTGACTTTAATTGTCTTCAGTAACAACGTGTTCTAGATGTCATGATAGTGTTAATGAATAATAATGGATATTTGAATCACAAACCAACAAAAACGTTGGACTTCAGTTCGGACACAATTGTTCTAAGATGCATTTTTCCTTCTTTGTTGATGAGTTACCCCCACCCCTTGTCTCCTCGAATCATGCAATAACCTACATTTTCGTTGACAATTTTGCGTAAACGATTACCCTTCGATAATTGGCAACTGATCTTTTGATGTTGCCATAAAGGACAAAACATATATTGTCTATCTAATGATTTGAACTTGAATTTCCTCGTACATATATAAAAATTTGAACATAAATTGAAATTTTTCAATCATTCGATGTTAAAGAATATACCTCCTTTTGTTACCATGCATTGTCGTTTAGTAAAATCAATTTGTACAAACATTAATAACGCCACAAACTTCCCAAATGGTTAGATGTCTTGACATTTTACAATACAACTACCTCAACTCATTGGGAAACTGACAAAAATTGAACATGTAATCATGATTCTGAATAGTTATTAGTCAATAGAAGTTTATTCTTGATTAATAACGTCTCGAAGGAGCTCTAATCTTTGTATCTCATACTAGTTGATGAATCTTCACTCTTTCCTCTGATTTTTGTTGCTGAAACATTAGCACTACCTTGTTTCCTTTTGTACTGCCATCTAAGCGTTAGTGTAGGTCGAGTCATGTGATGATTGTAATTTTGAATATTCAATACTGTAAGATATTATATGTCTACGACATGTGTCACACAAAAATACTGCTAAAGAGTATGTAAACCTATAGGGTCGCACACAAAGAATACGTTTGTTTCCATCTTTAGAAACCCGGATTAAATCAAGTTGATTGAGAAAATAATTATTTTTTAGGATAATTATGAAAATATGTGTTAAACTGTAATTATGATAATTACAAGGTGGTGTTATCTGTAATTATATATATATATATAATTATATTTAAAGTTTAAATAATAATTATATATATATTTGAATTTGAATTTAAGTATTACAGATAATTATTAAACTTTATTTAAACCTTATTTGAATTATAGTCTAACTATAATTCTTCTGGTATAAATAGGGCGTTAGGCTAAACCATATTTCATACAATTGAATTAGAATAGCCTATCAGATAAATACAGAAAAGAAACCCATTTCTTTTCTGTAAAACACATATAGATCTAGGGTTATTGGGCTAGCACCCGGTGGAATTTCACGTGTTCGTGTGTGGATACCGCTAGAGGAAACCTCGATTGGTTTCTAAGTGCTCAATTCGTTCGACCACAACAGATCCTAAAAAGCTACATCTCTAAACACCCTATGGTGTGTTTTTTTTAGTTTTAATTAAATACATCATTGGATCCGATTGGTTTTTAACTATTTAGAATTTTTCGTTGTAACCAAAGTTATTTCAATTTCCGCTGCGTTTATCAGTTGCAAATTTATAAAACCCTACAGTGGTATCAGAGCCACTTTGATGTCATTTAATTAAAAGAGGAATTATAATTTTATATGGAAAATTTTGATCTGATTGAACCTAATTTTAATTGGATCCAAGTATCTTTTGGACCCATTTTCCCTGAAAAGGTATCCTACTTAAATAAAATACTAAAGGGTTTTGAAGACCCTAAGTCCCTAATCACATGCATCTTCTTCTAAAGTCAACTGCCAAACAACTTCTTCACCACCGGTTGTGTCACCGCCGGTCACCACCGGCCTATGCGGCTGATGTCGTTTTTGACCATCGACCATTTTCGTCCACCAAGCCCCATCGTAGGCAGTCGGTGTTGGTTCAGCCCCTACCACCGCTGTCGCCGTTTTCCACCATCGGATTACAACCAATCACCGATTGCCGCTGACTCCATATGGTTGTTGCCGCTAGCTAGATTTTCCCTATATTCATCGTTGTTTTTTTAAAAGCCTAGTGGCTTTGTTTTCTGCGATCATCGCTGGACCACGGTCCCTGTGATGTGGGGTCGATCGACCGCTCTTAGCGGCTGAAAGTGGTGCCCTTTTTTTCCTGTGGTCGTCGGCCACCGGCACTCGTGCCAAGCGGCTTTGCTGGTATGTTGTTCTTTGCCGATTGGTTTATTTTCCCGAGCACCATTAATAGATGAAGGTGGTGGTGAAGTTTTGGTCGTCGGTTGCTAAACAGGCTAAAGTCGTTTTTGTTGTTTATCGTCGGTTGGATTAGGGACGGTTGTCGGACAGTACACAGTAGCTTTCGGGTCATGCCCTGTCGGAATGATGTTACATAACATGCCCTGACTATGTTTTGGTGATGTGTATCGACTACATTTTGGTGGTACGAGATGTGGCTAGGGCTATGGTCCCAAACCGCTGTTGTCTTTGTCTTGACCGACATAGAACCACGTTTTGGATTATTACCCTAATTGTTTTAAGTTTTTGGTATTAGGCCCCAAAAGGCCTTTGTTTTCTTAATCGGTTTCGGTTGTAACCTAGTTGGTGCATCTCGGGTGTTGGGCTTGTGTCTTAGGCAGTTGGGTCGTAGGATGGGTCAAGGCCCGTTTTATTGGGTCAATTCTTTTTGGGTTTGGTTTGTTAACCTAAAATTAAATAAAAAGGTCAATTAATTTCATTTTGCCATATAATAGCTTGTTCCAAAATTTTGTTGGCTTTTTAATTATGTTAATTAAAATTCGGCCAAACTTCTATTTATTTTATGTTTAGAATAAATAAATAATATATGGATTGCCCCGAGAAGACCCATGGTTTGTTGTGGTTGTTTTATTTTATGTCGAAAAAATAAAATGTATTAATTGCATGAGATGTAATTTTTAATTTAATTTTCTAGATAGGGACAAATGTAAATAGATAGAAGTTGTTGTATTTTTCTATTTTATATGAAGATGGAGTTTCAAGAAATCAAGACGGAGACCCTGGAGTTCACCAAGATAGCGAGACCAGTGGGAGATTAAAGATGTCCTTAGAATTGACCGTGGTTGTTGTGTTGGCTCACAACACCACATTAGAGGCAAATCCATATATTATATTGTGTGTTTATTTTGTGTTTGTTTTTATTTTATTGCTTTGTTATTATGATGATGATTGCAAACAAAATATTTTATAAAATCAAACACATCATAAATTTTAATCGGTAATTAAAATATGATATTTTAAATTTGATATGTTTATCAAAACAAACCGATTTTGAATAAAACTTTTAAAACAAGATTTTAAAATAAAATCAAACGTTTTAAAAGAAAAGAGTTTTCTAAAATTTAAACCTTTCACAAAGGTAAACTATGCGCCATCCATTTGAGATACTTGTTAAACTTACAAGAGTTCGGTATGGTTAGTGCTTAGCCAATCATATTGGATGATTGTAGTGTAAGACAAGGCACCAGGATAACGAGATTTAAGTAGATAGTTGCTTGGCCATTCACTTAAATAGTCGTATTTTGGACGACTGATCCCAATAAACCCTAAGTTAAGACTTTAGGTGGGATCATGATATCTTAGTATGGTTAGTTTGCTTGAAAATATCATAGACAATGCTTAGCCATCTATGAATATTTTTCAAGGCGTTGTAGTGGGATTAAACATGTCTTTTAATTAATATATGATATATTAATAGAAATCCCACGATATCTACGAGTTATGTTGAACATAACTGGATGATGCCTACCTAAACAACCTAGTTCCATAAACAGTTGCTTGGCCATTTATGGAAATAGGTGATATATGGATCTTAACTCAAATTAATTTTTTTTGAAAGGTTAAATTAATTAATTTGAGATTTTAAAAGAATTACTAAAATTGAACTTATTTTGTAGATGGCTGCTAACACCTCCAACCAAACTGTATGCACAAACGGCTTATCCCAATTTACATTACGATCAATCCTTGACAAGGATAAACTGAACGGTAAGAACTTCGTCGACTGGTTTCGTTTCTTGAGGGTGGTCCTTAAGCACGAAAAGAAGTTGTACGTTCTTGAAACCCCCCCCCCCTCCAAACCCTCCTGCTAGAAATGCTTCAGCTGAGGTCAGGGCTGCTTATGATAAACATCTCAATGACTCACTAGATGTTAGTTGTCTAATGCTAGCATCCATGACTCCCGAGCTACTGAGGGAACATGAAGACATGAATGCTTGGGATATGATATCTTCTCTAAAATCCATGTTTCAGTTACAAGCAAGGCAAAAAAGGTTCGATACAGTCAGGGCATTGCATGCCTGTATGATGACTGAGGGTTCATCAGTCAGTACCCACGTTTTGAGAATGAAAGGGTATATTGACCGATTAACCCGTCTTGGCTACCCACTGGGTCAAGAATTGGCAACCGACATGGTTCTCAATTCTTTATCCAAATCATATGACCAGTTCGTCCTGAACTACAATATGAATGGTTTGGAGAAAATTTTCACGAAGCTTCACGACATGCTTAAAACTGCTGAGAGAAATATGAAATCCAAGTTAGATTTATCCAAACCAAAACAGGTGTTGATGATCAGACCTAAAAGTGGGATAAACAAGAAGAAAATGGCGGTTACCAAGGGTAAAAGAAAAGTTGGAAGCTCCAACAAGGAAAAGGGCAAGGGAAAGATTCATGAGGAAGCAGTTTGCTTCAACTGCAACCAGAAGGGACACTGGAAGAGAAACTGCACTACCTTATTGGCAGAAATGAGGAAGCAAAAGGCCAATGGAGCCGGACCTTCAGGTATATTTACCATTGATTTATTCACTTCTAACTCTGATTCATGGGTATTGGATATTGGGTATGGTACTCACATTTGTACTACTTTTCAGGGACTAAGAAGTTAAGAGAAAATGAAACCAGGCCAGATGGAGCTTCGAATGGGGAATGGAGCTAAGGTAGCTGCTGTTGCTCAGGGGACTTATGACATGAAGCTGCCAAATGGTCTTATTTTAGCACTTAGCAAGTGTTTATATGTACCTAGCATTACTAGGAATATCGTTTCTTTTTCTCGGTTACAACAAACTGGATTTACGTTTATTTTCAGTAATAATTCAATTTCAGCTTATCTTAACAATGTTTTGTATTTTGTGGCCAAACCACACAATGGTATTTATGAAATTGATATGCAAAGTAGTTGTAATTATGAATCAATGTATAATGTAAACAATAAACGAATTAAGTGAGGCTTAAACCAGACCTATTTGTGGCATTGTCGTCTTGGACACATAAACAAGAAACGCATAGCCAAACTCCAGGCGGACGGAGTATTGGAATCATGTGATGATTCATATGATGTATGTGAATCTTGCTTAATGGGCAAGATGACAAAGGTGCCTTTTAAAGGCAAACCCGAAAGGGCAACAGAACTATTAGGGATTATACATACTAATGTGTGTGGGCCCTTTAGTTCAACCACAAGAAATGGTCATCACTACTTCATTACTTTTACTGATGACTTCAGTAGATACGGGTATGTTTACCTAATGAAAAACAAATCTGAAAGCTTTGAGTTTTTTAAAGTGTTTCAGAATAAAGTAGAGAATCAACTTGGCAAAAAGATAAAGACACTTCGATCGGATCGGGGTCGGGAATATCTAAGCCAAGAGTTTATTGACCATCTAAGAGATAACGGGATAGTATCCCAATTAACTCCTCCCGGAACACCGCAACATAACAGTGTGTCCGAAAGAAGGAATAGAACCTTGTTAGACATGGTTCGCTCTATGATGAGTCGTACCAATCTGCCTAAAAGTTTCTGGGGTTATGCCCTAGAAACAGCTGCCCGAATACTAAATAGTGCGCCAACCAAAAAGACCGATAAAACCCCTTTCGAACTATGGAATGGGAAGATCCCAAAACTATCATATATGAGAATATGGGGCTGTGAAGCTTATGTTAAGCGAGAAGCTTCTGGGAAGCTTGATTCAAGGTCTGAAAAATGCATCTTTGTAGGATATCCAAAAGAGACAGTTGGATATTACTTCTATAAACCCAACGAGAACAAATTTTTTGTTGCGCGCCGCGGTGAGTTCTTAGAAAATGATTTTCTGTCAAGAACCACAACGGGGGACATAGTAGATCTTGAAGAAATTCAAGGACCACGAGATGAAACAATGGTTGATACTGACTATCAACATGATGTTGAGCCTCAACAAGTTGTTGAAGATAATGATGAGATACAAACAATCCGAAGATCGAGTAGCAATCGTCAAGAGCCTGGGAGATATGGTTATCTCATTGGCAGTGACGATACGGTTCATGATGAACCCGTAACCTACCAGGAAGCCGTATCAGGTTTAGAATATGATAAATGGCAAGATGCCATGAAGGCTTAAATACAATCCATGTCAGATAACCAAGTCTGGAACTTGGTAGATGTACCTACCGACTGCAAAGTCGTAGGGTGCAAGTGGGTATTCAAAAAGAAAACTGACATGGATAGGATTGTACATACCTATAAGGCTAGGTTGGTAGCTAAAGATTTCACTCAGACTCATGGAGTATATTATGATGAAACTTTTTCTCCAGTAGCCATGATTAAATCCATCAAGATACTTCTTGCCATAGTTGCATATCATGACTATGAAATATGGCAAATGGATGTTAAAACTGCGTTCCTTAACGGAACTTTAAGCGAGGACGTGTACATGGTACAACCAGAAGGTTTTAAACACCCAATTTTTCCTGAAAAGGTATGCAAATTGCAAAAGTCCATTTATGGACTGAAGCAAGCATCTTGTAGTTGAAATCTTCGTTTTGATGAGAAGATCTAAGAATTTGGTTTCTTAAAGAACGAAGATGAACCTTGTGTATACAAGAAAGTCAGTGGGAGCATAATAGTATTCTTGATCCTATATGTCGATGACATATTGATCATCGGAAATGACATCCCTACCCTTAAAGGTATAAAAGCCTGGTTAGGGAAATGTTTCGCAATGAAGGATCTAGGAGAGGCAGCCTATATCCTTGGTATAAAGATCTATCATGATAGATCGAAACGCTTAATTGGATTAAGACAAAGTACATATATTGACAAGATCTTAAGACACTTCAAGATGGAGGGTTCTAAGAGAGGAAACTTGCCAATGGTACATGGTGTACATCTGAGCAAAACTCAGAGTCCTATATCTAAAGAGGACATGAACCGTATGAAGGGTGTTCCCTATGCTTCGGTCATCAGTTCAATTATGTATGTCATGTTATGTACCAGACCAGATGTCTCGTATGCCCTAAGCATGATGAGCAGATATCAGTCAAACCCAGGTGATGCTCACTAGGTAGCAGTAAAGAATATTCTGAAGTATCTGAGAAGAACTAAAGAGATGTTCTTACTGTACGGCGGTCAAGAAAGAGATCTGTGTATTCAAGGATATACAGATGCTAGTTTCCAAACCGACCGAGATGACTATAAATCACAGTCGGAATATGTGTTTGTGTTAAACAGGGGTGCTGTGAGCTGGAAGAGCTACAAACAAAGCACAATAGCAGATTCAACTACAGAATCGGAGTACATTGCAGCGTCGGACGCCGCAAAGGAAGTTGTTTGGATGAAGAAATTCATAACAGGTCTGGGAGTAGTCCCTAGCATATGTGACCCTGTCGAGATATATTGCGATAATGAGGGTGTCATTGCTCAGGAAAATGAACCAAGGTCACATCAGCGCTCCAAGCATATCATGAGACGATATCATCTAATTCGAGAGATTATTGAAAGAGGTGACATAAAGATATGTAAAGTCCGATCATAATACAATCCAGCAGATCCTCTTACCAAGCCTTTGAGTCAAAGCAAGCATGATGCTCACATTAGCTCAATAGGCTTGAGGTTTTGTAATAATTTAGTCTGATTTGTAAAATTTTAGTAATCTTTATTTTATGAACATTAAAACAGTTATGTTTTACATGTTATGGCATATTGGATATAAGTATCTTCATTAAACATTTATGTGTTCTTTTTAGCATGTTTAAGTATCCTTAAATAAACATGATGATCATATTATTTAGAACTGTCCTTGATCACTTATTACTAGGGGACTAGTAATAAATCAAGATTATTGTGAAGTCTGGTCATAATCCAAGTTGGAAGTGCACTAGGTGCAAGTGCAACCAGAGTCACATGCGCTTGTCGGTGTACAAGGCGTTGGACAAGACCCACGGTCAGGATCACCTCATAGATCGGCGTCATAAGGTGAGTCTTGAAATAGTAAACACTATTTATCCTCATACCTGATATGCGCATTGGGATCTAATGCACAAGGAGTGTTATACTTTGATATAGTCAAATGTTACCCTTGACCGGGTAATCATAAGGGTTATGTTAGGTATAACATGAATTGTGTAGTTAGTCGTGTACATGCAATATGGGATTTACTCCTCTCAAGATGAGAGAGATATTTCTGGGGCCCTCGATTACATAGTTTGATTTACATGCATGAACAAGTGGATTAGGTGGACTAATGACACTTGTATAATCAAATATGTTGGGATCGAGAAACATATTCTTGAACTATAAAGGATGAGATATATCTATGCCTTAAGTTCAAAACAAAAAAAAAATATCGTGAAGCAAAAGGATAATGAATGATTCTACTATATGATTGATTGGATCAATCAAATTGCTCGAAGGTAAAAGCACATTTACATAACCTTGGGGGCGGTGATGTGTTGCTAGACGCTTACCATCGTCTGTGTTACTGTGTATCGTGTGCAAGTGGGAGAATGTAAGATATTATATGCCCACGACACATGTCACACAGAGATACTGCTAAATATGTAAACCTATAGGGTTGCACACAAAGAATACGTTTGTTTCCATCTTTAGAAACCCGGATTAAATCAAGTTGATTGAGAAAATAATTATTTTTTAGGATAATTATGAAAATATGTGTTAAACTGTAATTATGATAATTACAAGGTGGTGTTATCTGTAATTATATATAATTATATTTAAAGTTTAAATAATAATTATACATATATTTGAATTTGAATTTAAGTATTACAGATAATTATTAAACTTTATTTAAACCTTATTTGAATTATAGTCTAACTATAATTCTTCTGGTATAAATAGAGCGTTAGGCTAAACCATATTTCATACAATTGAATTAGAATAGCCTATCAGATAAATACAGAAAAGAAACCAAAAGGGTGTTAGCCTAGTGGTAAGGCATGTGGACTAGCTAGTAGCGGTCTCATGTTCGAACCCTGGGGGACGCATCCTGGAGGTACGGGGGCTTCGACCCCGGGCTGCATGTTTTAGCAGTCGGGCTTCGACCCATATTGTCAGGGATTAGTCTAGGCCCAATGTGGTCTGGGATACCCTCTCCAAAAAAAAAAAATACAGAAAAGAAACTCATTTCTTTTCTGTAAAACACATATAGATCTAGGGTTATTGGGCTAGCACCCGGTGGAATTTCGCGTGTTCGTGTGTGGATACCGCTAGAGGAAACCTCGATTGGTTTCTAAGTGCTCAATTCGTTTGACCACAACAGATCCTAAAAAGGTACATCTCTAAACACCCTATGGTGTGTTTTTTTAGTTTTAATTAAATACATCATTGGATCCGATTGGGTTTTAACTATTTAGAATTTTTCGTTGTAACCAAAGTTAATTCAATTTCCGCTGCGCTTATCGGTTTCAAATTTATAAAACCCTACAAATACAAAAATGTCTAAGCGTTATAATAAAATACTCTATAAAACTTAAGTTTATAGGATCAAACCAACAAACGTTAGAACTCAAACTGTTATAATAGATTTATAGGACGCTTATATTCGCTTCAACACTATTTGAAAAAGTGTCATATAAACACAAATTATCCTATAAAAAGATGAGTTTGTAAGACATTTCTTAAAAGTATCCTATATAAAATAGGGATAAAAATCACCTGTCCTAAATTTGATGTCCATCAATTAGAATCGACTGACCCTAATCGGATATCTTAATTGCAATTGGATCGGATCATATCCAAAATTTTAACAACCAAATTGGATCGGTCGGTTCTTGGATCACAATCTAGAATCCAATAAAACCAAAACGATCCAATCTAATTACCTATCCAATTATTATCCAACTACCATTCAATCAATAACTATATATAATTATTAATATTTTACGATATTGTTTTTTAGTTGATATTTATACGTAGTGTTTATAAAAATATGAATAATTAGTTGAAAATTGTATCCAAATATTGGATAGATCCAATCCGATACAATGGATAACCAATAGTAATATCCAATGGATGGAACCGATCTGGTCCAATCATCGATTGGACTGGATTTGATCAGATGTTCAATGTTAATTGGATTGAATCATATGACAAAAAATCCAACATCCATTGGATGATTGGATCATATCGAGTTCATCTAAATCCATTTGATTTCAACCGATAAATTCCCCTATAAAATAGGATTTATAAGACACTTCTCAAATGTGTATTATAAAATAGTTAATACCATACTTTATTTTAAAAGTGTCCTAAAAACTTCTTAAAATGACCAATAGTGTTCTAAAAGACTTAGTCGAGTTCAAGTCAACTTTAGTTTTTAACTACTCACTACTTTTTGAGCTCGAGTTCGAGCATGAGCAATGATTATCGAGTTCAAGTCGAGTACTAGTATACTCATGGCTCGACTTGTATCATTTACACCCCAATCTAAAGTATTTATGTATTTTATCTAATTCAGTATAATTTAATCGGATTAAATTATATTAAAATCAAATATTTTTTTTTGTAAACTGAAAATGACAAGTGTAAAGTAAACTGGAAATTACTCATTTCACGTATAAACATGGTATCATTTCACTACGGCTATGTTTGGCAAAAAAAGCTAGCTTCAGCTAGCTTATCAGCTAGTGTACATGTTTGGATGACCATAAGCTAGCTTATTGAAACGCTACTCAAAGTAGCGTTTTGAAAAGCTAGCTTATCAGCTACAAGCTAACTTATAAGCTAGTTTGCCAAACAAAGCCTACGTAAAAAATAAAAATCTTTAACAATAACGAATGAATATCTTGGATGGTTAACACCAAATATTATACTAAATCCATAAAATTTGGTGCGAATGGAAACAATAACCTTCTCTAATGGGTAACACCAAATCTTGTATAAAAATATAAGATTATAGATATATTCTTTTTCATCTTCTTCGATTGATGTAAATTTTAGTGTATTACTATTCATTACACTAGATTTAAAGTAAAATTTGGCATCCTAGTCGAAATGATAGTGTCATATTTTGATATAAATGATATAAGATTCGGTGTGACGTTAAATAACCATTAACCCATCAAATGAACAAAGCACATTGTGTTCTCAAAATGATCTGCATGTAGGCTGTAAATAAACCGAACGTTCAACGAACCGTTCGACGGGAAGTTCGTTTATGTTAGTTTACTTAATAAATGAACGAACATGAACACATTTTTTTTGTTCGTTTAGTTAAATGAACGAACATGAACAATGGTCTCGTTCGTTCATCAACGTTCGTTTATTTATGTTCGTTTACGTTCGTTTATTTTTGTTTATATATATATATAAATATATTTATATATTATGACATTAATGTGTAAAAACATTAATTAATTAATTTTTTAAAATTTCTTTTTTATACTTTATAAGTTTACCCGATTTTTCATTTTGTTATGTTATTTTTACGAACGAAATGATGAATAATGGTGGTTGTTTTTTATTCATTTGTGTTCGTTCATTTATGTTTGTTTATGATCATTTATGTTCGTTCGTTTACTTTCGTTTAGCTCTTAATGAACGAACATAAACGCTAACGAGCAAACATATTTTCTTAACGAACGAACATGAACACAAAAAATTTCGTTCGTGTTCGTTCGTTTGTTCGGTTAAGTTAAATGAACGAACATGAATAAATCTCCGTTCGTGTCCATTCGGTTCGTTTAGGGTGCGTTTGGTACGCAGACAGGACAGGACAGGATGGAACAGGACAGGACGGAACAGAACAGGACAGTTGTCCAGCGTTTGGCAAGACATGACAGAACAGGACTAGACCGGTTAAGTGACAAATTTACCCCTGATGAAAAATCATAGATTACATCACTGATACATGGTGCAATGGATTATCAAAAACGTAAAACTAATTTATCACGATCGGATTTTGGATATGGAAATCAAAACCCAAATTTTAAGTTTCGGATTTTAGGTTGTTTCGGGTTTGGGTTGGTCGGGTTTCGGATTGATGTCGGTCGGGTTCAGGTATTATATAATGCAAAAGTTATATATAAATTCAATCGTTTCTTGTAACTTATTCGTTTTTTAGATCAAGGCACTTGTGAGCGTGAGTATTGGATGCAACGGGTTTAGTGATTCAAGAGTTTAATATTCTTCTACTACTGTGGCGAACTCTGAATAACGGTTACCATTTTCCCTCAGTTTTGCTATGGTATTTGGATATTCCATCTAAATAACATATCTTACAGGTTTCCATGCTTGAGCAGTCCTCCTCTGCTTCACTAATCACTAACACCGAGCCATTCTTGTTTTACTAAGTTCTTAATGTTCTATAAATTAGTTTACTGCAAGTTAAAGCATGTTATTTTTCCTCATTTTGTCATCCTTTTAGAAGAGTAGAAGACCGAGGGATCACACCCACGGGGGTGAAAGTTTTGCTACCGTCCCAATTTACAACCCCTGGCGGTTTATTGGATGATGAGTGTAGGGCCCACCCATGCAAGTTGCAACCACTTGAGCAAGCTTAGCTAGACCAACTTATAGCATGTTGAGAAACTCTTTAATCCTTGTATTGTGCTCAAGGATCTCAAAAACAAACTTTGTTAAGAGCTCGGGTAGTGGAGAGTCTAAAACTGATATATATTTCTTCTTTATTCTACAAGGGTGAGAGTTTGTGAAGCGACAATAATTTCCATGCAAAGAAGGTTGAGTTGATATCACAAATGCACTTTTACATATGACCTTAGTCTCACCACTGGCCAGAGCCGTAACAATTGCATATTCCTTTATTTGCTATTCTATTACAACTCTTATAATATCTTCTAAACTAAGGGAATTGTTCATAGAGAGGAAATGAGTAGCTAAATCAAATACATTAGATTGTCGACCTCCATGCTGGTAGAAGTGAATCAAATGTGCACATGTACATCACACTTTTGTTTCTTAAACTACACTGTGTTAAAAGAGACATGGCCTACCATTTGTTCTGTTATGATGCTCTGATACCTCTGATGCTATCAGGCTCCTAGGTATTTACTTTCAGTTCTTTTGTCTACATTTTTTCATTGAGATGATAAGTGCTAGTGATTTTCACAACTTTGTTGCTTAAAACTATTTAAAGCTCACTCGCATATTTTCTGGCTTTATGCTCTCCACTCTATAAGATCTTTTATTGCTGCCTGTTGAATTTGTTTTTGTGCCAACTTTCACTGCTTTACAAAAAGCATGCCTCTATAAAGTGGTCATAATTTCATTCCCTTCACCAAAAAGTGTCCGTCTTTCAATGTTTTATGCACAATCATTGTTGTTATTAAAATGCATGGTGATGTGTAAAAATCTTTGTTATGAGGGTGTTTCCAGAACATGAGCTTTTGGAGGGCAGGATATGTTAGTTGTTCTACATACAGTGATGGGTACACCTTTGAAATGTGTGCTTGAAATAATATATTACCAGTCTTTTAAATAATCGGGTACTGAACCAGATAACTAGATTTTTTAATAAAATTTACCATACAATAAAAAACACTTGACTGAGTTTACACTGGTGCGTTAGAAGCTAGTGATTTGATTAGGGAGGGAATAGCCTTAGCATTTCCTTGAGCACCATTTCTATCAAGACGGATAACATTATCTTTTCTATGAGCCAACCTTTCGGCAGGAGCCATAAAGATTATGTTTTAGTGGATCAATGATGAACTCACAATATGGTGTTGATCAACCCTGTTTACCTTTCGGCAGGAGCCTTAAAGATTATGTTTCATTGCATTAGCCAATTTTGCAAATGGAATCTGGTTTAAACATCTGAAAAGAGTAGTGCTACAGTCATGGTGTATCTGATTTTTGACAGTATGATTGGTCTAATCAAGCTCTACATTTTTTTGTATATATGTTTTGCAACCTTACATTCTATTGACGCTTTGTTCATGCTGGATGCAAGTAGAAACACCAAAACCCAGAAAGAGCACCTCTGATAGAGATGAAGAGCATTACACATGGAATGCTGTTTGATTTAATTCAAACATTGATCTGGTATCTCATCAATCTGAAATTTTTTTAATGCTTCAAGTTATTGACACTACAGGCACAGTTTCTGATATATTTCTCTGATCTCACTGCTTCTAGTTGATATTAATTCTCATCTGGTCTCATGGAAACGTGTTACATGTATGCTTATATTCTCATTCATGGAAACTAGACTCTGCAAAAACAAAGTCAACTCTTTGACCCATGATTCTCAAGGTTTCAGTTATGATTGGTCAAAACAAATTAACTTATGGGTCGATGATTTTGAAATGAAAGAATACCATATCTGGTCATTGGGTTATAGTGTGTTTCCTTGAATACTAGTCAGTCTATCTATCCACCTACCAATACATCTTTTGCATACATGCTAATATGCTACAACCCTCTCCTCAACCTGTACCCACAAAACTTGAATCTCATCCACATCGCACTTGCGTATGCCCTGTCTGATCCCACCCAACTCCAATCCCTTTTCACCCACAACAACACCAATCGGTCCCCATTCCATGTGCCAACTCTTTCCAATTCTCCATTGGTTAAAAGCTATTGTGTCCTATTTTTTTTATCTCAAAAAAACTTTATAACATTTGATGTGTGACACATATCCTTTTTAACTGAGTTATGCGGTTTTTCTTTTGCTTCAGAAAAATGAACAAGAATTATTGTGATTGTAGATTAAAAAATCACTAAAACAAACCTACTAAATACCACTTCAAAGTAGGGTTTGGGGCGCCCCCGGGGGGGGGTTTAAGATGTACACAAACCCGTCCTTTACCCAAGGGGTACCTCAACTATTTCTGTGAAGATCGCTAGTTTGTGTAAGAGAGAGAAAATAAGTAGAAGGAACAAAGACTAGCACATAGTAACTTAAAAAATCATTGCTAAAATGAAATCACATATAAGTGATAATATCATAATAAAACATTGTGAAACAAATCATCTATGCCATTTCAAATTTGAATATTTTAAACAAAAAAATTGCTGATTTTGTCTTTTTCCAAGTAGCAACATGTTTTTATCCTTAAAAAGAAGAAAAACTTGAACTTTACAAACTTTTTTTTTCTTATCAATGCACTTCTTTTAAAAAGAATCGGACGTTAAGCATTAGTTTAATGCTGATGTATAATGTTATCTTTATAATCCAATAAGGTTCCTTTGTTAGTTGTGAAAGATAATTCCTTTTAAACAGCATGTGAAAAGAAATTAATGCGTCGACATGTTTGTTAGCTGAGTTATTTGCTGTTATGTTATAGACATGTTCATGTTAAATGTTCTTTTCTGCAAAGAGGCAGAAAAACAAACAAAGAATCATGGCTCCGATGGGCCAACCCAATCCATTCGATCCACTAGAAATAAAGTCTCCAATTTGACAGTTACCCAATTCTGGCCAACCTACTCGGTTTGCCACATCTAACTGAATCACATCCAGCTGCAATGTGTGAACTTTAATGCATCTATGAGTAAAAGCTATAAGCATGCAGAATCAGGTTTATTTACTAGGTGATGTATTATTCATTACTTGCATACATGCTATAAATTACTTTCGTATGGATATAGTTATGAAAGGATATTAGCTTGGCATCTTTCTTTTTGCAATCTTAGCTTAATAATACACCATTTATTTGTGAGTGTGGGTGCATGCGTGTACGATTGTGTGTAGACAAGCACCTAAACCAAAAAGTAGACATATTGAACCGTGTTAGCAATCTAGATGTGATATGCATGAGGTGGTTCATCATAGTTGCACCAGAGATGAAAAGGGTTTTCCAACATATTCAATAGAAAAACTCCAGGACAGAAGTGAAGTCCAATAGTACAAGTGTTTGTGTGCTTTTTTCCCTCATAAACATATTTTTAATCACTCTATTTCCCGTTGAATTTCACTACTGTTTCATTGGTTGGTGGTATTGCTATCGAAAGGCTGTCTTGATCTTGCTTTGCCAATTTTGTGCTACTGATTGTCATGGGTATTTGTTGTTGATTAACTGGTGGAAGTTGATCAGGGTCACATTTGGAATTAGACTGGCTTTCATCCTTGCTTTTCCCCCATATCACCAAGTATAACCCAATAACGATGACCGCTGCTCCAAGAACCCTGCAGAATTAACATTCACCTTATTGATTATTTCCATGTATACCTCATGAATCACTTTGTGTGTGTCTCAAATCAAGGATCTTTTTCTAGTATCTTTTTGGCATTTTATATGGTGGACAACTGTTTATGCATGTGGTACCAAACATATCAGAACAAGTGTTGTTTCTGTGTGTTCTATGTTAGTCATCAAATTAGTTCAAGGTTATTGATGATATACCTCCCTAAGTTCATCTGTTCAGATAAAACAATAGATCCTAGAACTGCAACAATAACCATGCTGAGAGGGTTAAAAGCTGTGACGAAAACCGGCCCTTTTTCCGTCATTATAATTCCTGAAAGATAGTAACCCAATCCTGAACAGATTACTCCCTGCATTTAAACACAATCAGACATCATATGTAAGATTCACAAATTAATCTTCCCACTAGAGAATGCTTATAAATATATAGTTTATTCAAATTTCTTACACCATAGACCATAGTGACAAGTCCAGCATCCAAGTGTAACCGCCAGGCTTCATTATTTCCCCGTTCAGCGATTATGGTCACTATACTGCCTTGCAATGTCCCGGCTGCACAAATTAGAGCTGTAAGAGAGAGTTCCGCAGGGTATGACCTCAACGTAATTGCCTGTAAAAGAAATTAAGTTTGGTTAGAAATTTACTAATTAAGTTAGTAGCAGTGATGAGGTGAATATAGTCGTTTGAGGTTGGGAAACATGGTACCTGGACGATGTAAAAACAGCTCCAGGAAAGACAACCGGCTATGATCATCATAGAGCCCTTGATATTATCTTCAGGACTTACAGGGGGGGCCGTAGATTGTTGCTGATGATCGGTGGTTCCCTTGGTCCATGGCAAACCAATTGTAGGCCCTGCAACTACTGTCATTATCATTGCTCCTCCCACTGTCACTAGTGTCCCAACTATCTTCCCCATGCTATGTATTTTCTTGATATTCACCTTCTCCAGCCTGCACAAAATAACAAGTAAAATTAAAACTAAGCCTTTTAATTATTTTAGATGTATATGGTTCTTGTAGGAGAGAGAAAATTACCTACAAATCCAAGCCAAAACAAAGGTCATGGCCGGGATTATGTTGCACATTGCTACTGCGAAAGTTGCAGTTGTGTACTTCATTCCTGCATAGTATAAGTTCTGGTCTACGACAGGCCTGCACAAAAATAATGAAAACACTTAGAAAGAAACGTTCTTTAGAACACATTATTATGGTCATGAGAATGAGAAACATACTCTAAAAAGCCCAGCAACATTATCTTGAAGAAGATTGAAATGGTCAGCTTTGGCCTCCCTTTCCTGTCATTAAAACAATATCAGAGATATATAGATATTATTCAGAGCTAGATGTATATGTATATATATATAGAGAGAGAGAGAGGTAGGAGACCTTTCGAAGAAGAGGGCGAAAGGAGTGATAACAAGGGTGGCAATGAGGTTACGGTAGACGGCAAATGTGTAGTGATTCATGCCATGGTTAAGAGCAGCCTTGGCTATAATGACCAAACCTGCATTCCCAAATTGCAAGAATATGACAGCAAAGTATGGCTTCATTTTTTCAAGCATCATGTTGTTGCTGGGTTGATATTTGTGATTATGTGTGTGTTTTTGGTGTATAAAACTGGATGGGGGAGTGGGGTTTATATATAGATAGATAGTATTGTGTTTGCATGAGGAATGGAAGAGAAATAATGTGTTTGCACAAAATTCAGGACTCCACTGTCATTAATGGAATCAGGGATGGAAACCCATTTGATTACTTTATTTCTTCAAAAGCCACACCACTTATGAAAATGGTAAAGGTGATCAATCAAACTGATCTTTTCATAAAGCTAGAGAGGCTAGCTGAGATCACCCTTACCTTGTTTATTTTATCATTCAATTCAACCTATCTATCTATCTTACTTACTTACTTACTTCTATACTATACATTTTTGTCATATAAACACACACACACACTCTTTGTAATATGTAACAATTTGTTTTTAACCCTCACAAACCCAAATAATCTCCCTCTATTTCATCATCACAATCTACTTTTGTCCACTTCATATGTCTTGTTGGTATATAACACAAAAAAAATTATGCACTCATAAGGAGGTTATTGGTGTAAGCCATGAAAAAGAAAATGCTTCATTACAATTGTGGCCACTGAGTTTATCGAGACTTAAGTTGCAATTAAGCCGGATTAGTCTAGGCAAAGCCTGGGATACCCTTCCCAAAAAAGTGCTCATCTTTTGCAAGCAAAAGACTTCCATTCCGTAAACGAATAGTCTTTGTACATTGGCCATTTATGACCCTCTATTTGAAGCTACATTATCACTCATGTTTTACCTTCTTCATGATGCCTAGTTATGTAACAAGCCTTCAAAGTAAGGATAATCTATTAGAAATCTAACTCTTGTATATCCCTTAGTGAATTACATGGTTTGCATTGGTTGTATGGCAAGAGCTTTGCATCGTGGGTTCTTAAAAACCGATAAAAATAGATAACGCATACGACAAGTAAGGCAACCCGAATGCAGGGGCGGAGCCACCAAGGCACCAGGAGGTGCAGTGGCTCCCCCTAAAATTTTAATTTTTTTTATAAATTATAAATATAATAATTATTATTTTTATAAAATGGTAGAAACTAATGGTTTAAATATCTAAATTGGATTTGGCTCCCTCTGACTTCTAATGCTTCCAGCTTCTCTCTTAAGATTTTTGTGCTTTCGATTTAAGGATTATGCGGTTTACCAAACGCTTAGTAAATGTTTACCGGCAAGAGCACTACTTAGTTGCCTTATCGGGTAACATTTTCGGCCATCAAAATATATTTTTGATAAAACATCTTTTATAGATACGAAAACGTTATCTATTTAAGAAAACACAAAAACAACGATTTATATACAAAATCATATATGATTGCGAGCGACTTAAGTCGCGACCAAAGTCGCCCGCGTCCATTTTTTTGGCCATTAATGCCGAATCATATATACTTTTGCACATGATTTGTTTTCCTCGTGTTTTCTTAAATAGTTAGTGTTCTCATTTGAACCTTTATATATAGGGTCAGGTTCAGGCGAAAACCTCAAAAAAACAGTAAACTGAAAAACACCCTGGTAGTCCTTCATCTGGATGGTATGCACTTGTGCGTACAAGTAATTTGTAACAAGCACACGTGCATATGCAATGCACTTGTGCATAAAACCAAAAAAACAACATAATTTATCTATATGCACAAGTGCATACTGTCCAGATGAAAGACTATCAGAGTGTTCTTCAGTTTTCTATTTTTTTAATTAGGTTTTCCCTTAAACCTTCGTCTATATATATATATATGCTCCCCCTATACCCAAATCCTGGCTCCATCCCTGCCCGAATGAGTGAAATATACAAGAAGCATCAGTTTTAAATAATTAGTAAGATGATAATTTTTATGGTTAAGTAATATTCTAAATGGTTATGATTTTGTTCATTATTATTGATTTCGGATGAAAGACTTGGTTTTGTCGACAATGAATTAAAGATTAGTGAGAACAATTAACGTGTAGAATTAGGATGAGAATCAAAATCATTATTGTTGGGATCTTGATAATTGGATATTGTTTTATTATTCTATTGTTTTTTTTTTTTTATTAAAAATGTTTTTGTTCTATTATTGTATTGTTTTTCAAAAAAAATGGTTTTCCTTTTCGGATAAACAACATCGTCCTTATAATTGAATGTTGCTGTTCATTCCCCCTTTCGCCTTTTCTTTGTCATTGTTTTTAAAATGTTTACTACTATTGCTACTTTTCTACATGCGTGCGTATATGACTAGTATGGTCATGCAAAGCCATTGAAAGGGAAATTTCATTTGCACCCCCTACTTTATCTCCATATTACAGAATAGACCCTATGAATTTCCAAAAACTGACTTAGAGTCCCAAAATAACAATAACCCTCCTTGCTCTATTTTCTGAATTATTTTTTAAATTTCAAGATATTGTAACCTTATACGATGCGTAGTGATTACTTTTTTTTTTCTTTACTTTTTGGAGTCATATGTCTAAATCGAAGGTTGTGTGTGACAAATTAGCTGAAAAATTAGGTCTTGACTAATAAATTAGTTCTTAGTTCGTCATGTTTTAGCTCATAAACTAAATGATAATGTAGGATGTGTCTAAAAGGATATTTTGGAAATTTAAATAAAAAAATATAAGAGAGAATTAAAAAAAACTGAAAAAAAGCCTTTAGAACTTATTGTTGAAATACTACTTGAAGTAATTTCACATATTGAAAACCTCAATCAAAGGTGGTTATGGCTTAATATCTGAGTTGAACTTTATTTTGGTTTCTTTATTGTATTTATCCATATTTAAAGTTTATATCTCAATGTCAACATGTATTCGTTTATGGGTTTGTCTTTCTTTTTCTATTTGTGGTATCCACTTTCGTTTTACCTCGCATCTAACAAATACAATCACATTTTTTTGTTCGCTTGCGTAGATAAAACTCATAAAATCGAAACCTTTAATGGATAGAGATGTGATATCATAGGGATCAAATTGCAATTCCATCAACAAATTAAAGTGTTAAGAGGCCTTTACAATGAATTGGATATAAAAAGGACGTTTCAATCAATTCTTTCCTACAAAAAAAGGGTGAAAGACAAACATTGGTCAAAAAAGCTAATGATATTTTCGGATGTGTCCTATCAACATTCCGGTGACCGAGTTATTTGTTTACCAAATTCCGGTGATTATCCATAATTGTCCATGAGAGTAGTCGGAGTCTAGAATTTTGGCACAAAAATGCACCAACAAACATTTGAAGTCATGAACAAGTTGTTTAGATTGAACTTGGTATATGGTGATGACCGATAAAACCCAAGTTGTCAATATAAGGTGGTAGAATAAAGTTTTAAGTAAAAGTTGGTTCATGATAGCTAAGGTTTTCTCTCACAACTTGTTTCTTTGTTTTTGCGATTATATTGTGAACCACACAAAAATCATGTTTTAGAAAAATAAAATAAGCTTACAAACTTTTGTAAAAGACACTTAGGGTCCATTTACTAAATACTTACGTCTACTGGTATTACTTACCTTATGGTTCTTATCTATTGATCATGGAAACTACCTAGAATCTTACCTGGTAAGAGTCATGACAATGACCTAGAGTATTACTCGGTAAGTGAGAGAACTGACTCTTACCCGGTAAGCGCTTACCGGGTTTAAGACGTTTACTAACAATCAATTTCGATGGTCTAGAATGTTATACGATAAGATAAGTGAGGGTAATGTCCTTGACGGTAAGCGCTTACCCGGTAAGCATTTTGGTAAACGACCCTTTATGCATTTTGAATTCTATTAACATTTTCGTAGTTCATTTGATTAGTTAAGAGAAATTGTGTAACATACCAAAGCCTAAGATCGATAATAAACTAGTTCGATAGTTTCTGTTCAACTTAAATAAAGGTATAAGGTATTGTAATAATCATTTGAATCTTATAAAAACCTCACAAATCACATTTTCTATCATGATGGAACTGGTGGGCACAATCCCCACCCATTTAAATGAGCTCATAAATCCCATTTTTTTATCAATGTGAGACAGGTTGTCATAAACTCTTCCACTTAAGTTATTGATGTACTCGTCATGGCTACCCAACATTCTCACCGACGATGTCTGATTGCCTAAGATGTTATAAGTACCCCTTTATGTAAGATCTCACATTGGTTGGGGAGGGGAACAAAAGTTGTTTTATAAGGGACTAAATACCTACTCTATCGGCGTATTTAAAACCGTGAGTCCAGGTGTGTGGACAAAGCTGGTTAACCTAGGACGTTACATATGGTATTAGAGTCGGGAACCGGGCTGGTGGGCCAGCGAGGCAATAAGCTCCCAAGGGGGGTGGATTGTAAGATCCCACATTGGTTGGGGAGGAGAACGAAAGTTGCCTTATAAGGGACTGGATACCTCCTCTACCAGATGTGTTTTAAAAGCATGAGTATAGATATGTGGACAAAACGGACAATATCTGGTACGATTAGTCTGAGATGTTATACTTTCAGGGGCTCATTGTGCTAGATGAGGTTTATTTCACCATCCTGATATAATAACATATTTTGATATCATTTGTAACATTGCAAAATCCAAATCAATAGATGAGTCCAATAATTTCTAATTCAACTATGGAGTAGAAGCTTTTGCCCCTTTAGTTACTAATACTTGGATGAGATTCTTCCAGTCAGTAATGTAGAGTTTGGAACTAAAGTAAGGTTTATGACTGTAAATATTAATCATAAATTCTAAAGAAAATAAATCTTCTCTTTCATACAAAAATCCATGAAGATAAGATAATTTATAAAATGTATTAATATCGGTAATTACTGATTTGAGGATTAATTAAATATGATGTATAACAAGAATTATTTTAATATTTTTGTAAAAGATTTGGGATATCGCAACCAATAGGATGAGTAGGGGTGTACAAGATGTTAACCTGCAAAATCCGTCCAACCCAACCCGTTAACAACCCAATTAAATCCAACCCGTCAACCCGCTAAACCGTTAAACCACCAACCCGTTAATTAGAAGAGTTGAAATTGGGTTAGAATAACTCAACGCAACCCAAACCGCCAACCCGCTGCTAATATATATTTATATATATATATATATATATATATATAATGGTGGAGGTTCAAACGAGAACACCTCCGTTTTACGAAAATGCGAGAACGTTTATGTGCCTTTAATTAACTCATAATTAAAATTAAAAGAAAATTAAAGTAATTAATTAAGAATAATCATGTGATTTTGTATTTATCTGTAATATTGGTGACTTCTTTATCTCTAAATTCACGTACATATATTATATGCACCGATCACAATGTATCAAATCATTATCACGTTATTATCACAGCAAAATCACATAATGAACAGATTATAGCGATGATTGTAGAGGTGATGAGTCTTCGATTATCACAATATTTTCACATCGTTATCACAACAAAATCAAATAATTATCATAGAAAAATCACATCATAAAAAATCTACAAATTATCAAAGCATTATCACGGCAAAATCAGATCATTTTTCACATCATTATTGGCAAAGAAGACATCAACGTAAGAAATCTCCAATGATATTAAAAATATTTAAGGGATAAAGATAATATAAGATAATAGAAAATTGTGGATAAATACTAATTTATTTTTATTTTTCTAATGTTTATTATGTATAAATTAATTTGGAGGCCCATAAGTGTTCTCGTATTTTCGTAAAATATGGGTGTTCTCGTTTGAACCCTTCCTTATATATAATATCTATTATATAACTCTAATTTTGGTCCCCCATGGTTTAGTGAAATCTTTGAAAGTGGAACTTAAGCTTTGATAACTCTAGAAATCGTCTCTATAGCTCTCATTTTGCTTTGAAAATGGTCTCCAATCACTAACTCCGTTTGTTTTCTCAGTTGTCATTTAGTTTACTTAAAAAAAATAAACAGTAATAATTATTATTATCTAATAAAATGAAAATGAAAAACGATGGAGATAAAAAGAATGTTGAAATAACACCACTCTCTTAGAAACCGTATTATTATTATTTAAATAAAAAATAATAACCAAATAACCATTGTATTCTTCTTCCTCCCTAGAAACAACCATGGTCTCTCCTCCAATGTACTTTGTAAATCTAAGCATCTCCTTCGCCCATTTCTTCTCCCCTCATCACATATATAATATATGATATATATAGTGATGCATGAGGAAAAAGCTAAACCACTTCATATTCCATTAAACTTCATTACATGGAGCTGATTGCCAACTTGAATCAAAAACAGAAACCAAAATTTCCCACATAACCCCGACAACGCATCAATCAAAAACAGAAACCAAAAATTGCCTATAAACGAAGCATTCTCCAGTCTAAATCAGTACCAACAGGTCCAGAAATCAAAACGAAACACTTACTCTCTAAATTAGTACCAAACAGAACCAGATAGTAACAATTTGTTTATCGAAGGGTATCAATCTGTTTATCGAACGGTTTTTGATCGAAGGGGTCAAGCAATATGTGTATCGAAGGGTTTTTATCGAAGGGGCAATCTGTTTATCTTAGCGTTTTTGATCGAATCTGTTTATGGAAGGGTTTTGTGGTTAAAAAAAGAGGGAAAACTAAATGGACAAAAATGCCCCTGCCACTAATAGAGAAAATAAACGGAGTTAGTGACGGGGGACCACTTTCAGAGCAACATGAGAACCACAGGGACGATTTATAGAGTTATTAAAGTTTAGGTCTCACTTTCAAAGATTTCACTAAACCGTAGGGACCAAAATTAGAGTTTACTCTGTATAATATTTATAGCAATTCTAATTTACAACCCAAAAAATATATACATATATTAGTCTAGACGGAGGTTCAAGGGAAAACCTCAAAAAAAAGGAAAACTGAGGAATACCCTGGTAGCCTTTACTTTGGACGGTATGCACTTGTGTATACAAGTAATTTTGAACATGCACACGTGCATATGCACAAGTGCATAATATATATTTGTGCATAAAAACTAAAAAACAAATTAATTACTTGTATGCACAAGTGCATACCGTCCAGATTAAAGGCTACCAGGGTGTTCCTCAGTTTTTCGTTTTTTTGAGGTTTTCCCCTGAACCTAACCCTATTAGTCTAATTTATATCCCAAAAAATATAGACAAATATTAGTCCAATTTACATCCCAAAAAATATAAACATATATTAGTCCAAATCCCAAAAAATATATACATATATTAGAAGTTGGAAACATAAATTTATGTTTTCATTGCATTGATGTTGTTAGAACCTCGAACATTTGGGATAACTTTTCCAAAAAAGATTCCAGATATGTTTGTAATTATTGTGGAAAAGATTATGTTTATCATAGTAAGAGAATTGGTACAAGTTCTTTGTGAATTGCTATCAATGATTGTGAGGTGTCATTTAATAAACAGAAATGTCGAAAAGTTGTGGCTAGGTTTCTGGTTAAGGATGAACAACTCTTTAGTGTTGTAAAGGGTAAAGGATTTAGAGAACTTGTTAAAGAGTTGCGACGTAAATTTTGTGTCCCTAATAGAGTGATTGTTGCTAGAGATGTTTATTGGTTGTTTTGTAATGAGATGATTAAATTGATTGATGATTTGAATAAAATGTTATCATTCAAACTTTTGAAGTTTAATTATCAGACTTAAGGATTTTAACATATATTTGGATGATTGTAATAACTAATAACTTTTAGGGTATACTTAAGCATTATTTATTGTATTTCATTCGTCAACTTTATGTATATTATTAAGCCGTCGTCAACCCAACACAACCCGTCCTAACCCACAAGGGTTGGGTTATACTTTTGAATGGGTTGAGTTGGGTTGAGGTTTTTCAAACCGTCATAATTGAGCTGTGTTGTAAAAATGTCAAAAACTGTCCAACCTAACCCATGTACACCCCTAATGGGATGGGGTGTTGTTTCCCATCCATTGTTATACTCATGGCATAATTCTCTAAAATTAAATTATAATATAAGATTCAAACTCAAAGCCTATACGTTTCCTTAACCGAATCTTTATACTAATTGGAATATATATTCAAAAAGTAATGTTTAATAAATCACACGTTTTCTAGGTTCCTCTTCTTAGAATATGAAAACTTGGTTCTATATAATGTCACTACTTGCAAGAATTATAAAACATTACGCATCTTGAAAAAAGTGTTACTTTAAAATGAAATGTATACCGACACGACATTATTAAGAAAATATTTGTCAAATTCGGATTTAAACCTTAACATAAACAAATTTAATTAGTGTCGTATTAGTAATTAATTATCTCCTCCCTCATGTGTATATATATACATATATATAGGCGAAAGATCGTGTGAGAAGTTGAGTTAATTGTGCATCTTGTTGCATCTTATCTCGGTGCATTTCATCCTAATGTGCGTCCATTTCTCATCCAACGGTTGATAACCACTTCTTACGTTTCTCACCGTTAACTCAACTTTTCACCGGAACCCAACCCTATATATATATATATATATATATATATATATATATATATATATAATTTTCTCTGTACATATCTATTTGTATATTATATACAAGCTTCAATTGTTTTTTGTTTTGCACATATGGATGTTTGGACCAACTTACATGCACCAACTAATTTCTTGGACGATCACGAATGACCTGGAGTTGTTTCAAATGAATCTTCATGATCACAAGAGATTTGACAACGCCTGAACTCTATCATGAGAAAATGAGATTTTCAATATATCCTCCTGAACCTTAAACTTCAACCGAGTTTCACATCCAAAATATATGTCTTAAAATTTATATACAAAATTGTATATTTTAAAAAACAATATAATTTAAATTTTACACACTTTTAACGTAAAAAATAACGTTAGATTTAGTGCCTGTTTACCAAAACTTGTGGGTAAGCGCTGATTGGGATAAGAGGTCTGACTGGAGTAAGATCTCTTATTGGGAGAATTGCTGATCGTAATTTGTTGTTTACCAAATATTTTGTATTAAGCGTTGACCGAGTAAAAATGACCATTATACCCTTGTGTCTAAAACAAGTGTTGAATAGAAAATATTGTTAACCAAATGCTTTTATTATGTGCGACTAAAAAATTGTAAATGACCATTACTCGGTTTCACAGTTCAAACAATTATAATAATCAATTTTCAGACACATATAAAAGGTTTCCAAAAAGTAAATTCGAGTTGCATCTACGGTAGAAAAATATTGGAAAGTAATTGTGGTAAACATTCATGTATAACCTAATGGATAATCAAATTTAATGATCTATCAGTTAGACATGTAAAAAGTAAGTCACAACGTATTGTGAACATTTGTATTATTCACCAAAAAAACCTACCATTTTTGCATTAAAAAGACTATCAAATTAGATTTACCATCAATCGGAATTTTAAATATATTTTTTAAGTAATTATAGTTTATTAATTGACATATAACATGCTTTTGAAATTCTAAATGTTTAAAATAATGAATAACCGTATACTATTTGTATCAATAGGGGTAAGAAAGAAAACTTTAAATAAAAAAAGTGGAAAAATATGGCAACGTGGCGTGAGTGATAAAAGGGTATGAGGGATAAATTTGCCTCTGACTGTGGTAAGGTTCAAGTCCATATCTGACTATGGACAGCACACGGTCAGCACTAAAAAATAAAAATCATTTTTTTTATATTTTTGGTAAACATCTAACCTCTTATTTGGGTAAGAGATTCTTACCCATTAAGAGGTAATAAGATGCTAGTAAACACACCCTTAGTGGAAAATGGAGTGTGTAAATGCAAACGGTTGTCGTACGCCACATACTTAAAACCACGATACCAACATGCATCATTGATCCACGCAATTGTTAAGTGTAAAGTTAATTAAGAGGTTGATTAATCAGATTACACTAATTATTAATTAACCTTTATTAATTAATTAATTAATAATATACACACTAATGACGTCCTTACCAAAACCACCTTTTCTTGAATATTCCTATTTCAACATGAATATATCATCTATAAAAGAATCCATTGAAAATGAAATCCATATATTTGTATATGATCTTTCTAACGATCTTCAATTTTGTTAGTGTTTTTTATAACTGTATGTGTTCAGATCATTTTCTATTACCATTACTCAGACACGTTCCTGACATTTTTAGGCCCTAGACGAGATGTAAAGATGGGTCCTCGATAACTACGAATTTATTTTCAATATATTGTTTATATCATCAAAAATAACATTGAATTCAAGAAATACTAATAATTTATGAAAAATCGTTTTTCTGGTATTCCAAACGCAAGATCAATCAATAATTATTTCTAAATTAGTATTATCTATCATATCATTTTTACATAACATCGTCAATTCCTTCCACCATCAAAGGCATGCCTTATGATATACCTTTAATATATAGATTGAAATCATTTGAGGTCACTATGTTGACCATTCGGAGTAACACTTTAAGTAAATAAAAATAAATCAGTTGAGTTTTCACATATTACCTGATGTTGATGTTGATGTTTATTTGTGATGGTTTTCATCACCATTTTAAACTTTTAGAGTTGAAACAAACATTTTAAGAACCATTAATTTTATAATCAAAAGTCCATGTTAACTATAGTTTGAGATCTTATTATTGTTTTAGAAATAAGAGAATACTTAAGATTCATGTACTTAATATTAGGTAATAAGGAGTCAATAATTTTTGGAAAAAAAGAAGAAGATAATTTTGAAATCCTAAATATAGATATAAGTTGGGTCGTCTCATATAGTTGGTAATTTTTTTTCAAAATGTAGGAGTTTTCTTAGTTAATAACAAGAAATCTACTATATTCTAACACAAAAAAATTAATGCGGATGAAATAATTAAAATAATATGTGAAAGATGAGTAATAGAGTATATATCAAGGTTTCTAGGCAAAAATAGTTTTTAGATAAGTAGTGGATAAAAAAAACTTAGAAAAGCAATAAACAATATTATAAAATGAAAGACCAATTAACTTTTTACAAATTTTATTGTCCAATATAATTAATTAATACATGTTTGGGCTCTTAATATAATACTAAAAATATAATTCGGTCATATTATATACTAATTTTTTTGTCCTTTTAATTAATTTTTTACTACTACTACTATATAGTATATATTTCAAATTTTTGGGCCCCTAGTTCCTTTGGGCCCTGGGCGTGCGTCCGGCCCGTCCTCCCCCAGGGACGACCATTACTGATTGAGGCGTGGAGTCCTAAACTTAATAGTCGGGAAGACCTCCGATGATTCTGAAGGGACTTGAACTAGTGACAGATGATAAGCAAACTGATCAAGGTATCCCCAATTGAGCTACCCAAGGTTTTTATTGATTCATAGCTCAAAATGATTTAAGGGGGCGTTTGGTTCATTATAGAGAATGAAAATGAAAATGGTAATGCAGGAGAATGAGAATAGGAATGGGGATTGCATTGATGCTGTTTGGTTAAACCAATATAGTTGATAAAAAATGTTTTATATAATATTTTTAATACAAATATGTGACATCCAAAATGAAAATAAAAAATATTTTACATTAACATCGACAAATGAAGAAACGCATGAGAAAAGATGATTGAGCGGGAATAAAATTTCCATTTCCCCCCAATTTGGTCAGGAATGGAAATTAATGGGTTTGGGGTAATGTGCTCATTATATTATATCAAACCAAACAACAGTTTTCATTATCATCCTCATTCCTTACCCCTCAATACCCCCAACCAAACACCCCCTAAAACTAGTTGATTAACAATAAAAAGGGGTCCTAAATTTATTTGTTGGTAGATATGTGAATTTATATTGTACAAGTTTGTAATTTCGGTTCTAAACAAAACCATCCATTTTCATAGTCTAAGGGACCGTTCACCTAATATTTACCAGGTAAGTCTATACTGATGTAAGTCATCACTCTAATTTATCTTATCGGGTAAAATTATTCCTCATTAAAATGACATAATAGATAACAATCTTATAGAATAGGCTAAATAGGTAAGAGTCATTACCCTTACTTATTAGGTAAAATTTTCGGTCCTATGTCCAGAAACACAAAGGGTAGTGGGAAGCCAAGGCCCCTTGATTTCTCATCTCCTTGCTAAGTCCATTATAAGATTTAACGGTATATTTATATGACAAGTGTTTGGCCACTCCGACTACAACAACTCATTTTCAATTTTGATTTCCAAAAATAAAGATTAATAACCCAAGATTGTCTAACTTAGTACTAATAAATTAATAAAATAATATAGTGCAACAATTTAATAAAACAATACAATAAATTCATATAGTTAAATAAAGTAACAAAACAATTTAGTAATATAATTAATAAATAAATAAAATATTTTTGTTTTGTTATTTAATGTAATTTTGTTTTATTAACTTCTTGTATTTGTGTCGTTGAAGACAGTTGTATAAATGAGGTGAATCTTATTTTGAATCACACATTGTGGGATTTATACTTCTCGCTTATGAGTTTCAAGGTTTTACGTTGTTTTAATATAAAAAAAAAAGAAAAGAAAATTGAAGTATTTAATTAAACTATTTTTCTAATGTTTGAGTGATAATGTATATATAACTCTTTATTTTTCAACATTAAAACTCAATTTACTGTTCATGGTTTTTCTTTTAGAAGAAAACATGCAAATTATTCTCAAGATCCTAAAGAGACAACAGATAATGAGAGTACCTTATATCTAATATTCAGATACTTGGGAACCCCTGTAAAAAAAGTGCAAAAGGAAAGCAAAACGCTTGTTCAGCCCCCGGGTTGTGATGCCCATGTTTCGCCCCTGCCTATTAGGGGTGTTCGTGGTCCGGTTTGGGCGGTTTAACCCCTTAGACCACAAACCAAACCGCAAGTGGCGGTTTATTGATTTTTCAAACCGAGCGGTTTGACATCAAGTGCCCAGATCGGTCAAGTCGGACCGCGGTTTAGGCGGTTTGGTCGACCGGTTTTGGCGGTTTTGGCCTTTTAGTGGACTTTTAAGTTTAAACATAAAAACATATAAAACTTTGAATTTTAAAGGCTCGTTGGCTTGAGTCCATTTGAAATAAAGAACAAAGTCCACAAAAGTTAACTAAATATCCGAAGACAAAACACTAAAAAAAAAGGTAATATGCAAAATGCAAATAAAATCAACGGCTTCACTTCTTCATTTTTCCGTTCTTTGTATTCCACAATCCATAAATATTTTAATTTTTCAAATACCCTGGACCTTTTTGTATATACTTGGACATTTGGGTTTTATATCATCTATTATTTATAATAAAGGTATATATAAAAAAATAAAAAATATATATTTATATATTTGGCGGTCGTTTGGTCCAAACCGCCCAAAAAAACTTCCAGACATCAGACCGGACCGGACCGCCCGGTTTGACAATTTTTCAGACCAGACCGGACCGCCAGACCACTCAAACCGCCAAAAACGGTCCGGTTTGACTTGGTTCGACCGGTTTGAGCGGTCCAACGGTTTTTTTGAACACCCCTACTGCCTATGTCTCTTATTGGATATAATTAACAATTATTGTCATTCTCACCCAATAAGTTGAATGACCCGGTAAGCACTTACAAAGTTAACGTTAGGTAAATGACCTCTAAGAATGTATGAGCATACAAATACTTTGTTTTTTATTTATTTATTTATAAACAATTCTAGTAATTAAAACGAATAAATAAATATAAAAAATAAGCAAATAAAACGACATTCTAACCGTCAAATAGAAACACCATGTAATAAATAAATAAATATAGGTCATGTTTGGTTTAACAGAATATTTTTTAATAATTTGGATTCATGGAAGATTTAGATATTTGGTGTGTTTGGTTTGTGGGATTGAATTTCATTCTTTATTTTTTATAAATAACTTATCAAAAAAATAAAAATAATTATAAAAATAATTAAATTATTTTTTATTAATTGATCATATATAACAGGACAAGTGTTTTCTACATATTTTAAAATATTATTACAAAAAAAAATCATATGAAATCACGCGGAATACCAACTATCCTATGAGATTTCTAAATCCCATATCAGTAGGATTTCGATAAAATCGTGAGATTTCAAATTTCAATATTCTTTCAAACCAAACATAGAATTGGAAGGAAATTCAATTATATATTCCTCAAAATTCTACCAAATCCCACAACGAGGCCTCAGTACATTTTGTATGTGGGACAAAGATTTACCTAAAATCGACTAACCAAACATTCGATCCAGTAAAAATCGATCGTTTATCATATAGAAACATTTATCTATATCATCTGATATATCGGATGTAAGATCAACTTTTTACCAAATAGATATATATTTTTTTAACAAATAGATGTATTAGAACATCTCCAACAGCTTCCACAAAATTTCTCTATAATGGAGACTAAAAGTCAAAATCTCCAAAAAGAAATTACATCTATCTCTAGCAGATTACCCATTTTGGAGAATCCAACATTATTTATAATATTAAAATATTTCATTCATTTATTAAAATATTATTTCTCTCTCATACATATTTATTTTTAAAGTTTCCTATTCGTCCTCTCACTTGGTAATCATTTTTGGGGTAATCTCCATATTTAGAGAAAAAACCCTTATCTCTCTTACTTTCTCCATTTTGGAGAAGCTGTTGGAACACAATTTAGACTCAAAATCCTCATTTTAACCATTTTCTCCAAAATGGAGAAGCTGTTGGAGATGCTCGAGTTTGGCCAAAATTCTAAATCAACTAACAATTTATAATAGAGTAAAATACAAATTTGGTCCATGTGGTTTGGTGGTACACTTTTGGTCCCTACACTTTCGAAATTACAAATTAGCCATTGTGGTAGGCAAAAACGACCGGAGTTGGTCCTTGCCTTTAGCGACCTTTAAAAGAACTCGTTAAGTCAGGAATATTTTAGACTTTCTCTTTTTTTTATTGTTTTTCTTTAAAAATAGTAATTAATTACAACCATCTTCTCAGGCACCGATCACCACCTTCGGCACCGTCATCTTCTCCGACCAAGTACACCTCAAAATCAAAATCAATTCCAAATCCAAATCTCAAAATCAAAATCAAAGCCATTAACAATCAAAATCAAAACCAAATCCATATTCAAACCAAAATAAATAAATAAAACTAATTAAAGAACATAGATTCAAACCAAGATCAAAACCATACGGATTTGAAACAAACCTTACACATTTGAACCAAACCCTAAATTTCACGTCCTAACATCAACTGAGGGGTACGATTTACATAGAAAGATTGATGGTAGGAGGGTAAATCACAGGAACCAAAATCCAAACCCAAACTCTGCGATTTTAAAGAGTAATCCAAACCAAAATCATCTGTATCTCCGAAGTCCGAAGGGTAAATTACAGGAAGTTTGGTTTCTTGTGGTTTATCAGATCGAAGAGGGGGGGAGCGGGATGATGGGTTGTTCCAAGTTGGACCAAAACCTTGAACTCACAATTGTTGTTCTAAGTTGTTGGGAAACAATGGAACTCACGGAAGGAAACAAAACTATGCACAAGATAGATATAAGTCAACAAACACAGGACCCTTCTTCACCGACGCTTCATTCCTTTTAACTCCCGCGCTCCTCGATCTCCTCTGTAAATCATGACCCTCATACCCAAGATTTAGTTTGATTTTATTTTTTAGATTTGTAGGGTTCTATTTAGAAGGGGTTGTCGACCACCAGTTCAATTTAGCCAACACCGTGGCCTCCACGGAAGTGGAGTAAACATTCCACCATGTGAGGGTCGCCCCTCTGAGCATCTAAGAACCAAATGTTGCTTTCTGGATTTCACCGCATTCACTCAATCGAAAAGCCTGTTCCATTTACCGAATCCAGTTCATACATGCCACCGGGTCGTCCGAGCCCTTGAATTCCGGTGGTCGGCAACCAAGGAAGGCCTTGAAGGTGCAAGTTTTCCTCACTTGCCTTGCTTCTGGGGTCATGGTCCCATCGGTGAGAATCTCACTTCTGGTACCCCCGGATCCCGCCATAACGACATTTTCTGCAACCGTTTCGTGCCTACGGTTATTAGTGCCCATGTCCTCAAGAAGCTTTAAGAAAAACTCCTGTTGTTGTGCCATGGCCTTGTTCATGGCCAACATCATCTGATCCATCATTTTGGTTTCCGCCGTAACCTCTTCCATAATGGGCTCCGATGTCTCGAGGTTACATCAGGGAATTTGCTTGATACCTCATTCAAACGGGGAATTTGCCCAATACCTCATTCAAAAGGGGAGGCTCGTCCGCCACGGTCACCCGCGGATGGTCAGTCGTGGATATCGTTGCGTCATGGCCCTCCGGTCTATTACGGGTATTAAGCATTTCAGTCTGCCATGTATATGCGAGAATATAATGAGAAATATATTTTAGGAATTAAACATAAGGAAACATACTACTACATTCATCAATTGTCATAACAACAGTAGACCAAATATACCCACGTAAAACATCTTCATAATAACGTTAGCTAAGTGAAATTATGAACACATGATACGTAAGAATTCTTGTTACCATTCCACGACACTCAATTAGCGTAATTTCCGCCGACTCTAAGATCATCTTATCTTAAGAGTTCTACCCAATCTCACAAATCTTAACTTAATAGTCTCAGCTTTAGTTTAGGCATCTTACATTCATACCTAGTTCACTTAAACTACTGCTCTGATACCAACTTGTAACACTCTAAAAATAGAGAGAATTTAAAAAATCGGAAATTCGGCAATATGACGCCTATAATTGAGAAAACATGTTCATCCTAAAGTAGAGGCCAAACAAAACCTGGATAATACGGTAATAGCATTCTAAAAACCGAAGTATGCCATCCCAAAGCGGGGAAGTAAAGTATAGCGTTATAACCCAACGAATCAAATAAAGATTAACTCAACAACCTACTAATCTAGACGAATTACATCTAGATTAAGGACGGGTGTTGGCACTTTACACCCAAAAATTATACCACAACTATATCGGGTGAACGTCTCTATAATCTCCAAAAATTCTACAATCCTTCAACACCTCTCCACTCAAGCCCGAGGAGTCCCACCGCTAGGATGACCTGTTACACATGTCATTTTAAGAAAAAATGTTAGGCTAAAGTCTAGTGAGATCAAACATTTATATTGGGAAAACAGTAAATTCCAAACGGAATAATTAAAGAAAATGTCGGAGTAGTAAGGGTACATAAATCTTTACTTTGATACAAATACCTCTTGGGTTGACGGGGGAGACCCACTTACTAACACAAGTGACGGAAAACGAAAGTAAGTCACTTGACGAGTTAGTAAACCAAACACATAATAAAATACACGCAAGGGATGTTAGGCTCGATAGCTTTAAACGTACACCCACGGAAAATCAACTTCAACCACATAAGACCCTTACGTTGAGATCCTCACCCAATATCGTGTATTAGCACGTAGGACTTATAACCTATATGATGTCTAACCGTGCCTCGATGGGGAAAACTAGCGTTCCATCATCGGACAAAATGATACAATTAGATTATGGGGTCATGACGCCCAAATGCAACCAAATATGCCATACAATGTCAATAAGGCCAACCAAATGCTCCAACGATTAATATGTCAACCAATGTGCTAACAAAGAAAACAAGATTCCATATGATATTTCACATAATTTCAAGAGGTTCCAAGTTAATACTTTAAATAGTATTTCCATACTTTAAATCCAAAATTCCAAGTCCTCATTTAATAAACACACATCAATATCTCAAAACCCTAATTTTGATTTCAAGCATTTAAACATGAAATTAAAGGAAAACATATTTCTCATGTACAAGTCTCCAAATAGTTCAAGATATAAGTTCTTTAATTTCAAAATCATACTCATCCATATAAACTCTAAAATTTTCAAAGTTAGGTTTTTGGTGAAACTCACCCAAATCAAGGGAAAACAAGGTGGAGATGTTTATAAGGTTAAAATCATAGTTGACATGTATAAAGTTTGTGAAAATAGAAAGAAACTCACCTTGGTAGTTTTCAAAGAGAAACCAAACCCTAGAATGAAAAGGATGGTGGGTTGAGGTTGTCCAAGATTAATCCTTCCACTTAATGCTTATAAACACCTAGGGGAGATTATAAATGCTCAAGAGAAGTGGTAGCTAAGAGCATTAATGAGGGATGACTTGGGGTAAGAACTGCAACACCCTAAAAATCAGAGTAAAATAAAACTTCTCAATGTAGGCAACATGACATCTGGATTGATATAAATTCCTCAAAAGTGTATCAGTCCTTTAGACTTTACAAAAACCTGTACGGATTTAGTATTCATCAACAAACTAATCTAAACATAACTATCTAGATTACATCAGTTGACAATCCAAAATTCATCAAAAGAAAGGGACTTAACAATGCCCAACTATCAACACACTTTAGTCATCTCAAAAATGCCTCGTGACCAAACTCGTCTCTCAAAACCCTGTGCATCCCACCGCTAAGGGAAACCTGTTATACATATCATTTGAGAAAAAGTGTTAGGCTTAAAGCCTAGTGAGAACATACAGTTCATAAATCTCAAGAGATATAATCAAATGCATCAAAGTAAATCCTTCCAAAGGTTTAGTTATGCAAAATACAGTTCTTTGATAATATACGGACAACCGGTCCAAAACACATCTTCCGATGACGGGGATTACCCGATTTACCAAGGATTTTAGCGGAACACAAAGTAAGCCACAAATCCGAGTTATGAGCTAAATACACGGAACCATGGCCACGAACTCTTCGGTCCGTACTACGATGTGAGGGAGGCCCCTAAGGAACCAGTCATACTCTTTCGTTAGACTACATTTGACCCATGGCTAGTAACCGGTCTCACATAACCGTACTAAGTTCCCCCGAAGATCAAATGTATCTAACTACAATAGAAGGGGTACAAACACCCCAACAATAAGCCGACTCGATACCTAGGGATCCACTAGTATAGTCATGACCTGTCACAATATTTCATGTGACCATTTTAAAGCTAGATAAACAACTTTCAACACATTTATATTTCAAAATGCCATTTTCCAGACCAACTGCTGGTAAGAAAGAAAATCATAAAACCAGTTTATATACATTCTTTCAATAAGCCACAAACATGGGCAAGTAAAACATCATTTTACTTCTAATAAGGCGGAACCCGTCATTTTAGTCAAAACTTATCGGGAACCCCGAAAATCACCAAAAACTTCATTTATATCAAAATGTAGAGAACATGAAATCATACCGTAGAAATACTTCGGATTTCGCAAATAAGAGTTTTGACATGTATAAAGTTTGTAAAATGGTAGTAGGAACTCACCAGTAGGGTTTTAGAATAAAACCCGGAAAACTAGATATCGATCACGACGTAGAGGTGAAGCTTAAAACACCGACCCCTTGCTAGAAACACCGTAAACTAGCAACCAAACGAAGCCTCGGGATCGAAAGAAGAAAAGGGAAAAAGAAAGAGAGAGAGAGAGACTGAGATTTTTGAGATATTTTAAGAAATATCTCACAAAAGAGATATTTAAGGCAACCCCAAAAAGCATCCTGACCCACTGCCTCAAAAATATCTCAAAAAGAACCATTGCCTCACAAAGAAGGAAATGCGCACGGCCCGTGCGCAAGCCCACTGCCTCGCCGCTTGTTTCATACGCACGACCGTGCGTTTTCTCTGAAGGAGGGCGCACGCAGAACAGTGCAGAACCTCTATTTCCTTTTTTTTCCTCTTAGCAAATCGACCAAACGAAACTCGGGGTGTTACAAGAACTCACCTTGGAACTGCAGAAAAATCGACCTGGAGTTTTCCCAAAATCAGATAAATGACTAAAAATCGCGACCTTCACAATTTATACCCAAAACCCTCGTCGACGACAGTGACATGCGATAGTGACATTTGTCAGTATCGCGGGCATTATCGCCCGGATTCCCCCGCTCTCAGTACCTCTCCCGCGGTTGTGACACCGCAATAGTGACCAAGGCACTCTCGCCTGGCACTATCACACGGAGTGTACAGCGGGACCTTTTCCCCTGGAAATTGTGCCTTAGCGACAGTGACACCATGTCACTATCGCGGGCACTGTCGCGAGTACTGTACCAAAAGTCGAGGTTCACGAAACTCTTTTCCGGTTAGGCACGATTTGAATACTAGGAGTTATTAAATTGCAATTGGTTAAAAGTTATACAGTAAACCTCCAACAAGAGAATGAGCATTACACAAGCTCTTAAATTTCGGGGTGTTACAGATTCACCGAGAGTCCGAGAGGGAGTAAATTACAAATTTGGTCCCTGTAATTTACATATTTATTTATTAAATAAAAATGATATTACACTATAAGAAGACTAAAATACCCTTGACTTAACCGGTCATTAAAGATAGAGACCAAATCTCGTCCAAAAATGGAGTCTGTTTAGAATCATTAACGAAAAGAATCAAATGAGTATGTTAATTAGGAGTCAACTAATCAATTACAACAAAAAGTAGCAATTTAAGCCAACGATACTATTGGATAAGACAATTTCAGTAACCCATACACAATCCTTGTTTTTGCATACCACAATGACCAATTTTATTTCAAAATTGTATGGACTAAAAGTGTTATAACCACTAAACTACAGGGACCGAATTTTATATTTTTCATAATCAACAAACGATTAACTTTTTTCAAATCCAGATGTCCATGCTTTTGTTTTTGTACTTAATTTAGTAATTGACTTGGTACACTTTTTTGGTATAAAATACTCCCTCTGTCCCAAAATAAATGACTTCGTTACTATTTTAGTTTGTCCCAAAATAAGTGTCCAATTTCAAAAAGTAAATGTCTATTTTCCCATTTTACCCTTAATTATGTGATTGAGAAAATTTCTCTCTCTATAATTAAGGGTAAAATTGTATTTTGGTTAATTAAAAAGTGTAATAATTATACACTCTTAAAATTGTGTGTCTTTTTCATAGTGGATATTTATTTTAGGACGGAGGGTGTACAATATAAATTTTGAGTGGCTTAAATTAAAGATTCAAATAAAAATTTTGATAAGACAAATTAAAACCTCAGATGATACAACGAATTATTTAGATATTACAGTTAAATAGCGGTAGGTTCAAACGAAAAGCTAAACATTTTGTGAGAAGGCGAGAAATGTTTAATCATATATGAATAAACACATGTTATATTGGCAATACATAGACGTTTAATCATACATGATTAAACACACCT
Organism: Arctium minus; assembly: GCA_954870635.1. Lineage (NCBI taxonomy): Eukaryota > Viridiplantae > Streptophyta > Magnoliopsida > Asterales > Asteraceae > Arctium > Arctium minus. Next base: position 121,638,240 of record OX941082.1, on the reverse strand, counting down.
ACAAGCCGTGTAATCATATATGATTAAACACTTCTCGGTTTCTCGCAAAATGTTTAACTTCTTGCATGATCCTCCCTCCAGTTAAATAATCCAACACTAAATATCTATATTAAGTGATCTATGAAATACAAGATTATCAAATGATCAATTGTAATTGTTGTTTGTAAAATTAACAAACGAAGTGACAATTCATATATGCTTTTAATTAGTCTCGGAATAATTAAGAGTAAATTATACTTTTTGTCTTCATGTTACTTGAAAGTATTAATCATTATCCCTACAATTTATTTACTGCATTTTCAGTTATTATACTTCTATGTTTCTTAACTTTCTTTCTGATGCAACCCCTACACCAGACGCCAACTACTTTGGGGTTGTTTGGCAGTTGCTGAATGGTTTAGAATATGGTTGTTTGCTAATTGTTCATAATGAAATCGGGGCTCTTAATGGTTAAGAGAGGATCAGGATTCAAAATCATTAAGAGGATTTTGGAACCATTAAGAGACAACAATTTTTTTTGCCAAACAAGATTTACCTCTTAGCGATTCAGAGGTTGCTTCTTAATGGAACCATTAAATGAAATCAGGTGCCCCTCACACGAGTGTACCTTAGCTTTTTTTTTTCTTTTCATTTTCCCTTTCTTTCTTTATCACCTCGGCCATTGTCACAATTCTATCCTCTCATTTCTTTCTAATTTCATACGAAGCATCCATGGTTATACGTTGTTGTGACTTACCTACAATCATTCGAACATCCTAGACCACAACAAATATACAAACCAATACTTCTTCAAGCATGCAATTTGAGTGACTCTTCTTATAGATTACAATTAAGGGACGAAAAATTGAAATATAAGGGGTTCAATTGATCGAAGGGGAAGGGGTTAAAAGTTGAATTACCAAGGTGATAAAGAAAGGGAAGGAAGAACGAAAAAATAATAGAGTATAGAGGGGCACTTGATATCACTTATTGCATCAAAACTAACTGAGTTTTCTTTTCTACCGAAGACTAGGGTTTAAAGTATTGTTTTACATATATTTGTTTCATAAATTATTTGTTTCAAAATATGAAACTTCTTAACGTATTTTTTTGGTTCCACAATTTGATCAAAAAAAGTTCCACATGTATTTTTTTTTACAATATGAACATCAAATATATGTGAAACAATACTTTAAATCATAACATTTGATGAAAAAAATCAATTTCAAAATCACTTTTCAGAAGTTTGCAACATTTTGTGGTTCTCATTTGATTATTCTTATATATATATAACCTTAGGTACATTTGAGAAATGATAAATATATGAGAAATAGAGAAGTATTCCTAGCCATTCATACGGTCAAGATCGGATTTGACTGATCAAATATTTCGGATTTGACTGGTCAAAAGTTGCGAATCATATGTTGGTATTTCGATATGTATTTTAATAATACATATAATATTACAACATATGTAATAAACTACAAAATCAACAAATGATTAGTAATAACACGAATACAAAAGAAACTTTACGAATCAACTGATGATTAAATAACAAATAAACCGAAGTAAATTCGAACGATGTTGAAGCTCGTGTGTAACACGATTCCCTTAAACAGATTCGTCGTCTGTTGCCAAGGTACAACATCGTAAGCAGAATGTACTGCCAGAGATGACCACTAGCCTGAAAGGTTGCTGGAAATCTGTGTATGCAGTAGTTTTCAGAGAGATATGTGTTTTCGGTATTCGGTATTTTTTTCGGGGTGTCAGGGATGTGAACCGATTCCTCCCTTTTATACTCGAGATTGAAACCACTGAATTAATATGTAATAAATCAGTAATTAAAAGTAATTATTTGATCAACCCGCGCCACAACCCGCCTGGTGTACTGTTTCTCATCCCAAGCCAGTGCACGCCGCGGGTTAGCCCACGACTTAACTCGTCCGGTGCACTGCTTTCGTCCATACTCCAGTGTACGGCGCGAGTTGCCGTGCGGTTTAGCCCGCGGCCTAACCCGCCCGGTGCACTGGATCAAAACAAAATTTCGCAAAAACCAAGCTGCGCGAGCACAAGATTTCGGAGCTGCATTCGTGTCCGCAGGTCGCGTCCATGCAGAAGTTCGCCGATTTTAGCCTACGAAAGTCTCAATCGGCACCCCCCTGCGTGCGGGTAGGTGTTGGAGTAAAACCAAACAAGAGCTTGTAAGCCCCTTCCACATTCATGGTTATAAACCACAAAAAATTTGTTCCTCCTTCTTATGTGGGACACAATCCCACACCCACTTGACTTTTGCCAATTTCATCCCAAACACTCAACTTTGAGCATCGATATCTCATTCACACATATTTCGTTTTGGACACATAATATATCTTTTCGAAGCTCTCATATAGGAGAACACAAACCCACGAAGAGTTAGATATATACAAAACATACACATGTATTTAAATGTGTCCAGAGTTAGTAAAAACTCATGTTTTACTAAATTTTTTCCAACATCATATAGGTTCATATATGAACTCATCACGCGTATTTTACGAAACTACCCCTCTACCTTGTATAGACCATGCAAGGAATTATCCGATGCTTCGCGGTCAAAGCCGCAAATGTTGACCAGATGAATGGCTAAGATTACTTCTCTATTTCTCATACATTTACCATTTCTCAAATGAAGTTCTCCCTATATATATATATATATATATATATATATATATATATATAGGGTCAGGTTCAAGGGAAAACCTCAAAAAAACGGAAAACTGAGGAACATCTTGATAGCCATTCATTTGGACGGTATGCACTTGTGCATACAAGTAATTTGTAACATGCACACATGCATATGCACAAGTGTATATAGTGCACAAGTGCATAAAACCAAAAAATACCTTAATTTACTTGTATGCACAAGTGCATACCGTCCAGATGAATGACTATCAGGGTATTCCTCAGTTTTCCATTTTTTTGAGGTTTTCCCTATATATATATATATATATATATATATATATATATATATATATAGGTGAAGGATCATGTGAGAAGTTGGGGTTAACGTGAGAAGCATGAGAAGTGGATCTGAACCGTTGATCACTTTTAATCTCATGCCCTCCCATGATTTGCGCCTTAGAAAGGAATTGATCTGGTGTATCTCGGTGCATCTCATCCTAATGTGCGTCCATTTCTCATCCAACGGTTGATAATAATTTCTCACGATTCTTACGTTAACCTCAACTTCTCACCGGAATCCAACCCTATATATATAGGATTAGGTTCATTTGAGAAATGCTAAAAATATGATAAATAAAGAAATGATCCTAACCCTTTATCTGGTCAAGATTTGCGGCTTTGACTGTGAAGCACCGGATAATTCCTTGTGTGATCTGTAGAATATAGAGGGGTGGTTTCGTAAAATAAGCGAGACGAGTTCATATATGAACCTGTATAATTCGCATATTAGTCATATATTCATATATGAACCAATGTATTTCATATATGAACTCTTTTAAATGATTCATATATAAACTATACATTCATATATAAATCTGTTAATTAGTTCAACTAATTCACATATGAACCTACAGTTAATTAGTTCATATGTGAATCAGTTAATTGGTTCATATATGAATCAACTAAAAGAGTTCATATGTGAATTACACTGGTTCACATATAGTTCATATGTGAATCATACAAGTTCATATATGAACTCGTCCCGTGTATTTGTAAAAATTACGAAACTGTCCTTCTATTTTTGGAATAACCGTAACTTTTGACCAATCAAAACCGATCTTGACCAAATGAAAGGTTATGATTCCTGCTCTATCTCTCATATATTTAATATTTTTCTCAAATGAACCTCTCCCTATATATATACATATATATATATATAGGATTAGGTTCATTTGAGAAATGGTAAATGTATGAGAAATAGAGAAGTAATGTTATCCTTTCATACGGTCAAGATCGGATTTGACTGGTCAAATATTGCGTCTTTGACTGGTCAACAATTACGGCTTTGGTTGGTCAAAAGTTACGACTATTCCAAAAATAGAAGGACAGTTTCGTAATATTTATAAATACACGGGACAAGTTCATATATGAACTATATGTTCATATGTGAACCAGTGTAATTCACATATGAACTCTTTTAACTGATTCATATATGAACCTTTATGATTCATATATGAACTAATTAACTGATTCACATATGAACCTTTGTGATTCACATATGAACTAATTCACATATGAACGTTTAGTTCATATATAAATCACATAGGTTTATATATGAACTCGTCCCGCGTATTTTACGAAACTACCCCTATATTTTCTCATACATTTAACATTTCTCAAATAAACCTCTCCCTATATATATATATATATATAGGCCAATGTTAATTTGCAACCCATATAAATCTTACAACACAAACAACCCACATCTTAACCGTTAGATTAGTGATAAACGATTATTTCGTTTTTATTATTTTGTTCTTTTTAATTGAAAATATTGGGCTCACATCTATTTTCACCATCGATCATGAACCGACGGTTAAGATGTGTGTTACAAATTAAACTACCCCTATATATAGGGTCATTCAAGAGAGAACTCGTTAATTTGTGATGACTGTGAGATTTGATTTCAACCTCTCATTATTAATAATCAATGGGATAATATCAATAATGTTAATTTTATATTATCCATTAATTTTCAAAATTTTAAATTATGGATAATATTTAAGGGCAAAGTAATTGTTTTTAAACTTTATGGATACATTTTTGATAATTAGTCTTTATCCTCTTTTCTCTACCATCTCTCCGGCGAACATTACCAGTTTCAAACTCATATCTCTTGTTATACATGTTGTGAGACATTACCACTTTATGATTGCTACAATTGTGATACCCTAAAAAAACTATATGAACACTGTGAACATTACCACTATGATACACTCTATGAACATTGACACTGTAATACAAATTGTGATATAGTTTGATTTCATGATTTTTATCTTTAGTGATACATTCTTTTGCATACTATGATACAAGGTGATCTCTTTTTTTTAGCGGTAGTACGAGAGACCAAATTTTGTTACAAGAATCAAGAAAGTTAATATTTGAAATTTTTAATTGCATGAGATAATAATGAAATTTTCTATAATGACGGTAATTAATTTATTTCGTTGTTATCCTAATCCCAAAATTACTAATTCATTTTTTCTTATACAAATAATAAATATACATAATTATCTCAAATGATTGGCTCACATTAGATCTCACAGTTATCACAAATTAGGGTTCTCATTTGATTAGGCCCTTATATATATATATATATATATATATATATATATAGAGAGAGAGAGAGAGAGAGAGAGAGGAAAGTTCAATTGCAAACTCTATTTTGATTTTGAACATGGGGACTGATCTCTATTGATTCAACAACTTACATTAAATAGAGTTTTTAATTAAAATTATTAATTAAGGTGATTAGAGGTAAAAAAAGAAAGTTAATTTCAATCTCATGCATATCTTATTTGACTTTTATTTTCTTTTTTAATTGAAAAACTTTACCCCCTTAAAGTTTAAAATAAATTATCTTAAAAATTTCTAATATTTTAATTAAACGAAGTACATAAAGAAAACAAGAATTCCGTGCTCTTCGATAAGACATCCATCTCGATATAGTTTTATTTTTCTTTCCGTTTTTTCACGTGAAATGTTATATTCATTATAAATATTTATGTACATTCAAGTGTGTACAATATCTCGAAACCGTAAGTCTGTAACTCGATATCACATTTTATTCAATATCGTAAGGCACCACGTTCTTCATCACCGTAACCCAACACCCATCAAGACCAATCAAGAACAAATCAAGATCTATCGAGAATCATCGGGACCGATCGAGACTAATCGAGAACCCATCGAGACTAATCAAGAACCCATCCATTAATGTGGTGTGTGATTGTGTGTTAAAATTATAACCTAACACCTTCATTTTTCATCGAGACCGATTTATAACCTGTTGATTAATTATTTTATTGTGTGTTTGTTTGTGTAAAACCATAACCTACCACTTTTAACTTTTATCGAGATGGATCGGGAAATCTATCGAGACGAATCGGAAACTCATCGAGATCAATTGATAATCCAGTAAAGAAATAGAAAGAAAAATAGAGTATGTAGAGTTGAAACTGTAGTATATTCATGATGAATATTATGGTGAAAATTAATATTTAGATAAATATCATTCTAATATAAATACTATAGGGTTATTGTATACACGTGATCATATATTTATTCATGATGAATAATATGTATATTAATGATAAATAGTATATATTAATGATGATAATCCAATAACTTTAACTAATATTCTATTTATAATCAAGGACGGAGATGATAATAATTTTTCTTGTCTTAATTATCCTCCAAATAAATTCATTAAATTTCTCTAAATATTTGAAACATCTCTATGCAAAGCTATCATCAAGGTTCTAAATGACAGGAGGCTTGACGTGACGGTGAGGTCAAACCTCAAGTCTTACGAGTTACGGCGAGGTCATGACTTTTATCAAGGCGTGCCCTAAGGCGGCATATGTCTATACACACACATACACACACTTGATACCAAATATATATATATATATATATAGCTTATAAAAAATGACATTACGAGTGTTAAATCAGGATTAAATCTTTTGAATCTTTGCTCACTATTTTTTCAATTTTCAAAGAATTCGTGTTCGACTCTCCATGTACAGGAATGAGAGTAAGTATTTACCTATTTGAGGTTTTAGTTTTTAAGTTTCCTTTTTTATGTTTATTTAAGTCTTAAGTCAGCTCATTCATAATTATCATTTATCCTTCAAGTTATATATTAAAAATAACCTCAAATCTTACAAAATAATACGTTGTAATGTACCATAACACACTATAACACGTTACAATGCAAGCCAAGCCTTACAATAGAACCATAAAGATTAATAAAGCGGCAAACCCAAGTCATAACACCATAACGAGATTGTAACAAATTATTTAGAATCATGGCTATCATCCGGCCACTTTAAGTTTTCTTTTTATTCCCACCCCGTCATCAGCTCAAAAGTCAAAATCCACTTCCTTTTTTTTGAACCAATTATTATTTTGTTTTAATTAATATATTATTTTATAAAATAACTAAATACTTTAACTTTATTCATCAATCTTATGCGATATAATTTTGTTATTTGTATGGGATAATAAATATTTAAATTTATCATTAATTGATTATAACTTTTTATATTTAATTACTGTATTGTATTATAGTTTAATAATCAAAATTTCCCACCCTTTAATTTCTCACGTATACATTGAAAACTGAAAAGCATACCATTTTATAACTTGTTTTATAATTATTTCAAAAATAAAAACATCATACAGAAAAACAATATATAATAAATACAAAAAAATTGTATTTAGAACGTCACCTGGAAAAAAAAAGTTCGTGTAATTGTTTGTTCGAAGAACTTGCATTTAAAAACCTTAATTTCTTATTGGTTAGAAGAAGAATGTTGTTAATATAATATGTGTTATGGTATAATACGTTGAAATTGAAGTGTTATTTCGTACTATGAAACAAATTTTGAGTTAGCATTGTTGTGTTGTTTCATATCATTAAGCAATAAAATGTTGATATGAAATATTGAAGTGGTGTTTCACACAAGTGATATAACACAATGCCACACTGATATAGAATGCTGAAATCTTGTTTCCCAATGTGAAACAATATAGTGTCACTAGCATCAGACAGTGAACACTACAATAAATTGGGTTTGTAGGACACAAAAGTTTTCTAAACATCCTATAATAGACCGCTTCATAAAACTTAATTTATATAACCAAATAAATAAAGTGTCATTTCTAAAGGTGTTGTAATAAGTTTATATGATATTTTTAGGCAACATAACAAGTTTTTTAGAATTTTTTTATAAAAAAAATGTCCTATTGGCAATTTTATAAGACACTATTTGAAAAAGTGTCCTATAAAAGTATTGGTTTATAGGACATTTTCTCAAAAGTATCCTATAAACTAGCTAATGTAACGCTTTGTATTAAAAGTGTTTTAAAAAACGCCCAAAAGTGTCGTATAAACTTATTACAACGCCTTTAGATATGACACTTTTGTTTTTGGTTATATAAATGAAGTCTTATAGAACAATCTATTAGAACGCTTAAAAATTGATAGCGTCCTGTAAACTCAATTTTGTTGGAGTGGAAGTGTTATGTTTCATAATATGCAGCAAACCAATATAGTTGACATGAAATGCAACGTAAAACACTGAAGTAGTTGTTTAACAATATGAAACAACATAGTATAAGCTAATATGAAACAATGTAGTGTTGTTTTAGAATATGAAATCACACACGTGATAAATCACTTGTAGTTCCATCACAATTGAAAAGAAATTCAATTCTATTCCACCCTATTTTCTCAAAAAGACAAAATTATCCCATCTTCCCTACTTGATTTACCCAGACTACCACCGTTGATATGAATCGCCGTTGACCACCGTCGATCTGAACCACTGCTGATATGAACTATCGTCGACCATCGTGATTTGAACCGTCGTCGACCACCATCGACCTGAACCGCTGCTGACCACCAACAATCTGAACCACCTTCGACCACCACAATTCTGAACCACCGCCAAACACCATCGATCTGAACCATAATAGTTGGATTTCGGTTTCAAAATTTTCAAAAAGGGGCATTTTGGTGAACCAATATTTCATTTCAATTTCAAAACTACATTATGTGAACCAAACAGACAGATTCCATTCCAATGTCTGTCAACCAAACAGGTGGTCAAACCTGATAAAATTCCATTCCAATTTCTTTAAAGTCAAATTCATTTGACATATTTCATTCAATCCAAAAACATTCTACGAACCAAACTCCCCCCTTAGGGTTGGATTCTGGTAGGAATTCAAAATTCTGTGGGAATTATAGGAACACCTCGTGGACGTATATATGGATTGAGCAAGTTTTGTTCCAACAAAGTTGATTTGTGCACTATATGTGAAGGCGACATCAATTTTGTCATTTGGCCATCTGTATCTAGGTGCATTAACATAATTTAACATGTTAAGGTATTTTAAAAAATGCTAAGGTTTTTCCAATTATGTTGATGTACATTGTATTTATGTTAAGCTATGTTAATTCTCATTGTTTTTCATGTTAAGGTAGGTTAATGTTCATTGTTATTTATGTTAAGGTATGTTAATGTTAATTGTTTTCCATATTCTTAAGGTATGTATAACACCCTCAAATTTGGAAAAAACAACTAATTTAAAATTTTCAATAATGCCTCGAAGATGGATAAAATCTCTTACCGTAAGTCCATACTTGGAATACGATTCTAAAATTAACCATCAACAAACATGAATAGAGTCTTACATAAAGACTAATTATAAGGCCGAGTGTTACTAAACCCAAATAAAAGTTACATGTTCCCAAGATAATTGCGGAAGACTTCATCAATCTACTCACACTCGTGCATAAATCTAGTACTCATCTTTTCACAGTGTCGCTAGTACCATACCCCAAAAACCTAGATCAACAAGTTCCAAACGTAAATACACATATCCAATTTGGCCAAAACCCTAATTTGTCCTAAATTCTCCAAAACCATCCAAACCGGAATTTGAGAAATATAAACATTAGAAAATCACCAATGGAGCATTTATATCTTTACATAAAGGTTTAGATGAGGGAGAGATGAACTCACCAAATAAGCCTTGAGTAAAACCCCAAAAATCTCTAGAGTTGGAGATGAAAACTTAATCTTGCATCAAGAGATGAAACCACTAGTATAGATGATGAAGGAACACTCAATTTTAGGAGAAAAACCCCAAAAGTGAGTTAGGGTTCATATTAGAGGGTGTAATACCCCGATATATTAGCGAAAAATAAGATATTTGATTTTGTACTTGAATCCTAGATTTTATAGTCTTGGTAGATGAAGGGTTCAATTATGAGTCCAATGGTTCTTTCCGGAGCGAAAACGGAGTTATAACGAAGAACTTATGATCAAAACAGTGTTTGGGCAAAATTTGGGGTGACAGTGCTCCGCGCGGCTCTCCGCGCAGATGGACCCGCGCGGAGCCGCTGGGCACACAAAAAGGGGAAAAATCGGTCCCAAACTCCATTTTCACCCCAGAATTTCATGCATTCATAACTTTTGCATCACAACTCCGATTTTGGCGATTCAAGTTGCCATGGTTTCGTTTTTTAGAGTTCTTCAAGGATTTAGCAAGAGATTGGAAGTTTATTGGAGTATACAAGAGTATTTATGGTGGTAAGCTCCTCATCCCTCTCAATGTTAAGCTAGGGTTTGATGATTTCATCCTTTTCCCTTTCATCCTTCATCTTGGGTTTGATTTTGATGACTTATGTGGTGAAGGTGACCTTGTAGATGTGTTGGATCTAAGATCTAGGGAGGTTTCTTGGTGGTTCAAGCCTTCATCAATGGTGATTCAAGTTTTGGGGGTAAAATCTAGATTTAGCCTAAATCTAGCAAGGTGAGTTCAAGTTGATTTGTGAAAACGGTGTACATACCAAAATGTCTATTTTAAAGTGTTTACATGTTTTATATGGAATTGTTAACTGCTAATCATCTGATAAGTTTTGGTTATTGGGAAGTATTCAACTTTATAAACTTATAAAACACCCACATTTGGGATTTTGGGCATTTTGATAAATAAATCATATATTTTGGGAATCTAAATGATTTATTTCATAGAGTATATTTTTGAGTATAAATGCATTCTATTGGGTGTCATGGGATGATTTGAAAGGATAAAAGGTATAAACCCACTTGGAAAATGTTTTGTCCCAATCTAAATCATGTTGGAGTTATTTGTGTGTGTTGAAGCATGGGTTGCATTATTTCGGGTCGTTTACGTTTGATTTCATTTTATGATTTTCAACGTTGGGTCTTTGGATTTGTTGAGCTTATGGCTCGACTTGGATTTTGTTGGGTCTTGGGGACACTTGTCCAGTTTTGATAGCTCAATGTAGAGCGCTTGGTTATGATTTGCATTTATTGCATCTTATTTGGGAATTACATGTTTTGAATGTGTTAGTTCATTCGTTTGAGTCATGTAATGTTTCAGCCCCGTCTGCTATGGATCCATGAGCACTTTTGTTATTTTGTCCGATGTTGGGACGACTAGTTTTCCACATCGTGGCACGTTAGGCATCAAATTGGGTTATAAGTCCTTCGTGCGGCACGTTAGGCATCATATTGGGTTATAAGTCCTTCGTGCAAGTATCTATGGGTGTATGCTGAAAGATGCTGAGCTCGATGCTTTTATTATTTGTCCAATGGTGGAACGCTATTTTTCCCCATTGCGGCGCGATTAGGCATCTTCGGTATGGTGTAAGTTCTCCGTGCAAGTATTTATGGGTGTATACTGAAAGATGTTGAGCCCGATACTTAATACCTATAACACGCGTAAATTCCTGTCTGTGAAAGGCAATCCCTTGAGAAATCCTTGATTCTGATCATAGAATTTCATCCCTTACGCCTTACCTTTTAAGCCTTATCGCATCGTGGGTGCTCCGGATGAAAATGGAAGAAATCAGGGCTCGGGACACTCTGGGCGATAGTGCCCTGGCGATAGTTCCCTGGGCACAATCGCCGGGCACAATCGCCAACAGAGTGGTGCCCGCGGTACAATTTGGGCGATAGTGCCCTGGCGAAAGTGCCTTGGGCACAATCGCTGGGCACAATCGCCTGCGGCCTCTAGTTGTTTTAAATTCGATTTTGAGCAGCCCCACCTCATTATTCTCAACCCCTTTTACCCTTTTTCTCTCTAGAAACCGAACCCAAACCCTAAAATCGGTTTCTATGTATCCATGGCACCAAACCTATCATGTTCCAAGTGTTCTCCCCCACCCAACAAAGATTAGAAGCTCCACCTTCATCTTCCTCATCAAGTTCAACGGTTGGGAGCTTGGGTTGAAGTGTTGGATTGGGTGTTCTCGGAAGTCTCATCGTCTTCAAGGGTAAGTTTTCTTGTATTAAGGTTATAAATGCTCCATTGATGGTTTCTTAGTGCTTGGTTTCTCAAAATATCGGATTTGGTAGTTTTGGAGAAACTAGGGTTTTGTTATTATTTGGGGTTTCTTGGTATATTGTTAGGGGAATGTTTCTACATGGTCGGATATGGTTACTTATGGTTTGGATTGTATGGATCTAGGTTTTGGAAGTTTCCGGCTTGAGGATTCGAGCGGCCTTCAAAAGAGCTCGTTGGGTGAGACCTAGATTTAGCCTAAATCTAGCAAGGTGAGTTCAAGTTTATTTGTGAAAACGGTGTACATGCCAAAATGCTTATTTTAAAGTATTTATGCTTTACATTAAAATTGTCAACTGCTGATAAGTTTTGGGTTATTTGGTATATTTAACTTTATAAACTTATGTAACCCACATCTTTGTGATTTTTGGGCATTTCATTAAATGTGTCATAAATGAACGGATTTTGATGAATTATTGAATAAGTAAGTATTTGGTCAAAAATGCACTTTTAAGTGTCTGTTGGGTTTTATGCATCGTTCATGAAATGGGATGTTTTGAAAGGTACGAATACGTGAGTGCTTTGGGTTTGGGTCATTCCCAGCTATGGGGAACATTTTAGAAATGGAAAACCTTTTTGGGGTTTGGGGCTAAAGGTCAATGGTAATTTGAGAATTAAAGATTTTGGGAAAATGTGTATTTTGGTTTATATAACTATTTTGGCTCGCATGTTTTAGCCAAACGTCTATTTTAGCCTCTTGGGCTTGATTTGTACTCGGTGGAGTCTTTGGAACATTGGTTCGGTTTTGGGTAGCTCGTTGAGGAGCCTTGGACGTATGGTGTACTTAGTTGCATCTTATTTGAGAGTTACATGTTTTGAATGCGTTAGTCCATTCGTTTGAGTCATGTAACGTTTTAGACTGTAATGCATTGGATCCATAGGCATATGAGTCAGTCGGTTGGTTTAGTTGGGGAATTTATCCCCGTATTGTAACTTGAAATTGGCATGAGGTCTTATGATCAATGATTGCAACTTTCTTGTGAACGAGCTTAACTGGGATGTTTTGGGATTCCAAGGTAAAGACCTGGAGGGGTTGAACTTGATGAGTGCACGAAGATTCCCAAGGTAAAGACATGGAGTTGTTGAACTTGGTGATTATCCAGGCAATAGACATGGAGTTGTTGAGCTTGTTGGTTTGTTAGCTATAGACCCGGAAAGGTTGATGCTAACGAGTGTTTTATCCCTAAGTGATGCTCATATAACATTGATAAGTGGCTTAACTTTGTGTGCCCGTCACTTTCGATGGAATTCGGGTATCCCCCGTCACCGAAAGGTGTTGTTTTGGGGTATTGAGTCTTATTATCCAAGTTTTCGGTGGCGTTTGTATAGTTGGGTTTTATCCTTGGTTTATGGATTGAGTATTATGCCCCACCCGTGTTTTGGGTGTTTTGGGATATAAAGTTTTAACCGTATTTTCATAAATGGAGAGTTCAATTTCTATCCACGTCTTGAGTGAATTTTGTGTTAAACCAAATTTATGAATGGGAGGTTTATTTTGGTATCTTCGTCCTTGAAGTAGTTTAGATTGGAAAACGTTTAAATTGATGTTCTTGGCCTAAATTGCATATTATTGGAAAAATGAGTCGTTTCCGTATATAAGACATAATGAATTGAAAGATTATGATTTTAACCGCATTTCTTCTCTTAAACGGTTAACTTTTATATGTTGTAAACTCTTGAACTCACTAGGCGTTAAGCCTAACCTTTTTATTTTGTCGGCATGTGCATCAGGTTCTGTTGGGGGTTTGGTTCTAGCAGCTATGAAGAGTTGAACCCTAGCTTTGTGCAAATGTAAATAGTTGGTGAAGTCTTCCGCATCGTTGGAGATAGTAACTATTATGGGGTTTTAGTAGCACCCGTCCTTATCATAGACTTTTGTATAGAATGAATGGTTGTATTGAGGTTAAATCTTAATTTGTGGTTGTAGATGATTTATTTATTGATGTATTTAGAAAATTTTAAATAAGTTGCTATTTCCATATTTGAGGGTGTTACAATACCAATTTAACGTAATGTGTGGCTTACTTTGTGCACGTCACATTATACGGAATCGGGTTTCCCCTGTCACCGAAAGGTGTTGTCTTTGGGCTGAGTCTTTTATACATTTGTTTTCGGTGACATTTTGCATACATGAATTTATTCCATCTTTTATGGGTTGAGTATTTAATCCCCGCCCGTGTTTTGTGGTGTTTTGGGATATGAGGTGTTATTTACATTATCATAAATTGGGAGTCGATTTAGATTCTCATGTTGAGCAAGTTTTGGGTTAAATCTAAGTTTACGAAAAAACGATTTATATTGGGATCTTAGTCTTTAAAACAGTTTGTTTTGGTTAATGATTAACTCGATGTCTCTTTCGTTTAAAATGCATAATTATTTGTAAACGAGTCGTTTTCATAAGTGGCGCATATCATTTTGAAAGATTATAATTTTAATTGCATTCTTTCTTTTTAAACAATTAATTTATATATGTTGAAAACTCTTGAGCTCACTAGGCGTTAAGCCTAACCTTTTTATTTTGTCGGCATGTGCATCAGGTTCCAGTTAGGAGGTTTGGTTCTAGCAGTACCTTGAAGTGATGTGCTTTAGTTTTTCGCAAGTGTAAGTATTTGGTGAAGTCTTCCGCAACTTGGAGATAGTGACTATTATTGGGTTTTAGTAGCACCCGACCTTGTTATAGACTTTATGTATAGAATGAATTGTGTGTGTTGAGGTTAAACCTTGAAATTGTGATTGTTTATGAAACATTTATTGATGTATTTAGAAAATTTTAATTTAGTTGTTATTTCCAGATTTGAGGGTGTTACAGAGGGCGAGAGATCAATTTGGGAGAGAAAATAGGGACTTAAAGATGAGAAATGAGAGACATGGTTGGAAAAATAGCATTTAAATGCAGTCTGACCCTCGTCGGCGATAGTGCCCAGCGAGAGTGACATTTTGTCACAATCGCGCCGCTTCCCCCACTCGCGGTACATACTCCGCGACTTTGCCCCGCGAGAGTGACTCCTGTCACAATTGCGGGCATTGTCGCCCGGACCATTCCACTCTCGGTACGTGGCCCGCGATAGTGCCCTGTGAGAGTGACCTCCTGTCACAATCGCGAGCACAGTCTCCCAGGGCGTACCGAACGTCCAAAAATCCAACCTTTTAACCCAAAGTGCTCCCAAACCAAAACCCAAATTTCACAAATAAATTCCAAGAACCATTTATAGTTATAGATCAATCAGATAGGAGTAAGTTAAGGGTTTACCAAAATTACCATTGTTACAGTATGTTAAAGTTGCATCTTAAAATATGTTAAGGTTCTAATTTGTAACGATAGGTTGTGAGGTATCTTAAGCGATATTCATGTATGTTCATATTTGTTAATGCATGTTAAAATATGTTAAGGTTGACATGTTATGTTCAAGTGCCTGAGGGATGTTAAGCTATGTTAAGCATGTTCGCCTTCTATCATTGCCAATAAAGTTCAAGTTTATTAGCATCATGCTATCACACAATTTTGAGATTTCAACCAAAGGCATAAAGGCGTTCCCATAAAAAGGAAGTTGCTACTCCATCACACACACATACAACCTTCATTTGAGATCCTTCTAATTTGTGAGATCCGTGAGATCCATTCTAGTCCACAAATTAAATTTAATTAATGGTTTGTAGATCCCAGTACAGTGCAATCAATAGTAAATCTTCAATATAGAACAATAATCAAGCCACAACTGCTAGTCATATGATTAATAAGCAATCAAAGGGTTTAGGTTTACAGAGAGAATATCTGATCAGAATATGTAAACCTATGGACTAGCAATCTAACAAATGACTTGAGTCACTTTCTCACATCACAAATGAACTAACAAATAACTTTAAATACTTAGGCGCGCAGGCCTAATGGGCTTATGGGCTTGGGCCCATCTAATTAATCAACTATTAATGAATTACATTATGCACCCTTATAAATACTTTATTCCACTTTCAACACATAGGACTTTCAGTCCTAACATGGTTAATATAGAAACATTGTAATTTTACATGCTCATCTGAGCCTTTTCATTGTTTTGATCAACAGTTATTAGGGGTGCTCACGGGTTGGGTTGATCGGGTTGAAGGTATTTCAACAACCAAACCTAATGTCGGCGGTTTGAGAATTTCCATCCTAACCCAACCCAAACAAAAGTGCAACCCAACCCAACCCGTTCGGGTTGGTCTGTTTGGTGGGGTTGGTCGGGTTGTGTTTAAACAAGTAAAAACAGTATTGAAAACATAAAAATAAGGAAATTTTGCTTTGAAATGCGATCTATCATTCAAAAGAATATATACGAGTTCATCAAATATTTAGGTATTACATATAACTTTCCAATAATGTTATCTTATGAGTTCCATTGCTCGTTATTGCCGAGTTGTTTTGGTAACTTATACATATTAAAAGGAAATATAAATAATTTTAGAGAAGTCGATAAAATGTTTATCGGGTTGGTCGGGTTACTTTGAGCCTAACCCAATATCAACCCAATATATTCGGGTTGTCCTATTTTTGTATCGATTATATGTTGGGTTACCTCGAGTTGATTTTTTTCTGGGCTGGTCGGGTTGGTTGGTTTTTTGAGCATCCCTAACAGTTATGGTTAAATTGAAGGTTATAAATTGATAAAAAAGGAAATGAATTAAATGGAAATAAATTAAAATCACTATTGAAACAAATTATGATTTATTTTTGGAAGATAAATTCGGTATTTTTGGAATTAATTTTTTTTCCTTTATCCTTTAATTCAGTTTTAATTCAATCTATTCCTTAAATTCGGTTATTCTTAGAATTAAATTCCTTTTCATTCGTGTATGAACGTTGTTTGTTTGAAAAGTTATACCAAAGTTTATAAGTGAAACAAGAAAGTGAATGAGATAATCAAGGTACTTTAAACAAAGTTGAAAGGTGAAACAATTATTTTTGTTTAAAGATCATAATGTTATTTTATGTATGAACTTTGATATTTCCAAAACTTTTGCCAAAGTTCATAAGTAAAACGAGAAAATGAATGAGATAATTAAGGAAATTTAAACAAGGTTTATAGGTAAAACAATAATTCTTAAATGAAACAATGATTTTTGTTTACGATTTTGTTTCAAAATGGTAAGTGAATGAGATAATTAAAGAATATGATAATTAAGTGAATCAGATAATTAAGAAATATGATATCAATATTACAATATATGAAAAAGACGAATTACTCCGATTAGCACAATTTATACAAATTAAATGGTTAACAAAATAATGTATGTGTGTATATATATATATATATATATATATATATATATATATATATATATATATATATAGGATATAGGGTTGGGTTCCGATGAGAAATATCAAATTTGATGAGAAGTGGTTATCAACCGTTGGATGAGAAATGGACGAACCTCAGGATGAGATGCACTGAGATAAGATGCACCGAGATGCACCAGATCAATTCTCTTTAAAGCCGCAATTCATGGGAGGGTATTTGATTAAAAGTAATCAACGACTTAAAACCACTTCTCACCAAAAATGGCACTTCTCACATGATCCCAAGCCATAGGATATATATATATATATATATATATATATATATATATATATATATATATAGGGGAACGATCAAATGGAAACCAATCTAATTTTGAAAACCGTGGAAACCCTCGATTTTATTGGTTAAGTTAGTGAAATTGTTTAATGAAATTGTTTAATTCGATGAAATTGTTTCACATAAATTATTTATTGATGAAATTGCTGCATATTTTTGTGTTTTTCATGTAAAAATGAAAAAGTTTCATCAGACTACGAAAATACATGAAACAATTTCATCAAAATGAGAAAAATAGATGAAACTACATAAAAAACACAAATATATGAAACAATTTTATTAACAAAAGAATTATATGAAACAACTTGATCATATTAAACAACTTTATGAACCAATTTCATTAATTTAACCAATGAAATTGACGGTTTCCAAAGTTTCCAATTTAATATGGTTTCCAATTGAAACCACCTCTCTCTCTCTCTCTCTCTATATATATATATATATATAGGGGAGCGATCAAATGAAAACCAGTATTATTATGCAAACTTTGCACATCGAAATCCACCAATCACTGATTTTCTTTTAATTTTGTTTTATTTTTAATTATAAGGGCTTAATGGTCAAATTACACTAAGGTGCCGTTTGTTTTTTAAGAGATCTAAAGTCTGAAGTCTTATTTTAGTTATGATTAATAAGAGGTTGTGTGTAAAAAGGTCTGAATAATTCAGACTTAAGAGCCATTAAGATGTTTTTAAAAAAAAACAACCCCTAAATGATTTTAATTATGGTAATTATCTTTGGTTTTATTTTCAGAAATGTACAAGATCATAACCTACTAATTATAGTAAATCAATTATTATTTTTAAACAAATCTCCAATTTTAAACAAATATTCACCGCTCCAAATCTCCACCACCCCAATCTCCAATTCCAAACAAATTTTATGTCCAATCATTTCCGTTTCATCTTTGTTCATCTCCGTTTCATCTCCGTTCATCTATGTTTCATCTCCGTTCATCGTTGTTCATCTCCGTTTTCATCTCTGTTTCATCTCCTCTCATCCCCGTTTTCATCTCCATTTTCATCTCCGTTTTCATAGGATTTCATTCTCGTTTTCATCGGCCTTTCACTTCGTTTGCGACCTGTTTTGTGTCAATCGTTATGGAATTTTACCCGATCGAGAACAATGAAATCCTCCATGTAAAAATGGTTAAGATTTAGTATACATCCAAAAATTTAAATTTTTTTTTTACCATAATAAACAATAAAATCAGCATTTTTCATTGAAAAAAAAGAAAAAATATTTTCACATGTAAAATGGTTATGATTTTTAATTATCCGAAAATTGAAAGAAAATACCTTAAATAAAAGTTCTTCCATGTAAAAAACGATTTTTCATCAAAAATTCTAAATTGAGATGAGATGCCAATTGACAAATTTTCCCTTTCATTAATTTCTTTTCCTTTAAAAAAATCAAAATAATTTAATTATTACCATAATTACAACAAATGCATCTTAACCGTTGATGGATTTAATCTATGGTGAGAGGATGGGTTTCATAGTTTGCTAGATAAGGCCTCCATTTCTTTTGTTAACCAAGTCATAAGTGTTAACCATGTTAACCCATCTAAATCGTTTATTATTGAGATCAATGGACCAAATTTTGATGTGAAGTTTCAAGTGTAAAAACGTGGTCTCACGAGTCTCACAAAAATATGTTGGTCTCAAGTGATCCCAAATCTCTCTCGGTATATATAAATTATAGAGTAAATTACACTTTTGGTCCCTGTGGTTGCCACCCATTATCAACTTTGGTCCCTTTTTTAAAGGAATTACAGTTTTAGTCACTGTGGTTGCCATTTTGCTTCAATTTTAGTCCTTCATACTAACATCTAAATAGGTTTGTTAACTCAAGGACATGTTGGTCCTTTTAAGATTTTCTTTAATTTTCAATTTTCAATTAGAAAATTAAATAAAAATATATTATTATTATTATTATTATTATACTAATTACACATGCGTAACCACAAGATTCCCTGATGAT
The DNA here is from genome assembly GCA_954870635.1 of Arctium minus. Lineage (NCBI taxonomy): Eukaryota > Viridiplantae > Streptophyta > Magnoliopsida > Asterales > Asteraceae > Arctium > Arctium minus. The sequence goes on along the minus strand of OX941082.1, from coordinate 121,618,561 downwards.
TAAGACATTGTTTGGCAAACTAGCTTATAAGTTAGCTTTTCAAAACGCTACTATGAGTAGCTTTTCAATTAGTTAGCTTATGGTCATCCAAACATATACCAGAAAAAAAAGCTAGCTTATAAGCTAGTTTTTTTGCCAAACATAGCCTAACCCATTTCCCCTTTCCCATTTCCAGACGATTACCCCTCCGGCCTCACTCCATCTTTCCCGATGATTACCCCTCACCCCTTGCTCCACCGTATAGATTTCTCCATAACCACATATCTGGATGTGGTGGCGATGATGTTTTTCTTGAAGATATACACAGCCTTTTGTTGCAGATTTGTTCATCGGTGTGACACGGCCGACTCCCTCAACCCCCTCCCCTTTACTCGGCGCCCCTCAACATACTTCCTCTCCGATAGCTCTGTTGGATGTCAAACCCAACCCTAAACTTCCTCCTGCGATCTGGTTCGAGTTGGTTATTCTTCTCCAATTATGTGATTCTAATCGGTTAATCTGATACGAGTTTCGACGATCTGCTTCGACCAGCAGATTTAAAGTGTGTGATTTACACCTACACCCCCTATTGAATTTGTTTGCTTTGACGGAGAGTTTTAGAGTCTCGACATCCATCTCTTTGGGTTTGATTTTTATTTTTTCGGTTCTGGAAACAAGCTTCTGGGTTTGGTTTGTTTTATTTGGCATTTTGTGTTCTGGATTTTCTTTTGCCAAAGAAGATGATCGGTTCGTCTGGGTTTTCTCTGTGACTTCTTCTTTTCTTCTTCGTGAATCCACCCCATCCCTACCACTTTTTGTTCTCTGCTGATGTGATTCAAACGAAAAATTCACCTTCATCTTGATTTTGGTTTTGGATATATCACTTGTGTTTTCAGATTTAGATTTAGGTTTTGTTTTCAATCTCAATATTTTCATTTTTGATCTCATCTGCTTTTCTTATTTAATTTGGATTTTTGATTGAAGAACGAGGAAGTGGGTTTTGATTTGAAGGTCAACATTGGTTGTCTGGTTTGGTCGTGGTGAGGAAGAAGACGTGGCTCGGGCGGGGGTGGTGGGGATGATGTCGACATAAGGGAGTTACTAGTAGGCTACCAATGGTTCCGTGATTTGAGAAGGGGAAGGTGTGGAGTCTATTGGGTTTTATTTTGGTTTTGGGTTTTTTCGATCTATTTCCTTTTACAACTTTTTCGTTTTTGGTTTTGGGGTTTCTTTCGATCTGTTGGCCGGAGAAGATGACCAAAGGGGAGGGTTGACCAGAGAAAGTGGTGGTGGTGGAAGGTAGTTGTGCACTGTGCATGTGCATTGATGTGTTAAATGTTAATACATATACTCTAATTATGTGTAAATTGAAAATTATTTAATTAAAAGTTTGATTAAAACAAAAAGTTGCTTAAAGGACAAAACTACCCTCACGTGTTCCTCATGTGAGAGGATTTAACTGATCCAAACTAATAGAAGTTAGTATGAGGGACCAAAAGTGAAGTAAAATGACAACCACAGTGACTAAAATTGTAATTAGTTTAAAAAAGAGACCAAAATTGATAATGAATAGCAACCACAGGGACCAAAAATTTAATTTACTCTAAATTATACTATTAGTTACTATGTTGTCCAGTTGGCTTACAAAATATGAAAGTCTGATTGTAATTTTTGTTAAGACCATCTCCAACCCATACATCAAAAATAACACCAAAAACACTAAAATTGGTAGGACCATTAACACTAAAAAAAAATTCAACTACAACCATTGTAACACCTTAGGCATATCCCATATCGGCCGTGGACAGGAGTGATGTTGGGTGTTATAAGTAATATCTTGGCCTTCCTAACAACAACGCGTTTTGGGGCCACAAGCACGTCAGGTTCTGGGAACTCTGAGGTTAAGCGTGCTTGGGTGAGAGTAGTCCCAGGATGGGTGACCCCCTGGGAAGTTTCTCACCAGGTCGCCAGAAACAAATCTGTGCGCTACACGTTGGTTAAATCCAGGGGCAAAACGGACAATATTGTTGTCGAGGCAGGCGGGATGTTACAACCATACTTCAAAAAAAACACAAAATCAGTGGGTCCATATAAAAAAACATAAAATAATAACTCAAAATAAAATTTATTACAATTAAAAATACATTTAATAATAATGATGTGTGAACAAGAGTGGTTTAAGAGCATTCATGGTGGGTCCTACCCTTTTTGCAGTGTGAACAGTGTAGCACCATATTTGGTGTGTTCTCCATTGAAAAAAAGCAGTCCGACATTTTTTTTTTTGGGTGTTTGCAGGGTGGTTGGATTGAACCATACTGCAAATCTTTGTAAATAGGTTTTACAAGTATATTTTATTTATTTATATTTACGATCAATAAAATAAAGAGGGCAAAATATAATCGATAATATCATAAATAGTGGTGTCATACTGAGATCCCATGAAGTTTTTAACTTGTGGACACAAAATTTCCCTTCCCTTTAACGATGATGGTATCTTTGATTTTCATTTTTTAAGCTTCTGTCATACACTTATTTAAATAAATAAAAAAAAAACTTTTGTCATACATCAAACTTTTATTATTATGAGAAAAACATTAAATAAATGGAAAAACTAAAAAAACACAAAAAAAAAAATAGATGAAAAAATATTTCAATATGAATGTTAAATTAATAAGAAAAAAATGATCATTTTTTTGGTATAATTTGTTTCGTTCGAATTTTGATCATATTTCGTATTTTTTTTATTTAAAAAAATAGTGGTGTAAGTTTTTTAATTTAAAAATAAAGTTGTAACTGTCTCCTTAATTACATCAATTGGATCAATTAATCTAACGGTTGATGAAGCGTTTTTCGGTTTTTCATTTATTTAGGGTTTTTCCCTAAACCTCTCTCTCTTTCTATATATATATATAGGGTGCGTTTCTTTGCAAACCAAACAATTTGTACAAACTATGCAAACCAATCTTAGCCGTTCATCAAGTCTAATTAATATATGATTTTATTATGTTTCCCAATTTAAAATCATGATTATAATGAATAAACTTAACATTTCCTAATTTAAAATCATGATTATAATGAATAAACTTAACATTTTCCATATATATCACAATCATTATTAATGAATCATAATCATTATCCATAAATATATCTATTGTTTCCTAATATAGTGGTTTGCATAGTTTGTACAAATTGTTTGGTTGGCAAAAGAAACACACCCTATATATATGTGTGTGTGTGTGTGTGTGTGTAGCATTTCATTTGCAAACCAAACAATTCGTACAAATTATACAAACCAATCTTAGCCGTTCATCAAGTCTAACAAATATCTGATTTTATTATGTTTCCTAATCTGAAGTCATGATCATAATGAATGAACTTATCATATTCCATATATATCATAATCATTATTAATGAATCATAATAATTATCTATAAATATATCTATTGTTTCTTAATATAGTGGTTTGCAAAGTTTGTAAAAGTTGCTTGGTTTGCAAATGAAACACACCATACATATATGTATATAGAGGGAGGTTCAAGAGAAAATCTCAAAAAAATGGAAAACTAAAAGACTTTGATCTGGACGGTATACACTTGTGCATATAAGTATTTTCTAACATGCACAAGTGCATATCCACAAGTTCATAATGTACACGTGCATAAAATCCAAAAAAATAACTTAATTGTACTTGTATACACAAGTGCATACCGTCCAGATGAAGGGGCTAAGAAGGTGTTCCTCATTTTTTTCGTTTTTTTGAGGTTTTCACTTAAACCTGACTCTCTCTCTCTCTTTCTCTCTCTCTCTCTCTCTCTCTCTCTATATATATATATATATATATATATATATATATATATAAGGATGAGTTATAGTGCAAACCAAGACATTTGTACAAACCATTACATTAGGAAATAATTGAGATATTTATGGATAATAATCATGATTTATTAAATACGATTGAGATATATATGAAAGAGGATAAAGTTCATTTATTATGATCATGACATTGGTTAAAGAAACAAAATAAAATTAGATATTCATTAGAGTAGATGGATGGTTGAGATTAGTTTGTAAGTTTGTACAAATAGAAGTGGTTTGGCTTTGATCGCTCCTCTCTCTCTCTCTCTCTCTCTATATATATATATATATATATATATATATATATATATATAGAGAGAGAGAGAGAGAGAGATGAACGTTCAAATAAAAACTCAATTTTCATTGTGCACGTGAGAACGAATCTGGGCCACTCCATCTTTATTGATCCAATAACTCATATTAAATAGAATTTTTAGTTTTAAAATGATTAGGGGTAAAAATGTAAGATAACTTAAACTCACGCCTACCATATTTGAATTTTTATTTTCTTTTTTAATTAAAAACTTTTACCCACTTTAAAATAAATTATCTTAAAAATTACTAATATTTTAATCAAACAAATTACATAAAAAAAGAGAATTTCATGTTCTTCGATATTCATCCATCTCGATATAGTTTTTGTTGTTGTTTTAACCGTTTTTTACGTGAAATGTTATACATGTGTTATATTCATTATGAATATTTATGTACGTTCAAGTATGTACAACACCTCGACACCGTAAGTTCGTAACTTGACACCACCTTCTTCAACACTTTCTTCAACGTCGTAAGACGTCGCGTTCTTCATCATCATAAACCAACACCCATCAAGATGAATCGAGAACCTATCGAGTAATTCGGTTGTGAACCGAAGAACAAAAGAGAGCTTGTCACGTCTCCACACCTTCATGGGTCATTCATGTATTATTTATCATGAATAATGTATCATTAAGGATGAATAATACAACATTCAGGGTGAATAATACACGATTCATGAATTCGTGTATTATTTATCCTAAGTGTTGTGTAATTCATCCTAAATACTGGATTATTCATCATGAATAATGAATGAGCGTTCACATTTGTTATTTATACTGAATGTGAGACATCCGGGGATGCACATACATATTCATAACGAATTAAACCAAATTTTGGTTGTGAATTGGGAAACAAAAGACAGTGCGTCATGTGTCTACACCTTCATGAGTCATTAATATATTATTCATCATTAATAATGTATCATTCAGGATGAATAATACAGCTTCATGGTGAATAATACACGATTCATAATTCGTGTATTGTTCATCCTGAATACTGTATTATTCATCATTAATAGTGAATGAACGTTCACCTTTGTTATTCATACTGAATGTGGACATCCGGGGACGTGCATAGATATTCATAATGAATATAACACACACACACACACATATCGAGATGGATGTCATATCGAAGAACATGAAATTCTCGTTTTTTGATGTAATTTGTTTAATTAAAATATTAGTAATTTTTAAGATAATTTATTTTAAACTTTAAGGGGTTAAAAAAATTTTAATTAAAAAAAATAAAAAGTCAAACAAGGTAGACGCTGATTTAAATTTTCAATTTTGTTCTTAATCACTTATCAATTAATGTTATTATGTTTTAACCATTGATTAGTTTTCTAAGTTTTGATCAATGGTTAATATTTGTCCTCATGTACACAATGAAATATGAATTTTCATTTAAACCCACCTCTCTCTCTCTCTCTCTCTCTCTCTATATATATATATATATATATATATATATATATATAGGGTGCGTTTCTTTTGCAAACCAATCAATTTGTACAAACTATGCAAACCAATCTTAGCCGTTCATCAAGTCTAATGAATATATTATTTTATTATGTTTCATAATTTAAAATCATGATTATAATGAATAAACTTAACATTTCCTAATTTAAAATCATGATTATAATGAATAAACTTAACATTTTTCATATATATCACAATTATTATTAATGAATCATAATCATTATTCATAAATATATTTATTGTTTCCTAATATAGTGGTTTGCATAGTTTGTACAAATTGTTTGGTTTGCAAAAGAAACGCACCCTGTATATATAATAATTATTTTTTACTGTAATCTCAAAATCAATAATTATAATATGATTGTTTCTCGAAGATTTTGAAGAAACGAATTATGATGTCATATATGGATGGAGAAAATTTGTCCCCAAACATGAAAGGTGAGTGGTGTCTTGATGTCCCATGATAACATTCATGTGAATCGTAGAATGTGACGTGTTTTTTCTTTTCAAATGCAAATTACTTTTGTAACTAAAGTAAAATCTTTGATAATTACTAGTTATAATGAAAAAATATTAGTATATTAACGAGATATTATAAACGTCTACACTTCGATTAATGACTTTTTTACTGTACCTTACACTCAAAAAAAGTAAACCATGAACCATATCATATTGTAGAGATGTATGGTATGAAATTACGACAAGTCATTGCTTAGATACCACTTTTAGTCTCTCAATTTCAAGGAAATGAAATGATCCTATAACCACCTATAATTTAATAATACTTTTACATCAATTTCAAATTATTTTTAACTTTATCGTGGAATGATATGTTATAATTGGTATCATACTGTATGTAAATGTCATTCAACTAGTGACGTTACATGTTGGACGCACCCGTTACTTACAAACATCATTCATGATGCTTTTTGATTTTTGTCTATAATCTTAATAATGTGTGTTACCTACAAATTAAAGCGACTCAACGGTGATGCTATAATTGGATAAAATAAAAAAAAAAACATAAAACATCAAAAATATTATTAGATAACAATCATGCATTAGAAATAGACTCTTGAAATAAATAGAAAATGGTAAATTAAACGTGAATCACAAGGAAAAGCACTCTACATTTTTCCTACGTAAGTTCATTAACAACATATTTTACGTATTTCGTTTGACTTTTCATATTATATCAACTTTGTAAAACATTGGATTTCTTTTAAATTCAGATTTTACATATTTTTTATTGTTAAACTAATAACACATCTATCCTATAAGGTAAATTCAAATAAGAAGGCTAAATATTATGAGAATGTAGGAAGAAAAGGTTAACCAAAGATTCATGAGTGAATCCGTTGAAAAAATTCAAAAAAAATTATTTCAAGAAGCATATGTGAACCAGTATTACAAATTATTTATATAGATTCACAAATGCATATTCAAGCGGGTTTTTATAATGATTCACTTATGGGTATTTTTTCTAATCTTCTTACGATATTTAACATTCTTATTTGAACTTTCCACTCCATCTTTTATAAATACTTTTTAAATATAAATAAATAGGCCGACTTATAATATATATATATATATATAGAGAGAGAGAGAGACGGGTTCAAACGAGAACAATACCTATTTAAAATAACACGAGAACTAACAAAATCATTAGTGATTTTACATTAACACATGAAAAAAGGGATTTTGGCCGCAGCTTCAGGTTCGCGTGGATTTTTTGCACGTTAATGTAAAATCACTAATGATTTTGTTAGTTTCGTGTTCTTTTAAATAGTTACTGTTCTCGTTTGATCCTCCGTCTCTATATATATAATATAGTGATGGTTGTGTAAGTGGGTTGAGATTCATTTCTTGTGTCTCGTTGACATTCGTGAAGAGAGGTGTACAGTCACATTTTTCTTATAGAAAATGGTGGACACTTGGTTTTGCATTACAAAAATCGTACGTTTACCATAGAAATTTATTGTAACACCCTAAAAATAGGGATAACAAAAATCCAGAAAACGGACATAAGGTATACAAAAATTGCCATAGCAAGAGCCTCCCAAAAATGGGGAATATATAAATATAAATAACCTGTTTAATCACAATTGTAATTTAACGGACAATAGACAACAACCAACTAATCTAATTTCTACGTCTAGAAAAGAGATTACAAAAAGGGTTGTTATCTATAAACCCAAACGGTCTATATCCAAAAGTATAACGCGTCCATGTGCAATTCCCCAAGCTCTCACCACAAATCAACTAAACCTGCTTAGGACCGCCGCCGCTAGAACCTGAGATACACATCGACACCAAACAAGTGTTAGGTCAAAAAGCCTAGTGAGTTGAACAATAATAAGCATGTATGAACAGACATATTTCTTATCAGCAGTTAACCATAGTTCAACAAATGTGGAGTCAATAGGGGAGACCCATAGCATCAATCAAGTCCCACCCAAGAGTCGATATACCTTGATGCCCTTAACAAGGAACACCCCAAAGGCCCGGCCCACCCCACCCGAAGAATATCGCTAAGAAAATTCCCCGAATGGCAGAGGTCTAGGCACATACCATCACAGTGGCGCCCAAGACTATATCCTCCTAGTGTACTGACTTGGTTCGTCCACATAACATTTATAAGGGGTCCTTTAGGTATATTTCAACCCACATAATTCAATACCAACTACGGGTATAATATTACCACCTTATCCTCATGATGTCTAACAAAAGACCCAATGTAAATCATGCTCATCATACATATAAACATATCACCAAAATGGTGTTCCACCTAGAATCATTATCATGCCCATATATGCATACATTTAACATATCAAGGTACCCACATTATGTATCTATGAGACAAATCCCAAATAATGATACATATGACAATAGTCATGGCAAATCACCCATATATATATGCATCTTCCAACTATTATCATGAAGAATCCCCAAACACTTGAACACATAGAGATAAAGTAACAAATAGGAGATTATGATGTGTATCTAGTTTTAACAAAGGGTTCGTAAACTCACTATCTAGGTTTTGAACCAAAACCTAGAAAATAGATGAAATGGAGAAGAATGAAGTCTTGAGACTCCAAACACTTGATTTCTAGGTCTTGAATGCACCCTTGAAGTAGTTGATAAGATACTTGTAAACCCCCAACAACCTCTATGTAATAAATGAAGTAAGAGAGTGGAGAAGTGAAGAAAATCGCCCCAAAATGCTCTCAACCAAACCCTAATTCTGATTTTTGAAGTTATGAAGTGAATAGGGGCTGAAATGGTGTTTTAAATCGACCAGACCACGCGGGCGATAGTGCCAAGGGCACTATCGCGAGTCACATTCGCGAACCCAAACACACCCTCGGTACATCCTCCGCGAGTATGCCCGGCGATAGTGACAATTGTCACTATCGCGTGTCACTATCGCGAAACTCCCCCCACTCACGGTACATTCTCAGCGATTGTGCCCGGCGATAGTGACAATGTCACTATCGCGTGGCACTCTCGCGCCAAACCCAAAATGGCCCGAAAACTTAACCAAAATCGAAAACGAGCGCGAGGTCTAAACACATGCATCTTTAATACTAACCAGATAACATCATAGCATTAAAATAAGGTTCATAAGCATATAAAGGTTCGTATTTCCAGATAAACACAATTTATGAAGTAAGGGAACAAATACTTACCTTGAGAATTTCCGAGTGTTACATTTATCAAGATAGCTCTATACACACTATTTAAATTTAAACTTTCTGGATTCATTTAAATAAATCTAATCATTTGAAACATGATTTAATGAGTTTAAATACATTTATATTTGAAAAAAATAAAATATAACAGTACTAAGATATGAGACTCGAGAAAGCTTAAATAAGCCCAAGTCCCGACATCCAAAACCAATGATCGACCCAGGACCCTATCTTGTTATGGCCTTAAATCAAAGATAAGTCACAATCACTTGTTATTTTAAAGGGTCACACTAAATAAACCTTTCTGTGTTCATTGATCATTTGGCCTCATTATATCAGTTTCATACCTTTGTACATCAATGTCAAGTCTCTTTTGTATATATTTCATGTTATGACACTCAAAAGGGTCATGTCACATTACCTCTAACTAGTGATGCACAAAAAAGTCAAGCATGAAGCCAGTCCTAGGTCCAACTTGAAAATGTAATAACTGTGTCGAAAGTTGATTAATAATGAAGTTGAGTGTAAGATTATTAAAGCACTAAGTTTGAGGGCTTAAGTGCAAATTTTTTAAAAAGGGGATTTAAACCTAGGGGCCTATTATTCTACTCCTTGGCGGCAGAGGAAATTGTGCAGAGAGAAGGAGATCAAGGCGATTCTTGGAGAAGACAAGGGAAGGAGCTGAACTTTTACTATTCATCATCCTCAAGGTAAGACTCTCCTCACAATCTTGAACTAGTTTGGGATTGGTAGAGTAATTCTTGATTCTAGGTCTTGGTTAGTTCTTGAATCTATTTTTGTTCTTGGTTTAGAAATGAGATTTCTAGCCTTTAAGGGCAATCTCTATTGGTTTTAGGATTAATCTATGTAGATTTTAATTGGGGTTTGTGTATCGATCGTCCGTCGGCCGAGGATTTAACCCATGGTCGTGCCGACCTTAGCGACATCGTGGAAGTCCGTTGGTTCAGCGTTTCACTACAGCCGAAGACACCGGGGAACCTCCATTCGGGGGTAACCCGGGGAAGATATGGCACCGGGAGAGGAAGAGACCGGGAAGCCCTCCTCCAGGGGCGACCCGGGGTTGCTTCGGTCTAGGGATGGGGACCCCGGGGTTTGATTAAACCCGGGAGACGGGTTCAGCCGGGAGTCGGCAAGTGAGAGGGGACCGGGAGACAGCATACCGGGCAGACCCGAGAGTCGGGCGCTCGGGGCGGGGGATGTACACCGGGCGGACCCGGGAGTCGGGCGCCCGGGGGATGAGCGGACCCCAGGAGTCAGGGAGCCCGGAGTGTAGTTTAGTTGCTGTTCGTTTGGGTTTCGAGAAAAAGATTAGGAAAGGTCTATATCCGGAATCTTACGGGATGTCGATTTATTATTAGGTTCCCACCCTAGAAGTTAAAGAGTGGAGTAAGGAGCTTCGCGAGGAACTAGGTGAGTTTTTTAACTAAACTTTTATATGTGGTTGAACAGTTCGAAGTATGTAGAGGTTTTATTTTAAAATATCCTGTTTCTATTCATGCCTAAATGTATTTAAACATGCGAGATTTGTTTGGTGAGATTTATTTTGATGTTGTTGTTTTAAATGTATGCAACAATTGTGGAAAGAGAGTTTTGGCTTAAGTCGGGGTGTGTGGCCCGCCTACGCTCATACCGGGGGTTGTGTCCCGTATATGCCATTGGGGGGGTGTCCCAAATTAAGGCAGTGTGAGCCAGACATGCCGTCACCGCGTGTGACGGTAGTGTAAGCCAAAAGCAACGGTTGGTTTTATGATGTTTTATTTTAAATAAAGACTGAATTGGTTGCATGATATAAGTTTTTCCTATTTTGTATAAACTAATTTAGAGGGAACTCACTAGACCTTCGGTCTAACCCTCGCTCTTTCAAAACTAAAAACCTTTTCAGGTAAGCGCGAAATAGGAGGATCCGGTAAGGGCAAGGAGAAGGTGTGAGTGGTATTCGACTCTAGAAGACTTCCTAACTATTAGTAGCGTTTATTCTCAGTTATGTAATAGGTTGTATTTCGGCAAACCTCAAACTTTATTGTAGACTTGGACCGTGTTGGCATGGATTTATTTTAATCAGTTATAAATGTTTGTTGGAAGTTTTGGGTTGTTACAATTGGTATCAGAGCCATAGTTTAAGGGATCTGGGAGACTGGACGGGCCTGGACTTAAACTAGGGGGTAGAACATAACTGAGAATTAGGATGGCCTTAGGAAGCGAGTGATAGGGTAGTGAGGACTAACATGTAAGGTAAATTTGGAATTACATCTGGACAATGTAATTATGAATTACAGGTACATGTGAGTGCTTAACTTGCCTTATTACGTTGGACCTACCATATTGAATGTTGTATGTTTATGTCTTATCAATAGTCATGTCGGAGCGGGTGACAAGGAGTAGATCGGTGCCGGTAGCTGAGACAGTACCGGTGAATGAAGCTGTTGTGGATGGGCCAGTCATTCCTCCTCGGCCGGCCGCCACTCAGGGAAAGGGTCTTGGTCGACCTAAGGGGAAAGGAAAAACAATCCGAAAGGCGGCTACTCAGATGGGTGAACCAGAAATGGGCATTCAGGGGAGGAAAACGACACGTGTTGCCTGGCGAGTAAAAAGTGTAGAAGTGGTGGCTGAGCAAGAACCCTCTCTTCTAGAGAGCTCAACTACGGTAAGGAGAAGAAGACCGACGAGGAGCAGTGGTGGAGGTCGGGCCCAAGCCTATGAAACTCAAGAGACCTTTGCTACCGAAATGGGGAAGTTGCAGGAAACTCTGTAAGCTTTATTGGCTCAACAGACTAGGGAAGCATCAGCTAGTAAGGAGAAGAGTGAAGAGAAGGACACATCTGAGATGTCGGAACCGTCGATTACTGGGAGGGGCAGTCACTCGCTATCAACCCCGGTTGTAGCTACGCTGACGGAGAAGGGATGTATCTACAAATCCTTTGCAGCATACAAACCCCTTGTCTTCAAGGAGAATGCGACCCAATTGTGGTTATCAAGTGGATCGGCGAGATGGAGTTGGCTTTCGACACCAGTAAGTGCGCTGAAGAGGACAAGGTTGTATTTGCGTTGTCCATGCTAAGGGACAATGTCGTGTTTTGGTGGGAAGCAGAAACTGGAGGCAGAGGTTCGAAGGCGGCCAAGGGGATGGCTTGGGAGACTTTTGTTGCCACGTTCAAACAACAGTTTTGTCCTTTAGCAGCAGTGAAGAAATTAGAGGAGGAGTTCCTGAACTTAGAGCAAAGAGAGATGATAGTTCGAGAGTATACAACCAAGTTTCTCGAAAAGCCTCGCTTTGCCGAAATCTATTTACCGAATGAGGAGCGGCGAGTGGATAGGTATCTGTTTGGGTTGAGGAGTAATATCCGGGAGTTGGCGGCCGCGTGAGAACCTACCACTTTTCAAGCAACCGTCAACGTGGCAGAGATGACCGAGAAAGACAAAGCGCGTCAGATGTCGGAAAGGGGCAGTAAAAAGAGGAAATGGGAAGGGCCAGTTCTTGACCCACGGAAATTCGAAGGTGCAAGATCGGATCAGCGAGCGAAGCCAAGGTTGGAGATTAAACCATGCAGTAAGTTTAACCGGATGCATAAAGGGAAATGCTTGTTAGATCGTGAAGGCTGCTTTAAATGTGGGAAGTCAGGGTATATGGCTCGGGATTGTCAGGGGACAAGGACTTGTTATCATTATGGTTCTCCAGACCACATTAAAACTGATTGTCCACAGCTGAAGAAGGGAGAAGTCGGGGGATTTGGAGGAAAAGGAGGAGAGAGGAAGGTGGAACCAGCTCGGGCGAGGCCTAGGGCATTTAATATGAAGGTGGAGGAGGCGGTAGAAACACCAGGTGTGGTGAAAGGTACTTTCCCTATAGACTCGATTTTTGCTAAGGTGTTGTTTGATTCGGGTGCAAACCGTTCGTTTGTGTCACCGAACTTTGTTCATAAGTTGTGTGTTAAACCCAAGAAGCTTAGTCATGGGTTTGAAGTAGAAGTAGCGGATGATAGTCGAGTCTTAGTGGGGGAGGTATACGAAGGGTGTACAATTGACATCAACGGGCATTCATTCCCGTTACGACTATACCCAATGGGTATGGGGGAGTTTGACGTTATCGTGGGGATGGACTGGTTGGCGTCTAATGATGCTAATATAGTGTGTAATAAGAAGTTGATCCGTATAGCTCTACCTGATAAGGAAGAGGTAGCAGTGTATGGCGATCGTCGGGATAGGAAGTCATGTTTGATCTCAATGATCAAGGTTGGGCGGTGTTTGGTAAAGGGGTGTATGGGATTCTTGGCATACGTTTTAGACACTAAGAAGGAAAAGAAGGGATTGGAGGCAGTCCTGGTAGTAAGTGAATAACCGAAAGTGTTTCCGGAAGACTTAACCACCTCTCCTCCGGATTGGCAAGTGGAATTCCAAATAGACCTAACGCCTGGAGCAACACCTATCGCAAGAGCACCTTACCGTTTGGCGCCGACCAAAATGAAGGAGATGATGAACCAGCTATAAGAGCTGCTCGACAAGGGGTTTATTCGTCCCAGTACATCCCCGTGGGGAGCACCGGTGTTGTTTGTTAAGAAGAAGGACGGGTCTTCGCAGATGTGCATAGACTATCACGAGCTTAATAAGGTAACGATCAAGAATAAGTATCCGCTACCCAGAATAGATGACCTTTTTGACCAGCTGCAAGGAGCAAGCTACTTTTCGAAGATAAACCTGCGATCGGGCTACCACCAACTGAAGGTGAGGGAAGAGGATGTACCTAAGACTGCCTTTCATACAAGATACGGGTATTACGAGTTCTTAGTCATGCCCTTTGGGTTGACTAACGCGCCAACAATATTCATGGACTTGATGAATAGAGTGTGTAGCCCACTTTTGGACAAGTGTGTCATTATATTTATTGACGACATACTAATTTATTCACGGTCCATGAGTGAGCATGAGTCACACCTACGAGCGATATTGGATTTGCTTAAACGCGAAAAATTGTACGCCAAGTTATCGAAACGTAAATTCTGGTTGAGGGAGGTGCAATTCCTATGACACGTGGTGTTGGAAGATGGGATTAAGGTTGATCCGGCTAAGATTGAGGCTATCAAAGGTTGGGAAGCGCCAAAATCACCATCAGAAGTAAGAAGTTTTCTTGGATTGGCGGGCTATTATCGAAAGTTCATCCAGGACTTCTAGAGGATAGCCACGCCGTTAACGGTTCTAACAAGGAATAACGTCAAATTTGTATGAGCGGAGGCTCAAGAGAATGCATTCAGTAAATTGAAGGAAAGTCTGAGTAGTGCACCTATCTTATCTTTACCCAATGGAACTGAAGGATTTGTGATCTACAACGATGCTTCAAAGGTTCATGGCAAAATGCCCCAATAATCCTAGATTTCACTCATTCACAAGACATTACAATTATTGGTCTTTGGCCGTTGCCCGAGTCCATGAGCCCACAACTGTTACCCATTTTGACCCCATGTCTATTTCTCGTTACAATACGGGAATATTCAATCCACACGTAAATTGACTCCTATGCCTATGAATCCATTGCATTTAGTATAGTTAAGCAATTCGTTTAGATATGTTCATTCATATTCAAACCATTATTATTTTCACCAACATATCGCTATATAGATAAAATTCCATGTTTCTTACACACAACCAATCATCCTTTAAAAATCCATGATGTTAGGTTTTCTAACATTACACAAATTAGTTTCAACCCCAAACATAGATTACACATAAAACCTCCATTTTCGTTATAATATACCCAAGTATCCAAAATACCACATTTTGACCTGATGGTCCAAACCCTTCAATGTCCACAATATATATATATATATATATATATGAAAGCAAAGTCATTTAAGTAGATAAAACGATTCATTTTGGCACATATGAAAGTTTAGAAAAAGAGATGAACTCACAACTTAGTTTTTGATGAAAACCTAGAAAAAACCAAGTATAATGAGAAGAGGATGGAGAACTTGGCTTCCCAAACTAAACTTGTTGAATCTTAAGGCTAAGGGTGATACAATGCTCCTTAAATGCTCAAAGTTTCGGACCTAGGGTTTTCTAAAACGATTTAATGAAAAGAGAGAGAGAGAGAGAGAGAAGGAAGATGGCACTCAATGAGGAAAAAGGGGAAAATCCCGAGTTTTGATCTGCAGGTGTGCTCTGTGGCTTTGGCCACGGTTGGGGCCGTGCACATTCTCTTAGCTCTGAACACTCCTGTGAGTTCCGCGGTTCAGGCCGCGGCTTGAGGCCGCGCCTTAAGTCGTGCAACTCATTGCCTCTAACTCCAAACCCATATTTCTCAAATTTACCTAGAGTCCCGAATCCCGCTCAACACTGCCAAGGTAACTCATTTCGGAAGTGGTTTGATGTAACACTCGGAAAATCCAAGTGAGTAATATCAAGGACCTACTTCTCAGAAATCGTAATTTAACTTTTGGAAAGATTGGGTTAATGAGAAATCCATTTGTGAACCAAATCTTTGGCATGGTTGCGAAAGTCAGCAAAACGAGAGAAAAACCCAAACCCTGACCAAGAGGGGCACGATACACACACGGTGATTATGCCCCGCGATTGTGACTCGTGGCACTATCGCCTGTCACTCTCGCGGAGGTTGTACCGTGAGTGGGGGTAGCTCGGCGATTGTGCCCACGACCTTGCCATATGTCATAGTCGCCGGGCAAGGTTGTTGCCGGGGGCTGAGGTTATAAAACTCAGTGTTGGCCGATTTTAACTTCATTTTCCTCCCCCAACTCGATTTTGGGCGATTTGGAGAGCTTGGAGGGCGATTTTATCTTCCTCAAAACCCTACCCTCATTTATTTCAAACCTAAGATTAGTTGCAGACATTTATTGATTATCAAGACAAACTTGGAGTATGAAAGTGTGGAAACCCAAACCATCAAGTACCCATTTCACTCTCCTCCTTTATATCTAGGGTTTCATCAAAACTCCTTCCATTCTTTTGGGAAATTTGGAATTTGAGGACATATTGGTGGCCTAGAAGTGTATTGTTGAGGGATGCAAGATATGGTTAGGGTTTGTGGAAGGATTTGCTTATGGATTCAAGTTTCTTCAAGGAAGCTCAAGTTGGGGTAAAATGTAGATTTAGCCTAAATCTAGCAAGATGAGTTCAAGTTGATTTATGAAAACGTTGTACATGCCAAAAATGTTCATTTTGATGTATTTATGAGTTTTACTTGATAATTATAAATGTTGGATCAATTGATGAATTTTGCGTATGTGGTACACTTAATTTATAAAACTCGTGAAATACACATATTTGGGGTTTTTGGACACTTTGGGGAATAAATCTTGAAAGTGTATTATTTTAGTAATTATTTCATATGTGGAGATTATTTGATGCTTATGCATCCTTAGTGTCATTAAGTTTATAAATCATTTGGAAAATACATGATATTGTGTTATAAAGTATTTTTGGAGATAAATAGTATGTTTTGTTTGGAAAATGCCAATGATGGTTTTGAGTTAAATATACCTTAGGAGCATGAGTTTGTATAAATGTCGGTCAAATACATTTTACTACTTATCATGACTTTTAAATAAATAGTCAATTGGGTTGTTAAACTTTTGGCTCGGTTTTGATTTATTTGGATCCTATGGGACAATTGTCCGATTTTAATAGCTCGATGTGGGGCTTTGGTAAGATTTGCATTTATTGCATATATTATGAGAATGATATATTTTGAGTGCGTTAGTCATTCATTTGGGTCTTGAAATGTTTTAGACTGTAATGTAATGGATCCATAGGCATAAAGGTCGGTTTTATCGTGTAAGTGGGATAAGATCCCCGAGTTGTAATATGGAAATAGGCATTGGTGATGCGATGTAATTTCTAAATGAACAAGCATGTTAAGGATGGTGAGGTCCCAAGGTAAAGATCCACGAATAGGGTTGAACTTGGTGATTCTTCGGGCTAAAGACTTGGATAAAGTTGATGCTCTAATGACTAAAGATCCATGGATAGGGTTGATGTCTATAGTTGTTCATCTTTGAAGATATGCTTAAACATAGGTATGTGGCTTAACTTTATGTGCCCGCCACATTCGATGGAATCGGGTCTCCCCCGTCACCGAAGGGTGTTATTTTGGGTATGGTATTTTAGTATCCATGTTTTCGGTGGGATTATATATATACATAAATGGATTTCTAACCATGATTTATGGGTTGAGTATTATGCTTCACCCGTGCCTTGGGTGTTTCGGGAAATAACGTTTTATCCGTGTTTCTTAAATTGGAAGTCGTTTTCTATTCTCGTTTTGCGTAAGTTTTGGGTTACTTCATTTTATAAAGAATGCTTTATAAGGGGTGTTCATCTTTGAAAATGCATGAAATTCAAAAACGAGTCGTCTCTAAATTTTAAAGCAAATTATTTGTAAGATTATGATTTAAATCGTATCATTTTCTTTTAACATTTTATTTATCCATGTCAAAAACTCTTGAACTCACTAGGCATTAGCCTAACCTTTTATTTGTCGGCATGTGCAACAGGCTTCGTTTGGGATTAGTTCTAGTGACACTGTGAAGAGAGAAGTGTTAGTTGTGTGCTCGTGAAGTGAGTAGCAATAGTGAAGTCTTCCGCATTAATTTTGTGAAGAGAAACTTGTATTGAGATTAAGTAGCACCCGACTTTGGTTTAGTCCTTGTATATCATTGGAGTTTGTATTTGTTGAGGTTAATTTTCGAATTTTTTATTAGTTGCTCTTACCAAATTTGAGGGTGTTACATTTGAGGCTACCAAAATTAAACTTGCATGCGTACACTACCAAGTATAAGATAAAATTACGGGTGTTACAAAATAAACTGTTGGATTTGATCATTTTAGGAGGATATATTCCTATGTACAAATGTTACCGCTTATGCGTAATATTACTTTTATCTACATCTTTCACTACTTTTGGTTCATAATTTCAAGAATAATTGTTTAAACTCACTAGACGTAAGCCTAACGTTTTTTTTGTCAACATGTATAGCAGTTCCCACTACCAGCGGATATGGAAGCTTGTCAACATGATGGTGATGAGCTAATTAGAAGCATCGGAGAAAATGTCATTTTTGGGACACGTTGTGAGTTAAATACGGGGTTAATTTTGAGAATTTAGTAACACCCGACTATAATCTACTTCTGACTAGTATTAGATTATGTAACACCTCAAACCTGGAAAGAGCAACTAATTTAAAATTATCAATGATGCATCAAATAAATGATAAAATCCTTTTCTACAAGTCAATACTTAAATGACCTCAAATAGAATTCTAAATTTAACCTCAACAAATAATAAAACAATCTTTATATAAAACTAAATAAAGGTCGGGTGTTACTAAATCCCATCAATAGTTGTTATCTCCAAATGTGCGGAAGACATCACCCAATAGCTACATCCTTCTTGTGCATCTAACTAGCACTCAACTCTTCACAGTGTCGCTAGTACAATTCCCCAAACACAGACCTGATGCACATGCCGACAAATAAAAAAGGTTAGGCTTAACGCCTAATGAGTTCAAGAGTTTTCATCAATTATATAAACCGGTAAAGCGGAAAAAATATTATCTAAATCATAATTTCCAATATGCGAACTTTTTAGAATGAAAAGTGATATCTTTCCCAAAACTCATTTTCATCATATAACACTTAAATAGAAATAATCCACAATCATAAAACCAAACTCAATACTCGCACGAAGTATATTAGGATTAAAATCCAAATACCGAAAACATGGAAATAACTTCTTTACCAAAACCTTAATATATGAAGGGGATCCAATATGTCAAAGTCATAAATTGCGGTTACTTGCCAAAACCCAATTAATAGTAAAACACATATATTACACCATCCAAAAATAACATTTAACAACGACGGGGGAGACCCGCATCTGTTGAGAGTGACGGGAAGTCGGGAACACATAAATATGTCACTCATACAACGTTAATCGCATAACACTTCACGACATAAAGTCCAAATGTCCCCACGACTCCTTAACAAGTTTCACCTCAAGAGTCGATTGACCTTAGTGTCTATTCTTATGAATTCCACCTCAAGGCCAGACACCCTTAAAGATTACCTCCAATGAATTACCTCAAGTGACGGAGGTCCTAGTGCCTACCTCCAAGGTAGCACCTCCAGACTCAACTGTAACACCCTAAAAATAAGGTAGATTTAAAACTTAAAATTTTGGCAATATGACATCTATAATACGGAGGTTTATAACATCCTGTAAATATAAACAACTAAAACCCAATAAAGTTGGGGTAGTTTGCACCAATTATAGTAACGAATGAATGAGACATAAAACACAACAACCTATTTAATCTATAACAATATTTAAGACTAGATTAAGGTGGGTGTCACTATATCTCCAAAACGCTCTTCACAAAAATTTCCCAAAAGCCCGGTCCTTCAAAGACTCTTAGGAGGACGACCAGTAATTCAAGGTGCCCTATTTACACTACTAGTAGGACGAGTGAGCCAACAAAATACCAAGACAAGTGTTAGACCCAAGACTAGTGAGAATTTAAGGGTTAAACAGTTCATGAAGAAGATAGTAGTATCATAATTAAATGTTACCGAAATTCACAATGGTTGAGCAAATGCCAACACTCAAATTGCAAGGATATTCCACGCTTGAACATGAACACACAAGAGATACCTCTTCAAATGCGGGGGAGACCCATTTCCATCATGGTGACAAGAACACGTGAATGGAGTCACCTGTGATATTATTGGATTACACCTCATGTCCCGGTTCTAGTTCCCATGCCATCAAGACATTACAACCTCAAACCATTTATTATATTTATTGTCTACTCTGTCGAGTTACACCTCAAGGACTTACAGGACATTATTGCCTATCCAATCTAGACGAGTTACACCTCAAAGACTATTAAGTCCGTCATTGCCTACTCGCTAGTGACCCAACATGGTCTACAATTATAACTGAATATATTATACCATCTAAATCCTCGTGCACAATGAAGTAGACTACCCCCATCGCAAAATGAATAAGGGCAAGTAAAGGTGACATTACCGTTGCAGAAATCAAAACCATTCTAACATCATAACAACCGCATATAACATTTGTTGTTCATGACATAACATATTTTGCAATCATATTAGAACAACACATTCTCAACACCAAAGCATGTTTACTAGGTTAAGAAATGAGACTAGCCATAATATATATACATCTCCTTGAGTTAAAACTTCCCTATTTGTAAACATTGATCTTCTACTTAATATATATTTTATTTCACACTTATTGGGGTGTTTATAATCATTTATCATCATCATCAAATACATTAGAAGAGAACCAAAGATTCATTTTAGAAAAATCCACCAAACCCTAGTTTTAGGTCAAAACCCATTGTACTTACAAACCACATTTAAGCAAATAATAGCATTTATGGGAGTGTAAGGGTTAAGAAGCTCACTAAATGGGTTTGTGATGTAAAAACCCTAAAATGGAAAACCCTAGAAATAGATATTGAGCCTTGAGGTTCCCAAATGAGGTTAGGTGATTCTCTTGAAGACTAGAACCAAGAAGAAATCATTAATGTCACTAGATGAGATTTGATTAACCTTAAATGAGGGGAGAGGATCTTACCAAAACTTTAGAGAAAATCAGCTGCCCAAAAATCCTTCAATGATACTAAATGAAGCTCACCTAACTAAAAGAGGCATTTAAAGGCCCAACTCCCGTTGGCGACATTTCCAGGCGAGTGTGACAATGGCATTGTCGACTTTTACACTACTAGAAAAAGGCTTATCACTGTAGGTGAACTCTACTAACGGAAGATGCAAATCTCAACTTCCCCCCAGAGTCGAGAACACACGACCTCTACATGTCCTTAAGGGTTTGGATGGTCCTCTCTCTATGGCCGTCTATTTGGGGATGGTATGCGGTATTCAACTTTATCCTAGGACCCAAATCCTGTTGTAGACTATCCCAGAACTGAGAGGTGAAGCGACTATCACGGTCAGACACAATGGAGAGTGGCACCCCATGCCTCGAGGTCACTTCATCTATATAAAGTTTAGCCAATTTGTCCATCGGTAAAATTTCCCGCATAGGCAAGAAATGCGCACTTTTGGTCAAACGGTTCACCACCACCCATATGGGGTCGTGACCTCTCAAGGTCTTTGGTATCTTGGTTACAAAGTCCATGGTAATGTGTTCTCACTTCCATTCCGGTATCTCTAGGGATTGCAAACTACCGTAGGGTCATTGGTGCTCTGCCTTCACTTGCAAACAAGTTATGTATCGCTCCACATAACTGGACAGATCCAATTTCGTTACCGACCACTAATAGTTTGACTTCAAGTCCCGGTACATTTTTTTGCTCCCCGGATGAATTGAGTACTTGGACTTATGCGCCTCCTCCAACAACAATTCTCGACATCCCCCGATCTTTGGCACCCATATCCGCCCTTTAAACAGTTTCAAACACCTTCCGTCCTCTGTCCACTAGAGATGTTGTTTCGTCATAGCTTCTCTTTTGAGATTCGCTCCGAGTAATGCCTCCGACTAAAACATTTTAATTCGATCAAGTAGGCTTAAGACAACTTTAATTCTCGCAAAAGTGGCTTGGACACCACTACCATACTTTTTCCGGCTCAAAGCATCCGCCACGACATTGGCCTTCCCAGGATGATATAGGAGTTCGCAATCATAGTCCTTGAGTAGCTCTAGCCATCTTCTTTGCCGCATGTTCAATTATTTTTGGTCGAAGACGTACTTTAAGCTTTTAGGGTCGGTAAAAAGCATGCACTTCGTACCGTAGAGGTAGTGTCTCCATAACTTCAAGGCAAACACTACTGTCACTAGCTCGAGATCGTGGGTTGGATAGTTTTTCTCATGCTCCTTAAGCTGCCTTGAGGCATAGGCTATCACTTTGCCCCTTTGCATCAAGACGTACCTCAAACCCATCTTGGACGCGTCTCTATAGACCACAAAATCTTCCGTCCCCTCAGGTAGGGTTAATATCAGTGCCTCGCATAATTTCCTTTATAGAGTCCAAAAGGCCCACTCTTGACTCTCGGTCCAAAGGAACTTCACGTTCTTCCTTGTCATTGACGTCAAGGGAGAGGCGATTTTGGAGAAGTTCTGAATGAACCTTTGATAGTAGCCGGCTAGGCCCAAGAAGCTTCAAATCTCGGTGGGACTCTTGGGTGGTTCCCAATTCGTCTTTTCCTCAATCTTCGATGGATCAACTTTTACTCCTTCCCTTGTCACCACGTGACCCAAGAACTGGACCTCATGCAACCAAATTCACACTTAGAAAATTTGGCGTAAAGCTTCTCATTTATCAACACTTCTAATACTTCTCTGAGATGCCACTTGTGCTCTTCTTCATTCTGTTGGGTCTGAATGTGCTAAGGTTGAATACTGCTGCTACTTGAAAGGTATTACTACTGCAAGATGAAATATTACTACTGCTGGTAGAATTAATACTGCTTGGAGAGTTAGTACTGCTAGTAGTTAGTACTGCTTGAAGATTACTACTGCAAGCATGATAATACTGCTGATGATGTGAATGTTGCTGGATAAGGATGAAGTTAATACTGCTTATGAAGATAATGCTTGAAGAGAAAGAATAGGAGCTGGAGATAGAGATGAAGATAATTATGGAATGAAGATCAATTTTGTTTTGATAATTATCTTGTAATTAATTATGTATATATAGTTTAGAAGTCCTTGATAGAGAAACATACATTGATAGAGTTTTCAATATACGTTTGTTTTAGAGAGAATTAACCTCAAGGTTCTTAGAAGTACTTTCAATAGAGAAGTATTGAACGTCTGTTGAGTATGTTCAACATATTGAGGTTGATTTTGTAATCATTAAGTTAATCAATATAACTTGTGATTTGCATTCAAGTACTGTTTCATTGATTGAGTGTTAAAGTGTTTTTCCGCAACTTCTTTAACATTGTTTCTGAGTGTGTTAATTAAATTCTTTATTAGAATTTTTCGATCTTGACACATTCTTCGAATACACCAATATGTCATCAATGAACACGATGACCGACTTATCTAGAAAAGGTCGGCAAACATGGTTCATCAAATCCATAAACACGGCCGACGTGTTAGTTAGCCCAAAAGACATAACCAAGAACTCGTAGTGGTCGTACCAGGTTCTATAGGCGGTCTTGGAGACGTATTCCTTTCTAACTTTCACTTGATGGTAACCAGAGCGAAGATCGATCTTGGAAAAACATCCAGCTTCTTGCAGTTGGTCGAAGAGATCGTCTATTTGGGGTAGTGAGTACTTATTCTTCACGGTCACCTTGTTCAACTCCCGGTAGTCGATGTTCGCATCGACCCGTCTTTCTTCTTGACGAAAAGTACCGAAGCTCCCCAAGGAGAAGAGCTTGGCCACATGAAACCTTTCTCTAGAAATTCCTGAAGTTGGGACATCATCTCTTGCATTTCTGTCGGGGCAAGACGGTAAGGTGCACGGGTTATCGGAACGATCTGGAACACCACTTGGCGATCGGGCGGCAAGCCCGGAAGGTCATCGAGAAAGACATCCGGATATTCGCTGCCGATCCGCACATCTTCGATTTTCTTCTTCTCTGCTTTGGCTTCGATTACGTACACGAGGAACGACAGACACTTCTTCACTAGACACTTCCTTGCTTTGATGGATGAAATGAGAGCCACTTCACCCTTATTCTTCTCCCCATACACAAAGACGAAGTCCTCACTTGAGGTTCGTATTCTAATCAAGTTCTTTGAACATAAGATCTCTGTTTGGTGTTTAGACAACAAATCCATTCCAATCACCACGTCAAAACTCCCAATCACCATGGGAAGCAAATCTACTTCAAAGAGTTCACGACTAATCTCTAGGTGACATTTTTCTAAAGCTTCCCGCAAGATCACTTGTTCCCCATTTGCTACCTCTACTACCAATGCATCACTAAGAGTACTAGAGAGTACATTCAAGGTTTTGCTAAACTCAATAGACACAAAATAGAAATTGGCACCGGAATCAAATAGTACTCTAGCGGTAAGGGAGTTGAGTAAGAACATACCTGACACCACGTCGGCGGTCTCCTTAGCTTCATCTCTCGTCATTTGAAAGGCCCTACCTTGAGCCTTAGGGATGACCTCTTTCTTGATTGACTTCCTGAGCTACCTCCTCTTGACACTCCTTTAAGCTTGGGGTACTCCCTCTTCACGTGCCCCATTTATTTACATTCATAATAAATTGTCCCTCTAATAGGACAATCCAGACTAGTGTGACCCGACTTACCGCATTTGAAGCATGAGATTGGGTTGGGGTTGGGGTTGCAAAAACCAAAGTGCTTGCTTTTGCACTTGTGGCACCACTTCGCCTCACGACGATTGTCAAAACTTTTACCGCTTGGTTGGAATCTCGGATTTTTCAACGAACTCGACGGGCTCTCCCACTTTCTCTTCTCCACCACCTTGGTCTTCTCCTCCTTGTCTCTCGCATAGACTCTTTCCATGATCTTGGATTCCTCTATCGTCTCTCGAAGGTTGGTAGCTTTGGATTTGCGGACCATGGACATCATATCCGCAGGCAAACCTTTCAAATAAGCCTTCACCTTTTCCTTCTCAGTTGAGGCCACATGCCCCACAAAATTTAACTTCTCCATGAAGAGTTGGGTGTATTCCATCACCGACAAATTTCCCTTCTTTAACGCGCGGAATTCCTCCTCTATCAAGTCCATCTCTTGCTCATTGCAATATTCTTCCAAAATCTTTTTCTTGAACACCGCCCAAGACATTTTGGTCAACACATAATCCTCTAAACTCGAGGTGAAAACGTTCTATCATGTCAAGGCCGATCCTTGGAGCATTTGAGAACCAAATTTTACCTTATGACTTTCTTCACAGTCGCAGGCTCTGAAGGCTTGCTCGATCTCTTTGAGCCAGTTCATACAAGCTACGGGTCCATCGCATCTGGCAAACTCCGACGGTTTGCAACATAGGAAGGACTTGTAGGAACAAGCTCTTCAGGGTTGCCTCGTATCTAGGGTTACTAGTCCTTCGGTGTGGTTCTCATCTTCGGTACCCCTGTATCCCACAACAACCACATTTTTCTCTATTGTCTCATGTCGGCGGTGATTAACTTCTCGGTCTTCTAACAGTTTCATGAACAATTCCTGCTGCTTCGTCATGGTTTCGTTCATGGCTCTTATCATGTCAAATATTTGTGTCTGGGAGTCACCTCAAACATAATCGGGTCGACGGAGGCTGTATTTGTTCTCAGTATATGCTCAACTCTTCCCCTAGTTAAGGGCGGGAGTTATGAAGGTGCAATCGTCGTCGTTTCATTAGGCCGATCGGCCGTGGATTCGGTCATGGCCTGACCCTCCAAAGATGACTGAAGATGACTACGAGTGTTTACCATCTCAGTCTATCACAACATCGAGAAAAGACTAAGAGATAGGCTATACGAGATTATACACAAGGAAACGTACTAATACAATTCATCGATCATCATAATCATAGTAATTCAAGCATGCTCACATAAAAGTATATTCATAATAACAGTAGCTAAGTGCGATTATAAACGTACTTTACATAAGGATTCTCACTACCACTTTTATAATTCTCAACGGTGTAGTTTCCGTCGGCTATAAGACTGTCTCGTCTTAAAAGTTCTACCCAATTCTCACAATTCACAACTTAATGGTCTCAGCTTAAGTCTAGACATTGACTTTGTATACCTAGTTCAATTAAAATAGAGCTCTGATACCAACTTGTAACACCCTAAAAATAAGGTATATTTAAAACTTAAATTTTTTGCAATATGACGTCTATAATACGGACGTTTATAACATCTTGTAAATATAAACAACTAAAACCCAATAATGTTGGGGTAGTTTGCACCAATTATAGTAACGAATGAATGAGACATAAAACACAACAACCTATTTAATCTAGAACAATATTTATCACTAGATTAAGGTGGGTGTCGCTATATCTCTAAAACGCTCTTCACAAAAATTTCCCAAAAGCCCGACCCTTCAAAGACTCCTAGGAGCACGACCGGTAATTCAAGATGCCCTATGCACACCACTAGTAGGTCCTGTGAGCCAACAAAATACCAAGACAAGTGTCAGACCCAAGAGTAGTGAGATTTTAAGAGTTAAACAGTTCATGAATAAGATAATAGCATCATAATTAAATGTTACAGAAATTCACAATAGTTGAGAAAATGCCAACACTCAACTTGCAAGGATATTCCACGCCTGAACATGAACACACAAGAGATACCTCTTCAAATATGGGGGAGACCCGTGTCCATCAAGGTGACAAGAACACGTGAATGGAGTTACACCTCAAACCATTGATTGCTTTTATTGCCTACTCCGTCGAGTTACACCTCAAGGACTTACAAAACATTATTGCCTATCCAATCTAGACGAGTTACACCTCAAAGACTATTAAGTCCCCCATTGCCTACACGCTAGTGACCCAACATGGTCTACAATTATAACTGAATATATCATACCTTCTAAATCCTTGTGCACAAGGAAGTAGACTACCCCCATCGCAAAATGAATAAGAACAAGTAAAGGTGGCATTACCGTTGCGGAAATCAAAATCATTCTAACATCATAACATCCACATATAACATTTGTTGTTCATGACATAGCATATTTCGCAATCATATTTGGACAACACATTCTCAACACTAAAGCATGTTTACTAGGTTAAGAAATGAGACTAGCCACAATATATATACATCTCATTGAGCCAAAACTTCCCTATTTGTAAACAATGATCTTCTACTTAATACATATTTTATTTCACACATATTGGGTGTTTATAATCATTTATCATCATCATCAAATACATTAAAAGAGGACCAAAGATTTATTTTAGCAAAATCCACCAAACCCTAGTTTTAGGTCAAAACCCATTGTACCTACAAATCACATTTAAGAAAATAATAGAATTTATGGGAGTGTAAGGGTTAAGAAGCTCACCAAATGGGTTTGTGATGTAAAAACCCTAAAATGGCAAACCCTAGAAATAGATATTGAGCCTTGAGGTTCCCAAATGAGGTTAGGTGATTCTCTTGAAGACTAGAACCAAGAAGAAATCATTAATGTCACTATATGAGATTTGATTAACCTTAAATGAGGGGAGAGGATGAGAAATGGAGAAGATCTTACCAAAAGTTGAGAGAAAATCGGCTGCCCAAAAATCCTTCAGTGACACTAAATGAAGCCCACATAACTAAAAGAGTCATTTAAAGGCCCAACTCCCGTTGGCGACATTGCTAGGTGAGTGTGACAATGGCATTGTCACCTGTCACTCTCGCGGAGAGTGTACCGCAAGCCCTAGACCCGTCGCGACTATGACATGCGGGTATGCCCTTGGCATTGTCGTCGGGCATACTCACTGAACATGTACCGAGAGGGGTGTTGTGGTGGCGACTGTGACATGCGACAATGCCCAAGGGCATTGTCGCAGAGTGTCTTCCCCCCTCCAAAACTCGATGGTCTGATTCTCGAATTCACGACTGATAATATAGGTGTAATCATCAAAGTACTTCATAAACATTAAATAAGAATTTAGTCCAAAATTCGGGGTGTTACATCAACCCTCCTAGTGCCTACTTGAAAAGTTTCATGTCACGAAACATGGATCCCGGAGTCCAACCCCGCAATATACATTCGACCATCAACACAAGACTAACTCACATGCATATGGATCCAATGCATCACATTTTAAATTACATGACTCCAAAAGAATGTCAAACACCCTCAAAACATGTAATTTACAAATAAATATGCCTCAAATGCATATAACACCCGAAGCCCAACATAGAGCAAAATAAATCGGACTAATGTCCCCAAGACTCTTTCAAGTCAAAATCGATCCAAAAGCTCAAAAACTCAATTGACCATTAAATATCGGTCATTAAAACAATGAAGCGAATTTAATCGACGTTTATGCAAATTCATCCCCCAAATGCATGATTAACTTAAAAACACATAATGAGTCGGGACAAATCATTTTCCGATTAAAACCCTCCATTATATTTCCAAATATCTCATGGTATAACATTATACATTTTTCCCGAACCAAAAACACTAGAAATGTATTGTCACCAAATAATCTCTACTTATGAAATAAATCATCAAAAGAACTCACGTCTATGATTAATTTAACAAAATACTCAAAGATCCCAATATATGCATTTTCAAGATATATTAACCCAAAAATACCAAGTGTGTACACTTCATCTAATACTCAACACATTTGGTAAGGAGAACATTTCAATGTATCAAACTACACATTTTTGGCATGTGCATAGTTTTCACAAAGCAACTTGAAGTCACTTTTCTAGATTTAGGCTAAATCTAGGTTTTACCCTAAACTTGCGTTTTCTTGGTGAAAACTTGAATCTTCAAGCAACACCTTCTAGCTCTTAGATCCAACACTTGAAAAGTGTTTCATTCACCTCCAAAGATCCAAACCTAAAGTAAAATGCAAGGGAAAAGAGAGATTTGAAGAACAAGCTAAACCCTAGCTTAACATTGAGGGAGATAAAGAGCTTATCTCCACAAAATACTCTTGGATCTTCCAATAAACTTCAATACTCATGATATATCCTTGAAGAGCTATAAAATAGGAGACTATAGCAAAAAGAATCGTCAAAACCGGAGCTATGATGAAAGAGATATGACCAAATGAAGAAAACCTAAGAAAATCGGGCATTTAACCCTCTGGACCCCGATCGGATTGTGACATGCGATTGTGATATGTCATAATCGCATGGCAAGGTCGCCCAAAATGTACCGAAAGCTATTTTACCCCTCGGACAACCTTGACATGCTATAGTGCCACTGGCACAATCGTCGGGCACTAGAGCATGGCCCGTACCACGAGTTTTTCGACCGTTCTTCTACCGTTTTCTCGACTGTTTTCTCGAACGCTTTCTTGACCGTTCCCCGACCATTTTCCCGGACATTCCCCAACCGTTTTCTCAGTCGTTCCTCGATCGTTTTCTAGGACGTTCACCGACCGTTTGTAGAAAATTTGTGGTGTTACAGATTAATAGGTTGTTAACTTTAATCCTATTCATTAATTGTATTTATCTGTCATACTTTCCCTTAGGCCTTGTGTTCAATTATGGGAATGCGAAGGTTTTTGTAAGTTGTATTTTAGGCATTTTTAGGGGTGTTACAAGTTTGTATTGTAGCTCTAGTTTAAGAGAACTATGTATGATTTTAGGGCACCTAGACTTAAACTGACCAATTTAAGTGTTGACTTGCGTGAGTGGGGTAGAACTAAGAGGGGACGAGTAAATTAACAAGTAATGTCCTCAGAAAGAATTTTTAACAAAGAGTATGCCTATGGTTTCATTTTTATAACGGATATGGTCCCTCCAATAACGCCGTCAATTAGAGAGGCATTAGTGAGGGGTAGTATAGTCTGTAACACCCTCAAATCTAGAAATAGCAACTAGTTTAAAATTTTCTAAATACACCAATAAATGATTCATACACAATCATAATTTAAGGTTTGACCTCAACACACACAATTTATTCTCTACATACAGTCTATAACAAGGACGGGTGCTACTAAAACCCAATAATAGTCACTATCTCCAAACTGCGGAAGACTTCACCAAATACTTACACTTATGAAAAACTAAGCACATCTCTTCATAGTACTGCTAGAATCAAACCCCAACAGGAACCTGATGCACATGCCGACAAATAAAAAGGTTAGGCTTAACGCCTAGTGAGCTCAAGAGTTTTCAACATATATAAATTAATCGTTTACAAAGAAAGAATGCGATTAAATCATAAAAATGATATGTTTTACTTATGAAAACGACTTGTTTATCAATAATTATGCATTTTAAACGAGAGAGACACTGAGTTAATCGTTAACCAAACTAAACTGTTTTAAAGGCGAAGATCCCAGTATAAAATGTTCTTTCGTAAATTTAAGTTCAACCCAAAACTTGCTAAAAGAAGATTGAGAGAGAACTCCCAATTTTATAAAACACGGGTAACATTTTATATTTTGGAACACCCCAAGACACGGGTGGGACACGACACACACAACTGTTTATCCATTGATGAAAATACCCATATAAATAAATATCGCCATAGACACGGACATTAGACCCAAGACTCACACAACCATAAAATGGAAAGAACCCAAATACCGAAACGTGAAAGTGACGTATCTTATTCAAACCTTAATATACGTGGGGGGAAACCCAATATTAAGGCCATCATTTACCGTCGACCACACAATCAACGATAATAAAGTATGACGTTAATATTTAAAATGCTATCGGACGACGACGGGGGAGACCCGTTTCCATCTTGGGTGACGAGAACACGTAAATAGGGTCACCCGTGATGTTACTGGATTTCACCACATATCCCGGACCTAGTTCCCATGCCATGCCAGACATCACAATCCTCATCCCGTTTATGCCTCTCGACATACTCCGTCGAGTTCCACCCCGAGGACTTACGGACATGGGTGCCTATCCAGTCTACACCAGTTTCAACTCAGCAGCATCGTGCCACCTATTGCCTACTCGCTAGCGAACCGAAGTGGTCAATAAATGTAACCAAAATATCAGGCCTTACAAAAAAGACAGACTTACGTGCCTATGGATCCATTACAACACTGTCTAACGTTACATGACTCCAATTGAAAGACCAAAGCTCCCAAAACATGTAATTCTCAAATGACACGAAATATGCGTCATCATATTCAAAACCCCACAACGGTTATTAATCCGGACAAATGTCCTCAAGACTCAATTTAGTCAAAATCGAGCCAAAGGCCCAACAATTTACGTAAATCTCCAACGAAAGCATTTGTAAACATTAAAACACGTTCAACCGACGATGATGTAGACACCACGACCAAAAGTATTATTAACCCAAAACTTTTCATTGGTTGAAACAAAACGTTCTCCAAATGGACTCATACCCTTATATTTTCAAAATGTCTCATAATACAATAATATGCATTTTCCGAAAAGGTTTATAAGATTAAATACACAAAATGACACTTACATCAAATGGACTCCAATTATATATGTAAAATCATCAATGAAACATATCAACATGATTTATTTACCAAAATACCCAAAAATCCCAATATGGTTGTTTCACCATGTTTATAAAACTAAACATCTCAAAACAACCAAAACTTATCAGCAGTTAACAATTTGAGGTAAAACACAAACATTTTAAAATAAACATTTTGGCCTGTACACCGTTTTCACAAATTAACTTCAACTCAGCTCCCTAGATTTAGGCTAAATCTAGGTTTTACCTCACTTTGAGCTCCTTTGAAGAAATTAGAATCCACAAGCCAAATCTTCCAAAAACCTAGATCCAAAAGTTTTCAATCGTAAATAACCATATTCAACCGTTTAGAATCTTTCCCCAAAACATTTTACATGAAACCTCAACTTATATCAAAACCCTAATTTTCATAAATGAAGAGAAGAGATGATTACCTCAACCGCAACTTGAATCCATCCATCAAACACTTCTAGGACACCAAAATGAGCCACAACCTCCCAATCCTCAAAAATGGTGGAAAGTTGGATGAAACCCTAGGAAGCTTGGGTGAAGAAGGTGAAGATGAAAGGATCTTAATTCTAGCTTCCAAAACTTTGTTAGAAGATGAATGAACACTTGGTTTTATGACAAAAACACCCAAAAATGAGTTAGGGTTCGTAATGGGAGGGTGAGGTTCGATTGAGAGAGTTTTTAGAAGAGAATGGGTTAAGGAATGAATGAGAAAAAGTGAGAAAAATGGGTTTAATGGGGTCTGGACCCCGACGGCGAGTATGCCCAGCTATTGTGACGTGTGTCACTTTCGCCGGGCACTCTCGCGGAGAGTGTACCGCGGCCATAAGGCCCTCCGCGAGAGTGACACGCGAGAGTTACACATGTCACTTTCGCTGTCACTTTCGCCCAGGCTCCCCGAAGCCCGAAAATCCGATCTTTTTCTACACTAAGGCCCACAACACTCTTTGGGACTTTTAGTAGTGTTTTTCCCAACATGAATCCCACCAAACACAAGGTATAGAAACGCCTGGGTGTCCCTATACTTACTGAAAATTACGGGTGTTACAATCCTCCCAACCTTAAAATAGATTTCGTCCTCGAAATCTAGATTTCAACAAAACGTTGCCCGCAGGATAGATTGTCCTTAATCCATATTCCAGAACCACTACCATAATCCTTATGCCGATACCCACAACAGTCGTCCCCTTGGGCACGTTACACTTATGTCCGAGTGAACACTTAACTCACTAAGGTAGTCTTTACTCACAAGACAACGGTTGTCTCCCAACCTTGGGTGACGCTTACTACTTCAAGAGTAGTTTGTGCCCTCCACTTCACACCGGCCAATTCACCTCAACCAAAGTTCGACATCAACCTCCAAAGAATTCCCAAAATTCTTAATGATCGGTTCTTGATATTGACAACGTCGTCCTTTCGAGGCGTACCAATACGCTCTCTAGGTAGTTGGCTAATGCAGATCCGGCTATCACTCACCCCGATCTACTCTCAACCTCAAAACATTCCCTTACTAAGATCTTTACCACAACGGGGAACCTATACACCTCGATACGTAATCACCAACATCTAACCTTCTTTTAAATTCCACCACCAAGAGGTCAATATTCTCTTGACCCAATGGGGATACTTCCAAACCTTCCAACGATTTGTTGACTTCAAAAGGGCAAGTTGACGCCTAAACCAAATGGTAGTACCGAAAACGTGGACATCCCGCCTGTTATTTCATTCCCGAAGTATTGTCGCGTTAAAGTTGACACCTAACAGGGTACTAAGATTCCTAATCTTACATTTCTAACCAACGGACCACAATATTTCCCTTGCTCATGCAAGCCCATCAAGACGATACACTAGCAACGTATAACATGATGTCTAACGGTCTATCGACCCGACCAATCCAATCCAACCATACCTAGAATCATACAAGACCTTATCCTGCAGGTTTGCCAAAGCACAAAGATCACCCCTTAGATAACTGGGAAGGCATGAATCTATCACCTCCACTATTCATGCGTGACCCGATTCAAAAAAACTGAAACCCAAATTCAAGGTTAACCACAAGTCGAACCATCCGACGCTTCAAAATTTCTTTTTATTACGCGACTCAAACTGTCATAAAATAAAACGCCGTAAGATCCGACTGAATTTTCATAAGACTCACTAACGTTAAAATCAAATGACATCAGAATTTTCATTTCCCGACATAAGAGCATAAGGCGACAAATAATCTAAAAATGTTAAAATCTTAAGATCACAATGTAAGATAAAACGACCCTTTTTCAACAACACTAACATGAGACACGACGCCCAATAGGCTCGTAAATTTACACACAATAAAATTAAAACCTACGCATCTCAAAGTACACTCACGCGCCCAAAACGTTGCAAAACAATATTTCATAAAATTCAACACGACTCGTACGGACTAAAATTCCCAAGAAAATTTACGACTCAAAAACATGGGAACGACTCTTCCTTTAAAACCTTAACATACGTGGAGGAGATCCAATGTCAAGGTCAAAAATTCCACAGTTACTTGCCCAATACCCAAATAACATTAAAACACGGATATTTTAATATCCAAAAATAGTGTGAGACACAAAACGTGGACGAAGAGATTTTTGATAACAATTTGCAACCGCGTGCAACAAAACAATCTTATGCATGCTTAAACTCGTGGTTTAAAATTTGATGAGTACTAAATGCTTTATCGAGACTTTATAATATAGCTCACTTTATGTTTTGAGAACATGAGAAACAATTTATGCAAACTTATTTTGAGAAATAAATTTAGTGCATAAATTTGGTCGGCACTCAGCATCTTAAGACTACACTCCTCCATTTTCCCGACATACTATTGTCATCCGGATGCATCCAACATCTTAGAGTAACAATCCCACTAATTTGGTTAACTTACAATTTCTCCTCGAAATAGCATCGGTCTAACAAACTTACAGTTCTAATCCAACCAATAATTCTGACTCAAGAGGATCAACTTAATGCATTCATCGCACTTCAATATCACTCCAAAGTGACATTGCTATAAACATCAACCCTTCCTTAGATTACTCGCTTAGAAACTTTCTCACTACCCCAACGGTCATCAAACCAAGGTAGTTCAAGTATACACACGTAACACGTAGGTTCATCGTAACACTGACTAGGTGCCATTATGAACGTACCGTAAATGATCATACTTGCGACCCTCGACAAGTTTCCCGTTTCTAGCGACTCGATCAATTCCAAAATATCGTATATTAAGGTACCTAATGTGCAATTTCATTTTCAGTCACCTAAAAGAACGCTAGTTTGAGTCTAGGCATCCAAAAATCAACACCTAATTCTCTCAAACTTAAGCTCTAATACCAACTTGTAACACCCTCAAATATGGAAATAACAACTAGTTTAAAATTTTCTAAATACACTAATAAATGATTCATACACAATCATAATTTAAGGTTTAACTTCAACACACACAATTTATTCTCTACATACAGTCTATAACAAGGACGGGTGTTACTAAAACCCAATAATAGTCACTATCTCCAAACTGCGGAAGACTTCACCAAATACTTACACTTGTGAGAAACTAAGCACATCTCTTCATAGTACTGCTAGAATCAAACCCCCAACTGGAACCTGATACACATGCCGACAAATAAAAAGGTTTGGCTTAACGCCTAGTGAGCTCAAGAGTTTTCAACATATATAAATTAATTGTTTACAAAGAAAGAATGCGATTAAATCATAACCTTTCAAAATGATATGCTTTACTTATGAAAACGACTCGTTTATCAATAATTATGCATTTTAAACGAGAGAGACACCGAGTTAATCGTTAACCAAACCAAACTGTTTTAAAGGCGAAGATCCCAGTATAAAACGTTCTTTCGTAAATTTAAGTTCAACCCAAAACTTGCTAATAGAAGATAGAGAGAGAACTCCCAATTTTATAAAACACGGGTAACATTTTATATTTTGTAACACTCCAAGACACGGGTTGCACACGACACACACAACTTTTTATCCATTGACGAAAATACCCATATAAATAAATATCGCCATAGACACGGACATTAGACCCAAGACTCACACAACCATAAAATGGAAAGAACCCAAATACCGAAACGTGAAAGTGACGTATCTCATTCAAACCTTAATATACGTGGGGGTAACCCAATATTAAGGTCATCATTTATCGTCGACCACACAACCAACGATAATAAAGTATGACGTTAATATTTAAAATGCTAACGGACGACGACGGGGGAGACCCGTTTCCATCTTGGGTGACGAGAACACGTAAATTGGGTCACCCGTGATGTTACTGGATTTCACCACATATCCCGGACCTAGTTCCCATGCCATGCCAGACATCACAATCCTCAGCCCGTTTATGCCTCTTGCCATACTCCGTCGAGTTCCACCCCGAGGACTTACGGACATGGGTGCCTATCCAGTCTAGACGAGTTTCAACTCAGCAGCATCGCGCCACCTATTGCCTACTCGCTAGCGAACCCAAGTGGTCAATAAATGTAACCAAAATCTCAGGCCTTACAAAACAGACAGACTTACGTGCCTATTGATCAATTACAAAACTGTCTAACGTTACATGACTCCAATTGAAAGACCAAAGCTCCCAAAACATGTAACTCTCAAATGACACGAAATATGGGCCATCATATTCAAAACCTCACAACGGTTATTAATCCGGACAAAAATGTCCTCAAGACTCAATTTAGTCAAAATCGAGCCAAAGGCCCAACAATTTACGTAAATCTCCAACGAAAGCATTTGTAAACATTAAACCACGTTCAACCGACGGTGATGTAGACACCACGACCAAAAGTATAATTAACCAAAAACTTTTCATTGGTTGAAACAAAACGTTCTACAAATGGACTCATACCCTTATATTTTCAAAATGCCTCATAATTCAATAATATGCATTTTCTGAAAAGGTTTATATGATCAAATACACAAAATGACACTTACATCAAATGGAATCCAATTATATATGTAAAATCATCAATGAAACATATCAACATGATTTATTTACTAAAATACCCAAAAATCCCAAAATGGGTGTTTCACCATGTTTATAAAACTAAACATCTCAAAACAACCAAAACTTATCAGCAGTTAACAATTTGAGGTAAAACACAAACATTTTAAAATAAACATTTTAGCATGTACACCGTTTTCACAAATCAACTTGAACTCACCTCGCTAGATTTAGGCTAAATCTAGGTTTTACCCCACTTTGAGCTCTTTTGAAGAAATTAGAATCCGCAAGCCAAATCTTCCAAAAACCTAGATCCAAAAGTTTTCAACCGTAAATAACCATATTCAACCGTCTAGAATCTTTCCCCAAAACAATTTACATGAAACCTCAACTTATATCAAAACCCTAATTTTCATAAATGAAGAGAAGAGATGATTACCTCAACTGCAACTTGAATCCATCCATCAAACACTTCTAGGACACCAAAATGAGCCACAACCTCCCAATCTTCAAAAATGGTGAAAAGTAGGATGAAACCCTAGGAAGCTTGGGTGAAGAAGGTGAAGATGAAAGGATCTTAATTCTAGCTTCCAAATCTTTGTTAGTAGATGAAGGAACACTTGGTTTTATGACAAAAACACCCAAAAATGAGTTAGGGTTCGTAATGGGAGGGTGAGGATCGGTTGAGAGAGTTTTTAGAAGAGAATGGGTTAAGGATATCATATTATTACATGTGATAATTGTATATATTTTAGTTAATCATATGTGATTATGAATACTTCTATTTATAGATCTTTTTTTGATGTAAATATTATCACATGTGATAATTGTATATATTTTTGTTAATCATATGTGATGTAACACCCTCAATTCTGAAAATAGCAACTAATTTAAAATTTTGTAAATACACCAATAAAAGATACATCTCCAAATCACAATTTATTATTTAACCTCAATACACACATTTCATTCTATACATACAGTCTATAATAAGGACGGGTGCTACTAAACCCCAAAATAGTCACTATCTTCAAACTGCGGAAGACTTCACCAACTACTTACACTTGCACAAAGCTAAGGCTCAACTCTTCATAGAATTGCTAGAATCCACACCCCCAACTGGAACCTGATGCACATGCCGACAAATAAAAAGGTTAGGCTTAATGCCTAGTGAGCTCAAGAGTTTTCAACATATATAAATAAATCGTTTAAAGAAAGAAGAATGCCATTGAAATCATAATCTGTCAAAAGGATATGCTCCGCTTATGAAAACGACTCGTTTACCAATAAATATGTCTTTTAAACAAAAGAGACACCGAGTTAATCGATAACCAAACCAAACTGTTTTACAGACTAGGATTCCAATATAAAACGTTCTTTCGTAAACTTAGATTTAACCCGAAACTTGCTCAAAATGAGAATAGAGAGAGGACTCCCAATTTTATAAAACGCGGGTAAAAACGTTATACCTCGAAATACCCAACACGGGAGGATCATGTTACACAACTCATAAACCATAAATGAAAATCTATATAAATAAATATCGCCATGAACACGGACATTAGACCCAAAACTCACACGACCATAAAATGGAAAGAAATCAAATACTGAAACGTAGAAATGACGCATTTCATTCAAACCTTAATATATGTGGGGAAAACCCAATATTAAGGACATCATTTATCGTCGACTACCCAAAACCAAAGTTGGTAAAAATACTACATCAACATTTAAAATACCACAGATCTACGACAGAGAGACCCGTATACATTGAGAATAGAGGAACACACAAGTAGGTCGCCCATACAACTTCCTCGCGTGTCATCTAAACGTTTCCACATTGGGTGGCGAGAACACGTGAATGGGGCCACCCTTGATGTTATTGGATTTCACCACGTATCCCAGACTTATTTCCCATTCCATACCAGACATCACAACCTCAATCCGTTTACTGCCTCTAGCCATACCCCGTCGAGTTCCACCCCAAGGACTTACGGACACGGGTGCCTATCCAATCTAGACGAGTTTCAACTCGGAGGCTTGTGCCACCTATTGCCTACTCGCTAGCGAACCTAAGCGGTCAACGGTCATAACCAATCTTACCCGCTTTCCCAAAACAGATAGACTTACGTGCCTATGGATTCATTACAACACTGTCTAACGTTACATGACTCCAAATGAAAGACCAAAGCTCCCAAAACATGTAACTCTCAAATACCACGAAAATGCGCCATCATACTCAAAACCCCACAACGGTTATTAATCCGGACAAATGTCCTCAAGACTCAATTTAGTCAAACCCGAGCCAAAGGCCCAACAATTTACGTAAATCTCCAACGAAAGCACTTGTAAACATTAAAATACGTTTAACCGACGATGATGTAAACACCACAACCAAAAGTATAATTAACCCAAAACTTTTCATTGGTTGAAACAAAACGTTCTCCAAATGAACTCATACCCTTATATTTTCAAAATGTCTCATAATACAATAATATGCATTTTCCGAAAAGGCTTATAAGACCCAAATACACCAAATGACACTTACATCAAATGGATCCCAAATATATATGTAAAATCATCAATGAAACCTTTCAACATGATTTAGTTATCAAAATTCCCAAAAATCCCAAAATGGGTGCTTCACCATGTTTATAAAACTAAATGTTTCAAAATAACCAAAACTTATCAGGTGATCAGCAGTTGACAATTTCATGTAAAACACAAAACAGTTTAAAATAACATTTTGGCATGTACACCGTTTTCACAAATCAACTTGAACTCACCTTGCTATATTTAGGCTAAATCTAGATTTTACCCCCAAAGATTGAATCACCATTGATGAAGGCTTGAACAACCAAGAAACCTCCCTAGATCTTAGATCCAACACATCTACCAAATCACCTTCACCACACAAGTCATCAAAATCAAACCCAAGATGAAGGATGAAAGGGAAAAGAATGAAATCATCAAACCCTAGCTTAACATTGAGAGGGATGAGGAGCTTACCACCACAAATACTCTTGTATACTCCAACAGACTTCCAATCTCTTGCTAAATCCTTGAAGATCTCTCAAAAATGAAATCATGGCAACTTGAATTACCAAAATCGGAGTTGTGATGCAAAAGTTATGAAGGAATGAAGTTTTAGGGTGAAAATGGAGTTTGGAGCCGATTTTTCCCCCTTTTGTGCGCCCAGCGGCTCCGCGCCGGTGGCCGCTCAGGTCCATCCGCGCGGAGCACTGTCGCCCCAAATTTTGCCCAAACACTGTTTTGGTTCATAACTTATTCGTTATAGCTCCGTTTTCGCTCCGGAAAGAACCGTTGGACTCGTAATTGAATCATTCATCTATCAAGACTATAAAATCAAGATTCAAATCCAAAATCAAATATATTATTTTTCTTTAATATATCGGGGTGTTACATGTGATTATGTATACTTTTATTTATAGATCTTTTTGTGATGTAAATATTATCACATGTGATCATTGAATATATTTTAGTTAATCATATGTGATTATGTATATTTTTATTTATAGATCTTTTTGTGATGTAAATATTATCACATGTGATTATGCGTCATTTATATTCAGACATATATTATCATATGTGATATTTATAAAAATCCACCTAGTGTGATCATATGTGATGCGTAATAATATATCACATGTTAAACGAAGTTAATCACATGTGATTCAAAACGTAAATCTAAAAAATAGAGAAAAAAAGGTGAAATAAATAATGAATTAGTTATGGATATCACATGTGATATTTGATGAAAATTATGATTTTATCTAGAAATTAATAATATAAATTTGATAAAAAAAATTATGAATTTATTAAAATTAAAAAATAAATAAATTTAAAAGATTTTATGAGATTTTTAAGGATTTATCAAATTCAAATTGTAATTATCCTAATTTTTAAAAAATTAATTTATTTATGCTATTTTTTAATTAGTAAATTATGTGTCTCTTATTCCTTCTCGCCTTCTCGTAAATTGACTAATTTCTCGTTTGAACTTGTCCTTCTCGCCCTCTATTAGATTGTGGTAACTGTGAGATCCAATCTCAACCATCCATTTATATATATTTTTTTAAATTAATAATGAAGGATATTTTAGTCATTTACTAAATTACTTAATATTAAAATCAAAATTGTAACAGAAAGATATCAATCAATGTTAAATTAAATATTTTGTTTCCTTCATTATCTCAACCAACTAATTAGGAGATATTCTGATTTTGATAATTTGATTTGGTTTGGTTTTAAACATGGTATCGACTGCATCATCCCTTCCACCGTGACATTGTTTTTTTACAGTATCTTGCTATTCGATTTCTTCTTTATTCTTCTCGTTTCATCCATTCCGTCGTTGACAGTGTGTTTTTTTGATATTAGCATGCAACACTGTGTATTCTTTATTCATCTCGTTTCATTGTGATACATTGTGAAACTTATGGTACATGAGTTGTGTTGCAAATATGAGTTGTGATATTATATGGTACATCTGGTTTTACATGGTGTTATACTGATAAATGTATCGTCTTGTTTTAGATGTCATTCTGATGTATGTGTTACGCTGTGTGCCTTTTGTTTCAGTTCCATATGTATCATGTGACTTTGTGTTACATTCACTGTGTTGTATGTGTAATATAAATTACCCATCGCAATCTGCTTCCCAGGTTTTAATGTTATGGATATGTAATTACTTGGGGAGTACATCAGAACATTGTGTGTGTGATCATAATGTAACACACATTTTTTCAAGAACATCATAATGTAACACATAGCAAATAAATAAGTAAAGGGTTCAATGATTCATAATCAATATCGTCCAACTCAGATTTCAAACTCTAGAATTAAAATCATTACCAAGAAATACCCAATAACAACATGGATGAATCACATTTAAATAGATTTGAATAGCTGGTGGTTTTTTTTGATAGTTTTGAAGTGTATCACAACGGAATCAATTCCTAAAATATTGGTTGCCGCCTAAATTAGATAAGGATAAATTATAATGTTATTTGACAAATTTACCCTTTTTCCTTATTTAGTGGTATAAAATCAGTTTTTTAAATATTTTATATTTTATTTATTTTAGACCGTTGATTAATTAAATGGATGGATGAGATTGGATCTCATAGTTACCACGAAATACAAGGGTCTCCCATGAAAGGTCCCCTATATATATATATATATATATATATATATATATAGAGAGAGAGAGAGAGAGAGAGAGGAGCAATCATTAGCAAACCTCCCTTAGGGTGCGTTTGGTACGCAGACAGGACATGACAGAACAGGACAGGTGTCCAGCGTTTGGTACGACATGATATGACAGGACAGAACAAGACAGGATTGGTTAAAATGACCAGTTTACCCCTGATTAGCTGTTTAGCGTTTTTTTATGAAATAATAAATATAAGTGAATATTAACAAATAATATTTAAAAATACAAAACCATCTAATATAAATATTAATAAAAAAGATCACATTCATAATCAAACCATCTTACTTAAACGTTTGAAATGTTCAAATGTTTAACAATTAGATAACAAAAAGACATAAACGCAAAAGCTCAAATGTTTAGCACTAACACAAATACTTCAAATGTTCAAATCACATGCCTAATTTTTCAAGTACGGACTCAACAAATTGGGGTTTAAACTCATTATCCATGCCATTCCAAAGTCGGAGTTGAATCGGGTTATCCGCAAAGTACATACCAATCGCAACACATTGGCGATGATCAAAACCCATTTTCTTCAACTCGGCCGGCATAGTCTCCAAACCCGGAGTACCAACAACCGATACAAACTTACCCATTTCCTCGGTCACCGAGTTTAAACCCTTTTCAATCATCTTGAATACATTATCAGCAGGACTAACTTTTCTCTTTCTCTTTTTTGATGACGCTTCTCCTTCTTGTGGAATAGAGGATGCGGACGCGGCATTGGAAGGAGTAGACAATGGCACCTCATAATCTTCGGGCTCGACTTCACTTTCAAGATTGATATTTTCCATTGCATCTGCGGCAGATTCCGCCAACGATCCCGTAGCTCGATCTTTTCCAAATATAGTGTCAGGATCGAATTCTCAACAAGAATTAATTCTCAGAAACAATATCAAAGAACTTTGCGGAATAACACTTTGATATTCAATGAAATAGTAAATCAATACAGAAAATATGAGGAACAAACTGTAAACTTGTATTGAATGCTTAAAGCTACAAGGTTACACACTCAACCTCAATATTGATGAACAGGCTCACCAATACGAATTCTACTTCT
Source organism: Arctium minus (assembly GCA_954870635.1). NCBI lineage: Eukaryota > Viridiplantae > Streptophyta > Magnoliopsida > Asterales > Asteraceae > Arctium > Arctium minus. The sequence goes on along the minus strand of OX941082.1, from coordinate 121,575,840 downwards.
CTAGAATTAGGATCTATGCCTTGAGGTTGATTTCTCTCTTGAAAAATAATTATCAAAAGTTCTTTCTATCTATTCTAAACATTCTATACATATACTGATAAAAAGATAATTACAAAGAATAAACAAATCTTCAGTATATCTTCCATGTATATCTTCTAAGTATATCTTCAGTATATCCAGCTGTAGTATTTTCCATCCGGATCTCTTTAGCAGCACTAATAATGCTCAGCAGCATTAACTTCATCTAGCAGCATTAACTGCAAGCAGTACTAACCACTAGCAGTACTAACTAGCTAAGCAGTACTAACTTTGTTCAAGCAGTACTAACTTTAACTAGCAGTAGTAATTCTACTAGCAGTAGTAACACTTAGCAGTATTAATCTTCAACTTGTTCTGGCAGTAGTAACTACATTTATACTAGCAGTAGTAACTACACTTAGTAGAATCTTCAGTTCCCAACAATCTCCCCCTAACTTGACTTTTAGAAGAGAAGTCAAGTTCTTCAGATATTCTTCCAGATGCTCTTTTTAATGCTCCCAAAACTTCCAAGATCACGCTGCTAAGTCTGGATTCAGTCCCAAACTCTGATTGATTATCCTTTGAATGAGATACTTGGCCATTTCTGAATTTGGTGCACAGCCCAACTTCTTCTTTAGCATTGCATGAACCTTCAGTCTGGTGTGATTATATACTCTATCCACTAGGAAGTATTCTGTGTGATTTCTATCCAAAGTCACTGCATATACTCCACTAGTTTCATATAGAGTCCAACTTGTGACTTCTTTAAACACACTCTTGATGACCTGGTCCACTTCTTCAGGTTTGAACATCATGCATAGATACTCCATCACCAGTTTTGTAAGAGAAATTCCTGAAGTATTCAGATGATCTGCATACAGCTTAATTCCTATGTCAAACATCTCTTCTATATCAGATCTAGAGCATGTTCTGACAATCTTGATCCAAGTATTGAATACTTCATACTTATCACCCTTCCTCTTGAGTCTGATGTAATCTTTTCCATCCATTGTCAGTACATCCCAGTGAATGATCTCTGGTGGCTTAACTCCAACAGGTTCTGCAGAAATTGGTTCAGGCACTTTGTCCATCACTACCATATATAAGCTTACATCATCTTTGATTGATGACCCTTGCTGGCTTGATGACTCAGGTGCCACTTCTTCTTCAGCAACATTTTGTTCTTCTTCTATTCTAGACTTCTTATCTTTCTTTCTTTTGGCCATCATCTTGGTTCTTTTCAAAGTCTTTTGAACCTGTACTAGAGTAGCTTCCTTCTTCTTATCTTCCTTTTCCCTTTCCATTTCTTTGATTGGAGTTCCCTCTTCACTTTCAGGGAATGGTTGATTCATATCTATATCATTACTCTCCTTGGCCTTCTTTTCAAACTCTACTCTTTTCTTTTCATTGCTCTTCAGATTCCCCATTTCCTTTTCATAGAGCTCTCTGATTTGATCAAAACTCATCTTCACAAACATTTCTTTCTTTACCCCAATTGCACTCCTCAAGAAAGTTATCATTTTGTTTCTTTCCTGAGTGGCAAGGTAAGTTTGTGAAGGTCTTCTTTTCTTTGCACTTGTATTAGCCATCATAGCCTTTCTCAGACTTATAGCCCTTTGTTTAGCCTTTTCAGTTTCAAGCCCCGTTTGATAGGCTTTATTTAGCTCTGTAGCTAAAGCCTTTGCCATTTCCCTGTCCTTCTCCACCTGAGCTCTTTCTTCTTTTTCCATCTCCTTCTGCATTTTCCTTGCTAAAGCTTCATCTGATTCAACCAACCTTTGCTTCTTGATTGGTTGATCAGATTCCACTATCTTTTCTTTTCCCTTATTCTTTGATTCTGCAGCTTTGTCTTTCTGTTCTGATTTTCTGTCTCTCCCTTCATTTATGACCACTCCCTTTGCTTTGGGAGTGTCATTCTTAGCTTTGATTAGCACTTCAGCTACTTCAATTTCTGTTGGTGTTAACTCTGTTACTGCTGCTTGTGAGGTTTCAGCAGCATTAACAGTTTCTGCTTCCTTCTCCCCCTCAACTTCAACTCTTTCTTTATCAATCTCCCCTTCCCTTGATGCTTCTTCCATGTTGATCTCCCCCTTTTTGGGAGCATCAGTCACTGGTTGCCTCCTTCTGAGCACAAATTGTTTCTTCTTCTTTTGCAGAATCAGTTTCCTTACCATTTGTTTCAACTTGATGATTTGTTCTTGTTGTGACAGTACAATGAGTTTTAGCTCTTCTATATCTTTGCCCTGTTTGAGTACATCCATGTTGATGTTGCCCATTGCCTCCATCAATTCATCATAGTTATATCTGTCCTCACCTTCTCCAGGAGTGTTACCCCCTATTGAAGGATCATTGGATCTTTTAGTAGTGGAAGTCTTCTGCCTAGCAGAAGCACTATCCACCCCTGTGGTTTCTTGGCACCAGGGACCTTCAAATGATTGCTCATTCAAAGTTGCCATGGGGGAGGTCTTATTGATGTTACCACTTTCCTCCTCTGTGTTAGCAGGAGTAGTGGCAGCCTCATCACCCATATGCTCTATCTCCTCCTCAGAGAGCACCTCCTTTGGGTTGGGAGACACCCTTGTGGTTTCCCTTTGGATATTCTCTAGGGGAGAATTCTCCCTTAGAGGGCTTAAAGGCTGTGTGGGTGATGGTACAAGAAGGGAAGGAGCCTTCTTTACCTGTTTTCTTTGATAAGTTTGGGTAATTGGAGAGGTTGGTTTTGTAAGAATGGACTGGGGAATTGTTTTTGAGTGAGAAGGTTGGGCTTGGCTCGCAGTGGGATGGTCTAATGAGGGCCTTGACCCTGCTGCCATACCTTCAGTGTTTTGGGACACCACCATCATTGTAGAGAACAATGGGGTGTCAACTCCTTCCGAGTCCCCAGCAGATCTTCTCATATTTGAGAAAACCTTGCCTTTTGGGGGTTTAGGTACATACACCCCAACAGGTTGAGGTATATCCGTCAATTCATGGTTAATTACTTCCTGAACAAATCTGGGATACATAAAGAAACTCTTTTTGTTTCCCATATTTGATACAAGATCACTGAAAATCATCTTTGAGAAATTGTACCTTCTGGATGTAGCCAAGCATACCAAAGCATATGCAATTGGACTGCTGAACTCACTCCATCCAGTGGTCTTTTTGGAGATACAATGCATCAGGGTATGAACAAGAAAACGCCATTGGGGTGAAAACTTTGCTTTTGAGAATTTGAAAACACCCAATGGGCCTCCATACCCCATTCTAGTAAGATTAGAAAACAGTTCATCATTAGAGATAGACATTATACCAGAGGCATCGTCTAGACGTAGACTGATGCGAATGACTTCTTCAGTAACTGTAAGTGAGTGATCACAGATTCTTGTCTTGATCATTTGCACACCATTTTCCACAACAATGGTGGCATTAGCCCAGAACTGCCTTTGGTGCTCAATGTAGATTGTAGGTGATACAGTAAGAGCATGAGCAATGTGACTTGACTTGAGGAAATCCACAATCTGATGAAATCCTGAAGCTTGCTTTGGCTTTTGTAGCATCGCAATCTCGTTGTGCTCGTCGATGAATGTCATGGATGCCATTGATCTTAGTGAACACTTGCCTGAAAACTTCGAACTTGAGAGAGAAAGGGTTTAGAGCGCAGGTGAATAGTATGCAAAGAGTCGTTATAAGCTTTTAGGCGGGCAAAGAGTATTTATAGTATTCGGAATAGAAGCAGTATTAACCTAGAGCAGTATTAACTAACTAGCAGTATTAACCGCGAGCAGTATTAACCACGAGCAGTATTAACTAACTAGCAGTATTAACCGCGAGCAGTATTAACCACGAGCAGTATTAACTGAACTAGCAGTATTAACTACTAGCAGTATTAACTAACTAGCAGTATTAACCGCGAGCAGTATTAACTGAACTAGCAGTATTAACTACTAGCAGTATTAACTAACTAGCAGTATTAACCGCGAGCAGTATTAACTGAACTAGCAGTATTAACTAACTAGCAGTATTAACTGAAAGCAGTATTAACCACTCTTACACTTTTTAACACCATCCCTTTTCTCTTACTTTTTACTACTTTATTCATCCCCTGATCCTTTTCTTCTAGATCCTTCATGATCATTACTCCCTCTGGAGTATTTCTAACTTCAACCTTCTGCTGGATTAAAAGTAACATGTCCTTCATCAAATTTTTTTTTTTTTTTTTTTTTTTTTTTTTTTTTTTTAAAAGAATTTGAAGGCAGTCCATGTTCCTTGTTATGTGCCAAGAGCAACCATTTTCTTCATTCTGAATGCTCTTCCTCTTGAGCTTTTGATTGCCCTGCACACTTGATAAATCAGTTAGTCTTGGAGGGAACCCAAGCCAAAGTGGTCTTGGGTTGACCTTTCTCATTAATATAATCTGTCAGTTTGGTCTGAATGAGTTGTTTAGGAATCTCATGGCTGGAATACTTTGTCAAGATTATAGGTTTAGCTGCATTACTACTAGAAGCAGCACTAGCCTTGTTAGCAGTACTAACTTGGTTAGCAGTACTAACGGGTTTCTTTGCAATTGGAACCCAAACTTGAACAAAGTTGCTTGCTTTCTTTGTCTTTAAATTACTCCTTGGCTTATTTGGAGTAATTTTCTTTGGTTTAGCAAACTTGTTATGAGCATGTGATCTTATAGGTGCTCTGTTCTCAACCATATGATTCCTTCTTTTATTCCTATAACCAAAAGAGTTTTGTGGTTTTCTTTGAAAAGTGACTCTTTGGTTGATAGGGTTGAAATAACAGTGTTTGGCAAGATGATTCAATTTGCCACAGATAAAACAAGGTTTTGGTCTATTGATTTTACTCAAATCAACTCCTTGTTTTTGTGCCCACTGATTATTCCAGTTTCTCTGATTTCCCCTTGGTTTATCATGTTTTTGGGGCTCAGATTTATTGCAAGAACACTGTTTACAAGGGACAGGATTCACAACTGTGGTTTGCTTATAATGGACCTTCTCAGACTTTCCCTCAGTCTTTTCTATGTCCTTAGAATTGATCCAAGCCTTTCCACATCCCTCATTGGTGATAATGTTATTTTCTAGAGTAATCTCACCACTCACAGTGTTCTTCTTACTTTTTTCATTAAAGTTTTCTTCTTCAGAGTCTGTTTCAACCACCACTTTGTCTAATGGATCTACCTTAGTGACTTCATCAGACAATTCCTTCCTATTCTTGGTCTCTAGCAAGTCTGATATAGGAGGGATGTAGTTGTTGTTGTATGGTGGTGGTGTGGTGTTATATCCTATTCCTCTTCTAAGTTTGTCATGGATTTGAGTTTGGAGCAAAGAGTCCATTGCTTTAGAGGCATTGGAAAATTTCTCAATATCCAGCTTGGCTTTCTCAAACTCACTTTTTATCTTTTCATTCTCCTCTTCTTTCTGTTTAAGCTTAAATTCATACTGATCTTTCTCCCACTTCCAGTAGTTTGTGTCATAGGAATGTTGAAGCTCATTGGCTTGAAAACTCTTAATCTGCTCTTCAAACCTCTCAACAATCCTAACATAGTCTTTTATATCTTTTTCTAATCTCTTAAGGTCATCACTCATCTTCTGATTGTGATCCCTGTACCTTTTAACAGTTTCAATACAGGGTTTAGAACAAAGATTAGATGTTACCTCTGTTGGAATTTCTGAGCTTGAAGACTCTGAACCTTTAGCCATGATGATTGTGATTTTGAGTGTAGGTTTCTGAGAATACTAGCTCTGATACCACTTGTCAGGATCGAATTCTCAACAAGAATTAATTCTCAGAAACAATATCAAAGAAGTTTGCGGAATAACACTTTGATATTCAATGAAATAGTAAATCAATACAGAAAATATGAGGAACAAACTGTAAACTTGTATTGAATGCTTAAAGCTACAAGGTTACACACTCAACCTCAATATTGATGAACAGGCTCACCAATACGAATTCTACTTCTCTAGAATTAGGATCTATGCCTTGAGGTTGATTTCTCTCTTGAAAAATAATTATCAAAAGTTCTTTCTATCTATTCTAAACATTCTATACATATACTGATAAAAAGATAATTACAAAGAATAAACAAATCTTCAGTATATCTTCCATGTATATCTTCTAAGTATATCTTCAGTATATCCAGCTGTAGTATTTTCCATCCGGATCTCTTTAGCAGCACTAATAATGCTCAGCAGCATTAACTTCATCTAGCAGCATTAACTGCAAGCAGTACTAACCACTAGCAGTACTAACTAGCTAAGCAGTACTAACTTTGTTCAAGCAGTACTAACTTTAACTAGCAGTAGTAATTCTACTAGCAGTAGTAACACTTAGCAGTATTAATCTTCAACTTGTTCTGGCAGTAGTAACTACATTTATACTAGCAGTAGTAACTACACTTAGTAGAATCTTCAATTCCCAACATATAGTCTTCAAACGCTCGTATTGGGGAAACGGTTTGTTGGCAATATAGTTTTTGCTTGACATCGTTTTAAAGAATGCAACAATACATTACACTCTACTTGACATCCACGACTCAAACATCTATTGGGCTATGTCATCTCTCCATTGAGTCCACTCATTACTTGCTTCAACAACATCAATAGATTCAACATCAGCATATCTTCTAGTGTGAGTATCGTGTTTTCCTCGGGATCAAGAGCCATGTACATCCTAATAAAATTATGTAGCAAAGCACATGTTATGACCATTCGTCCTTGGAGTTTTATCGGATAGAAAGAAGGGCTTCGTAGTATGGCCCAACGTTTCTTCAAGATACCAAAACACCTTTCTATGATATTCCTGGCTTGTGAGTGCTTCATGTTAAAATATTCTTCCTTATTCGTCGGTGTATGACCAATGTGTTCCCATTCTCGTAAATGATATCTAGTGCCTCTATACGGTGCCAAAAATCCGTTGCCATTGACATATCCTGCATCGGCCAAATAGTAATTACCCAATGGAACCTTTAAACCATTATTCCTTGTAACTGCATCTCGTAGTATTCTAGAATCGGTAGCTGAACCTTCCCAACCGGATAAAACATAGACAAATTTCATCTCTCGAGTGCATGCACCTAATACATTAATTGCAATATGTCCCTTTCTTGTTCGGTATCTTGGTTTATCCGACTCAGGTACGGTCACTTCAATGTATGTTCCGTCTATTGCTCCTAGACAACCCTATAAACAAAAGAACTTGGTTTTAACTAAATGGTTTAACTATATACAGCATATAATTAGAGAAGTTAAAAATAAGTACCTTAAACCATTTCCATCTTCTGTCGGTACAATCATCCTCTACCGGAGTTGGTTTGGTAAACAACATATCTTGCAACCGTAATAAAGCACTTAATACTCGATGGACATACCTACTAATTGTTTCCCCCGACCTATAAAATCTAACTTGAAGACATCTATTTTTGGTGTGATGAGCTAGTATGTTTACAAATGTAGCAACTTGCTCTTCAATCGTCACATTACCATCATCTAACAAGCCACCACGAGTTTTTAGCAACTCACATAGAATTGCGAATGCATTCCTATCCATACGCAACTCATTTACACAAATAATATCACTTTGACGTGTGATGCGTTGGATTTCTATCGATCTAATTTGAAATCTAGTGAAGGTTCTTTGTCTTAAAGTTCTTCTTTCCGTATGTCTTTGTTCATATTCAATTAACCATTTCGCAAAATTCGCCAAAACTAAGAGCAAGTGGATGTAAGCCTTCATCACTTTAATAACTACAATTAGATGGTTATCATCCATGTCTACACAAACAAAACAAACAATCATATTTAATCATATTAGATAGTTATCATCCATGTCTACTACAATTAGTTTGCAACTAAACATTTTAAACGTCAATCAAAATTTGCACTTATGTACGAATCAAAGAATTAAGAAAAGAAATAGTGGCAAACTAATTTTTAGCTATCGCACTTATGTAAGAATCAAATAATAAATAAAATAAATCAACAAACTAACTTGACCAAACTAATTAAGTTTCATGTTAAGGTTTATCAGATTTGTATCAGTGATTAACAACAGCAAAAAAACTCACCAAAAACAAAGATTAACAGCAGCAAACAAAGATTAACAGCAGCAAAAAAACGAACCAAAAACAAAGATTAACAACAGCAAAAAAACTCACCAAAACAAAGATTAACAACAGCAAAAAAACTCACCAAAACAGAGATTAAGAGCAGCAAAAAAACTCACCAAAACAGCAGCAAAAAACTAATCGATAGAGCAGAAAACTAAGTATTCATATTATGAATGTTCAAACAAAAAATGAAATGTTTTTTACCCCTGTTTTTTTCCTCAAAAAGCTATGAAGTGCATATTCATTTGAAGTTGAAAATTAACTCAATTGAGCTCAATAGTTAATATTTCGTCTTTGGTTTTACTTGTATGATGTTCTTGTCTAAAAATTAGTAGAAGCATAGAAACTTACACCATTAGACTATTGTTGAGTTTGTTGCATACTTAGGACTTGCTAAACTATTCAGTCCCTATAATCAATTGTTTGACTTGTTTGATATATTACTGATATATATTTCCAGCCCCATAAATCTGCATTTCAAGTGCGTAAGATTGAATTGAATTATGTGTTTCGTGCTCATATTAATATAAAGAAAGAAGATCAGGACAATCTTCAGATGGAGAAAAACTAGTTTGCCTTGTGCTCTTAACAGATGGTTTAACAACAGCAAAAAAAAAAAAAATTAGAAATCGAACAGCAAATTGAACCTGAAATCGAATAGCAAATGTAGTTATCGACTGAAATCGAACCTGAAATCGACCGAAATCGATCAGAAATCGAACCTGCAATCGAACCTGAAATCGATTAGAAATCGAACATCAAATGTAGTTAGTTGAGCGATGAGCAAATGGAACCCTTCAATCGATTGACGAACCCTTCGATTGACAAACAGAAGAGATGAAGCTAGTTGAGCGATGAGTACCTGAGATTCGATCGAACAGTGGAGATGGAACCCTTCGTTCGATCGAGGAGATGAAATCGATCGAGGAGCAGATGAGATGCAGATGAAGCGGATGAGAAAAGGAGGCGTGAATAATTTGGTTTTATTTTCAGGGGTAATTTGGTAAAAAAATAGGCTTGTACCATTTAGTTCTAGGGGGGGGGAGGGAACAAGCGTGTTCCACTCTTGTTCTAGTTAGTTCCGGTGTGTTCCACATTAGGACATGCCAAACGTGGGACAAGTCTGTCCTGTCCCACCCTGTTCTGCGTACCAAACGCACCCTTATAGTGCAAACTTTGCAACTCAATTTTAACCAATCAATGAATTTCCTTTGTTTTTTGCTTAATTTTAATTATAAGGGTAAGTTTGTCTTTTTATATTTAATCCGTTTATATATGGTAATTATCTTGTTAAGTTATTTTTGGATATGTTTCAATATTAACCAATTATTTATGATATTCAATTTTTTTATTAACAAATATCCAAATCCAATAAATGAGACGTATGCATGTTTTTTATTATAATGTTTTTATTATATGTTTCAATACAAATTTTTTTTATCAAATTTAGCATAAAAGTAATTTGAATGTCTGTTTTTTATTATAATGTATGTTTCACGATTTGTTTTAATGAAACTGTTTTAATGTTTCTTAGTTTTTTGTAATTTTTGGTTCATCGTATATTCGTTACGATTCATCGTATATTCATTACAGTTCATTGTATATTCATTACGAACATCGAATATTCATTACGGTTCATCATATATTCATTATAGTTCATGGTATATTCATTACGGTTCATCATATTCATTATGGATCATCGTATATTCATTACGGTTCACTATTGATGAAATAAATGAGACGTATCATGATCGATTGATGAAATATTTGTAAGTTTTTTTTGTGAACAAAAAAATATTTTTAAGTTGTTTTCTAAACTTGGTTAACCAATTTAGAGAAATATTTGAGACGTTTCCTTAATAATCGCCATTTGATTTGGTTTCTCAATTTGAATATGGAATTGCAATGGACCATTGTACCCTTGTATCCTATTTTCATTAATTTATTATATTAAATTAATTAATTTATTAACATAAATAACTCAAATGAATCTTGACCCTTGATTGATGATATCTACGGTTTCTAGATTGGTTGCAAAGTTTGCATCATAAATGTGGTTTGCAAATGAAACCACCTCTCTCTCTCTCTCTCTCTCTATATATATATATATATATAGGGGCAGGTTCAAACGAGAAGGTAGTTAATTTGCGAGAAAGTGAGAAGAAATAAGAGTCACATAATTTATTAATTAAAAAATAGCATAAATAAATTATTTTTTTAAAAATTAGGATAATTACAATTTGAATTGGATAAATCCTTAAAAAACTCATAATATCTTTTAAATTTATTTATTTTTTTAATTTTAATAAATTCATAATTTTTTTTATCAAATTTATATTATTATTTTCTAGATAAAATCATAATTTTCATCAAATATCACATGTGATATCCATAACTAATTCATTATTTATTTCACCATTTTTTTCTCTATTTTTTAGATTTACGTTTTGAATCAATGTGATTAACTTCGTTTAACATGTGATATACTATTATGTATCACATATGATCCCACTAAGTGGATTTTTGTAAATATCACATATGATAATATATATCTGAATATAAATGACGCATAATCACATGTGATAATATTTACATCACAAAAAGATCTATAAATATAATACATAATCACATATGATTAATTAAAATATATACAATTATCACATTTGATAATATTTACATCACAAAAAGATTTATAAATAGAAGTATACATAATTACATATGATTAACTAAAATATATACAATTATCACATTAAATAATATTTACATTACAAAAAGATCTATAAATAGAATTATACATAATCACATATGATTAACTAAAATATATATATAATTATCACATGTAATAATATGATATGTGATATGCATAAATATTCATATAATGATATCACGTGTGATATTTGGTTAAAATTGTGAATTTTTTTTATTAAAAGTATATTTAGAAAAAAAAATAATAAATAATTGAAATTACAAAATAAATAAATCTAAAAGATATAATGAGAATTTTAAGTTTATCCAATTTAAAATGATAATTATCCTAATTTCTAAAACTATTTTTTATTTTTTATTTATCGTTTTTTTATTTAATAAATTATGTGGCCCACATTCCTTATCGCCTTTTCGCAAATTAGCTTACTTCTCGCATGATTCTCCCTCTTTTTATATATATATATATATATATATATATATATATCTTATTTTATTGAATGCTTGTAAATTTAATGCGTAATCAAATAGCCATAATTTGTCATATACTTAATGTTATGAAAAACAATTATTACAATTTGAAGTACTAGAATCAAATACAAACTCTATTGGAACGTTTACCAATATAAATTATGGAAGTGTTAATTGAATAAAAGTACGGTTCATGTAATAGTAGTTAAAATAGTTGCTTATAAAGTGATTTTGAAGGTTTGTTTAGTTATTTTGCTAATTTTCAACCAAAAATACTAAAGATAGCTCTAATGTTAAATTTTAGGACTCAATTTTTTACTATTGACCATATTTCATATGTTTGATATATATTTATTAATTTAATATTTAACTATAATCATTTTTAATGTATATTAATTAGTTTAAGTAAATTAGTTATTTAATATGTTTATATCTATTTAACTATAATAATTTTTTGTGTATATTAATCAAGGTTCTAAATGGCGTGACGCGTGGCGTGCCGGCGAGGCCAAGCCTCAAGCCTTATGAGCCACGGCGAAACCATGGCGTTTTCAAGGCGTGACTTATGGCGTCAAATTTCTAATTCATATATAATATATATAAAAACGTATGTTTTATAGTATTACTCAATGAGTCAATAGTAATAAGCAAGTTAAATTAGGTTATATATTAAAAACTTGTAAATAAGACATAAAAAACGTAAAGAAAAATCAAATATCTCATTACGATAACTGTGCATTAGGCCATGGCGTGTCATGGGCTTAACGTGGCGTGATACACAAGCCTTGGTGCCATGGCGCGCCATGGCGGCTGTGCGGCGAGTTTTTTAGAACATTGATATTAATTAAAGTGAGGGGCCAAATCTGTTACAAAATATAAAGTAGAGGGAGGGACCAAGTCTATCATAAAATTGAAAGGAGAGAGAGAGAGAGAGAGACCAAATATATTATTAAAATGAAAGTTGATGGAGGGACCAAATATGTTATAAAAATGAAAGTAGATATAAAGAAAGGGTTAATGGACTAAACTAGCCCTCAGTAACACCACTCTAATTGACGATGTTATTAGGAGGGACCATGCCTGTTATAAAAAATGAAACTATAAAGTTGTTATTTGTTATAAATTCTTTTTAGGGACCTTACTCGTTAATTTATGTAAACCACATGGACGAAATTTGCATTTAACTCTAATTAATAATGATAAATAACAATTCATTTTAATCAGGGGTATAAAAAGTGACAAAAGACTCGTGAATCTTATTGAAATACTACTCCAAATAGTGTTTTAATAAGTTAACTTACAAGCTACTTTTTACTCATTAAAACAGGGTTTTTGAAATAAGTTCAAAAAATAGTCGACTTATAATTTTATGGTTGCCAAACATGGCCTAATAATTCATATAAAGCAATTTCTTCGACTATTCCTAGATGCAAAATTAATAATGTTTTGTGTGACACCTCAGAATATGGTAAATATAAATATATATGAAAAGAACGCAAAAGTGGAATATGAGAAAGTAAAAGAGAAATAGTTGCCAAGTATTGAAAGTGGGTAGTCGGGGGTTGAAATATATGTGACTGAAACTAAAAGGACATGTTTTGCCAATCAGGTGAACTTATGAAATCTTAATAAAATGTAACATCCGATTTTTAATGAGGTTTAATGGGCAATCAATTCTCATGGTTATGATTGGAAATTATGATTATAAGATCGTGTTAGAGGGAAGAACAAAAATCTTTTGACAAATCAAGTTTTGAACGAGAGAGGAGCAAGAGATCGAATGTTGAAACAAAGTTAGACCTATGATCGACGACTGCACTCCAGAGACTGATGTTGTGCCGGTGACAGGTGTTGGGCTTTGACCTTGTTAGGATGGAGTTAGGGGTTGTTCGGTAACGACTTAATGGAATTAATAGCCTATATAGCTTATTCGGTAAGCCATATAAACATGTTCGGTTAGGGCTTACTGGAAAAAAAACTTGGGCTTATTCGCTCAACCCATTTCCCTCACTTGTCTAGGCTTAGCCATTCAAAAGACCGCATGGTACCCTCTTTCCACATAAATCAATCTTCTGTTGTCCCTTCAAGTTTTCATAGCGGACTACATGATTGCAGCTCCATCTTCTCCGGCGAAGAAGATAATGATGCGATGAAAAAGCCCTAAAGTTGGATACCTTCTTAAAGCTTCAAATACTACTGGTAATACCTTGTTGAAGCTTCGAAGACTACCTAGAATACCTTGTTGAAACTTCGAAGACTAAACCTTTAAAGCTTCGAAGACGAGAGGTCCATCTTCTATTGTTCCTCCCTGAAACGCCTTCCTCACTAACTCCATTAAATTTGGGTATATTTAATCGAAAATTTGCCGATCTAGGTGTTCCTCCCTTAATTCTCTCATTCATTCTACTCATTTCAGATTGCAAAAGTTTAGATATGAAGGTATCCTTTGAAACTTTTGATATGGAAAAAGTCCACTTCGTCTCCATGAAGAAGATCTGGAAAAAAAAAACATTTTTAACATTGGGTCTTTGAGAATGGCCTTCCCTGAAACACCCTCTTAGATCGACCCTCTTCATCTTTGAAATCGATTTTCTCCCTAAAATCGATCTGCTCTTTCTCTAGAATCGATTTGGTCATCTGTGATCGATCTGATCCTCCATGAAGTCGATCTTCTACTCTCGTTCCCTGCTTCTCCCACACTCTCTATTTCTTGCTAGTAATGGGTTTGGTGTTGTTGTTGTTAGTAACTTCATTCATGATATCTGATGCTTGATGTTTTATTTGTTTTGGTTAGTAATTTCATTTGTTTTAGCAATTTCATTCATGAGTTTGATGTTTCAAATTAATGGGGAAAAGGAGGAACAAAAAGATTGATTTCTAAGATGACCAATGTTGGAGTTAAAGGAGTATGGTGATAAGGAGGAACAAAGAGAGGAAGAAGCATGAAGAGTAAAATGGTCATCTCTGACATTCAGACTATTTATTCAGTATAATAACCGAACAACAATTTATCTTACATCATTCAGACAACTTTTTTACAACAGACAACTTTATCCATACATGTTTTAATAGAAAATGAACCGAACAACCACTTACTTAGATGTAATTCTTGGCTACTGTTTAGTGACTTGAAGATGCCAAAAGGCCTAATTGGTCTAATTAAGTGTTGATTTAAATGCTACTAATAGGAAGTTAATTAATTAATTTAGTCTTTGAATTATATAATATATTAATTTTAAATATGTTTTGATTAATATATTAATGTGATTTGGAGATTATTATTGTTTAATTAATTAATCCTAAGGGTTATTTTATTACATCATTTAATATAATTTAAAGAGTGAATTGTGGATTTGGTCCTTATGTTTTGATAATTTTTTTGACTAGGATCCTTATGGTATGACTTTGGTCCTTGTGGTATTCAATTTTTCTTGGCCATGGTCCCTCTGACTAACACTTCCGTTAACTCTATTAAATCAAGGACCATTTTAGCCATTTTGCCTAACTTTTGTCTTTTTCCTATAAAAATGTAAAAACAATATTTTATACACACACACACATATATATAGAGGTGGTTTCAATTGGAAACCATATTAGATTGGAAACTTTGGAAACCGTCAATTTCATTGGTTAAATTAATGAAATTGGTTCATAAAATTGTTTAATATGATCAAGTTGTTTAATATAATTCTTTTGTTAATGAAATTATTTCAAATATTTGTGTTTTTTATGTAGTTTCATCTATTTTGCTCATTTTGATAAAATTGTTTCATGTATTTTCGTAATCTGATGAAACTTTTTCATTTTTACATAAAAAACACAAATATATGCAACGATTTCATCAATAAAAGAATTTCATGAAACAATTTCATTAACTTAACTAATGAAGTCGAAGGTTTCCACGGTTTCAAAATTAGAGTGATTTCCATTTGATCGCCCCCCACATATATATCGATATCAAAATAAATAAAATAAGATATTATTGTATGATTTGATTTGTTTAAAATTTTTAAACAATTAATCTATTCTATACTATATTATTAAAATTCTAATACGGTTAATTAGTTTTTTTGGAAAGTTTTGAAAGACAAAATTTTACCTCCATGTTTCTTCCATTTTTCTGATTCAAAGTTACATTTAACACCCTTATAATTAGTTTTTTAATTTAATTTATATCCCTTGTTTTTTCATTTTTCATTTTACACCCTTATCATTTAACACAAATAATCGTATATGAACAAAAATGCAATGAAAAGATATGTTTCTTTTTTTACAAGTTATATCATTATAATCGTATATGTGTGTGTGTGTATAAATTATTGTTTTACTTTTTTATAGGAAAAAGGACAAAAGTTAAGTAAAATGGCGAAAATGGTCATTGATTTAACAGAGTTAACGGAGGTGTTAGTCAGAGGGACCATGGCCAAGACAAATTGAATACCACAAGGATCAAATCCACAATAAACATACTATAGGGACCATAGTCAAAAAAATTATCAAAACACAGGTACCAAATCCACAATTCCCTCTAATTTAAATGATATAAATAGTTTGATTAAAGTATTAAATGGGATGAATATTTATGGAGACATTTTGAGTTTGAGTTGGAGTTCATACCATTATAAAATGGTGAAATTGATGTCTTTGGGACATTTTAACTTTGGAGATATGATAATTTAAGGACGAGGATATTTGCACCTTTATCTATATGTAAAGTGCATTTTCATCCTATAAAACAATTATTAAGTTATTATTACTTTATTGAAAAGGTCAATCTTTATCTAATCACATCAAATGAATTCATTTTAAATTTTGTTAAAGGAAAAGCAGAATAGAACAACAATATACGGAGAGAATGAATCTGTAATTCTCATTAATCAAAAGCCCTTTAAATAGGGATGAGATACAAGTAGATAACCACGAGATATTTCAGTTCTAATCTAACTCTGATATACTTATCTCTATCTCTATCTTTATCTTTATCGTCATATCCTTTAGACGATGACACATTTATCCTACAACACTCCCCCTTGTGCCGAGTTAAATGAGTGGTGGTGCACAGTTGTTGCCTCGTTAAAACCTTACGCCAAAATAAAACCCAGTGGGAAAAATAAAAATATGACGAAGGAAAGAGTACAACGCACCAGCTTCTTTGCAATACATAGACTTATCCTTCAGTCTAGTTTTATCTTAGATTCATACTTTAATATTGAGAGTTAGGAAAACATGATGGTATATAAACAGTTGCCTCACTAAAACCTTACACCAAGAAACAAAACCCAATGGGAAAAATAAAACCTTGGTTGAAGGAAAGAGCACAACATACCAATATCAAATATATAGTAGACTCCCCCTTTTGTCTACTACTCCCCCTGATTCGTGCATTAATCAAGGGAGTTTGGAAAGCATTTCCATTTACTTTCTACATGTTTCCCAATATATGGTTTTAGGTAATGACTTGGTAAAATATGTCACATTCTTTTGACACCTTATTTGATTCACTTGAATCTAAAGGAGTGTCTTTTATTGCTGATTGTATAGAAACTTAAGTAGAATATGCTTTGTGTTATTACCCCTGATGTATCTTATGTTCATTTCTTCGATACATGATGCATTATTTCCATATATGCAAGTAGCATACTGGTTGAACCCAAAATTACTAACTCCTCTAATATATGTAATGATAGTCCTTAATCATATATATTATTTTATTATCTCATGGAGAGTAATATTCTTGGATTAGTTCAAGGAGGTAGTTACAAAGGATTGTTTAGTTTACTTCCAAGAAATCGACGTGTTCCTTGTGGTAATTCTTTATCCAGTTTGGTAACAACCTTTGTATGGGTCAGACAGATACATAATATCAGCAAAGACATACCAATACATTGTTTGGTGTTTCTATAAGAGCTAGTACTTTTGCTGCTTACATTATAATTAGGTATTGAAGTTCTATTATCAATCCCATTTTTCTTTCTATAGGGAAAGTATATACCCATGTCAATGGTTCCAAAAGATTAATTTGATATCATTCCAATGACTTTGCGTTGGCGCTGAGCTAAATCTAGCTAACAAGTTCACTGAGAAATACAATATATGGTCAAGTGTATTATGTTAAGTACGATAATGCGCATATTGTACTTAGATAGTGGATTATAACTCCCAACATTTTTGTCATCACCTTTAGACGAAATGGATCTTTCCTTATATCCGACACTTCGACCGATCATGGGAGTGCTAACCGGATTCGCTTTGTCCATATTAAATTGCCTGATTATTTTCTGGACATATGCAATCGGTGAATTAATATTTCACAAACTCGGTGTCCTAGCTCAAATATCTAGACAAAACCAAGTCTTCCCAAGATCTTTCCTCTCAAAATCAGATTTCAAGTAGCTTGTGGTTCCTCTCATTTCATCAAGAGTGCCTATTATGTTCATAACATTGACATATAGAGCTACTTTGAAAATCTGGAACTTGTTTTCCATAATAGATACGCAAGAGAACAGTTCATCGTTCTTATATATCCTTTCCCAATCAAGTATTCCATTAGGCGGGTATACCACATCCGCTTAGATTGCTTTAATCTATAAAGTGGGCGTTTCAATTTTATTGCAAACGCATTTCGTGGTTTAGAGTTACTTGATTTTGGTAATGTAATATCATCAAGTACTTTTATATATCTCTAAATCTAGATCCCCGTAGAGATATGTGGTAACCACATTCATGAGCTACATTTCCAGTCCTTCGGAAACTATTAGGTTAATTAATTAGCAGAACGTTATAACGTCCATCACGAGAGAGTAAGTCTTCTCATGGTCAATCCAGGGCGTTGTGAGAAACCTTGCGCCAAAGGAGAGGCTTACATATTAGGACTTCATTATTCTCGTTACGCTTTCTGACAAAGACTCAGTTATGTCCTACGGGCTTTACACTTGGTAGGTTAGCACTACCTGACCAAATACCCGATCCTTTGTCAAAGAATATAATTATTTCTGGATTGTTTCGTTACATTTAGGCCAATATGCTCTTTGTTGATATTATTCAACTGAGCCTGCTTCGATGTCGTCGTGCTCGATCATTTTATGAGCCATTGTATATGCCAATAAATCATCAATGATTATATATGATCTGTCCATCGACTCATATGTACTCTCATAGTTCATTTGAGATTAATATTCATCTCTAGAATCAATATTAACTTCGGAGCGTCCTCCAGTGATGATTCATGGACATAATTATAATTAGAGACAATCTCATGAGAGTTTTGTGTATTGATGATAAATAGATGTGCCTAACTATTCTCTTACTTTAGAATAGTATTCATCGAATCAAGTAGCTTCCACCACTTCCATTTGGTAGCTACGACCTCAACCACACCTCCACTATGTGTGATTGCAACACACTTTCCAATGGCATTGTGCCCCTGTTGGGGACTTTTTAACCTTGCGAGTATATTTGCAGCTCGTATATGTGATCTTGTCACTTTTGGAATAACATTAAACGTATCAGGTATCGAGTCTAATTCGTTTGACTTCAACTTTACGTTGTAAAGTTTTAGGGATCAAAATGAGACAGAGTGGAAATATTCAATGACACTTCCTGTCGTTCCCATGGAAATCATTTTTCTTATCTCCCCCTAACGACGGGAAGACTGTCTCATGAAAGTGACAACCAACAAATCTAGCGGTAAAGAGATCACTAGTCAAATATTCTAATTAGCGGATAATTGTTGGGGATTCATATCCAACATATACCAAATCGTTTTTAAGGACCCATTTCGATGCGCTGTGGGGGCGCAATTGGCACATATAATCAAACATGCATAAATGTAAAGTATCAGGCTTATATCCAGTTACCAACTGGTACGCATGAGGCTGGTTAGCAAACAGTGGGTCTAAAAACGAAAAAAAACTGCATATAATAATTGCATAATCCAAGGTAGATGTGGGTAAATTGGTGCGCATTACTAATACCCTAGATGTCATCATATTCCTTTGATAACAATTTCTATGAGACCATTTTATATATACACATGGGGTATAGGAAACTCTACATTGATCCTAATACGTATGCAATTAACATCAAATCCTTATGATGTAAATTCTCCAGCATTCAAAGTCATGTAGACTTGATGAAATAATCAGGGTGGTGAGACCTTAATCGTATAGCTAGTGCTAGGAGTTCAGTATTTCATGTGGACAATAATACGACATGTGTTCATCGTGTCGAAACCAGAACCATAAAGTACTTTAATGGCCCGCATTCTGGATGTTTATGTCCATAAATATCACCTTGTATTCGTTGTAACAATGGAATATTTTTGTATAATGTCCTTAGTTTTAGGACGATCTCATTCCTGTATTGGCTAAGGATTAGGGTATATACAAAAGTTTTATGTATTCGAGAGGGCATATTATGATATCAATGTTGTTTCTTATGCTTCAGAAGTCAACAGTTGCAATTTGCCTCATTTTGCCTTTCACTCGAAAGAGAATGTGTCTATGTGTATTTTGCAATACACGGATCACTATGTCATAACCATGGTGTCCCACATGGTCATGTCGAAACATATATGTGTTATTGCCCCCAAAATTTCTTTATTGGTGACAAAATATGATTCATAGTCTTGCCCGAGTGAAACTCATACCTCTTTGTCGAGCTTCCATGACCCAATAATCTACTAGTTTGACACATTAGTTTCCATGATATATGTTTACTTTCATATTCATTAGAACTTATGTATATATGCTCATTTCCATTTCCATTTCCATTTGATACGAATATCTTTACAAGGTTCCTATTAATCTTGTACCAACAAGAGAGTGACAGTCCATCGTCTAAGTAATTTGGTTGGATGTATTATAAAACAAGTATTAGTCTATCTTTTTTTCGATTGTGTGATAGGTCAAAAAAAATCAATTCTCCTCGATACATTCCTACACGGAACGGAGAATATTGAAAATTTTTTTGTATTTGTTTTGATGTATTTCTTTACATCTATAATGGTTACATATTCGATTTTACTTTAGTAAAGAAATTAATTTTGGTACTTAAAATTAATTTCAAATAAACATATGCTTAATCAATATTAAATATTAATATGTTATAGTTCATTTTCAACACCTTTCCTTTTTTATAGAAGCACTTTTTAGTGCATTTCTTATTTGATTGTACATTATCACTTGGGTAGTAGTTGTATCCTACTCCAGGTGTTGAAAAATCCTTCCTGACTCTTACCAAGACCCTGATCCTTTCTAGGGTCTCGTCCACATGGTGCAGAAATATCACATGTGTAATACCCTAAAATAGGGATAACAAAAACTTTCCAAAAGAGGAGAAGTGGTATATAGATTGTCATAGCAAGAGCCTCCCAAAAAGGGGAATAGTACGAATAAACTTGTTTAATCACAATTGTAATTTAACGGATAAATAAACAACAACCAACTAATCTAATTTCTTCATCTAGAAAAGAGATTACAAAAAGGGTGTCATCTATAAATCCAAGGCTTCTCAAAATCCTCCAAATGCCGTATCCCCAAGCTCTCGCCCAAAGCATCTAAACTTGCCTAGGAGCAGCACCGCTAACACCTGAGATACACATCGACACCAAACAAGTGTTAGGCCAAAAAACCTAGTGAGTTGAACAAGTAAAAACATGCCAGAAAACATTTACAGTTCTTATCAGCAGTTAAACAATAAATCACGTAGATGTGGAGTCAACGGGAGCGACCCATATCTCCAATCCGGTTCACCCAAAGAGGCAATGCACCTTCAAGCCACTTTCTCTGGCAACCCAAAGGCCCGACACGCACCGGGGACTACCGCTTAGGAATTTCCCCGACGGCGGAGGTCTAGGTACATAGGAGACTACCGCCTTAGAAAATTCTCCAAATGTCACCCACCTACATTCCTATAGTGAATCACAGACTTGGTTCGTCCACATAATGCTTTTAGGAGGTCTCAAGATGTGTTTCAATCCGTCAACATTTCGGATATCCACCAAGAACACACTATAACCATCCTAATCATGTAAATCCAACATATGACATAATATCCATCCAAATACTTCGTGAGAATGTAAGGTCGCCAAAAGGCATTCCAAAAAGGAATCATCAACATACCAAGATATACACATATAACACATAGTAACCTCCATATACATAAATCCATGGGTAAAAACCCCCAAAATGCTTGAAACATTAAATATGAACATTTGAGATATGCATTGACATCAACAAGTAGAAGATAATGATGTGTAACTAGTTTTAAAAAAAGATTAGTAAACTCACTATCTAGAAAAGAAGAAAACCCTGGATGTTGAAGATGAGACTTGATGTAGGAGAAGAATGACTTGATGAGGATCTTCAATAAATGCACTTGGATGAGACTTGATGAGCCAAGAATCACCCCAACAACCCCAAACCCTAGCAATAAATGTGTATGTGTTTGGAATGCCCAAAAATCGCCCAAATGAGAGAGTTCCCGATTTCAAATGAAGAAGTGAGAAGTGAGGCATCAGATTTGGGTTAAAAACAGAAGACTGGACGTCGCGGGTGACATTGCCCGGCGACTTTGCCATGTGGCATTGTCGCGGGCATAGTCGCCGAGTTCCTACACCTCTCGGTACCAAGTCGGCGATTGTAACAGGCGAGAATGCCAAGGTCACAATCGCGAGGGTCATTGTCACCGGGGTCGTACCGCGGGCACCTCCCCCACCGCGACTTTGCCCAAAGGCATTGTCGCCGACATTGTCGCCGATCACAGTGAGCTTACTGTTTCGACAGGTTCATCACACGTCTAAGCTCCCAACTAGTACCAGAATAACCTTAGTTAGAAATAGCGATAAAACAGATATGCTTTACAACAAATTAGCATCCAAAGGCTCATATATTCACATAGGCACAATTAATGAATTAAAGGAAACAAATACTTACCTTGAGAATTTCCGGGTGTTACAACATGTGTGAAATTGTTTTTAACTCACAATCCTTTGGAGTTGTTTCCACCTCTAACACTTTCATTCGATATCGGGAATTTTCTTTATCCCGACATATGTGGTGTTATTCGAAAGAACCTTGTTATGTCTCTCTACCACTTGCAGTAGGTTGATGAGTTTGTCTAAAGGTTACATTTCAACTTATATTGGTTCATTAATATTTACTTATATATGAAAAGTGGAAATAATATTAGGAATCATGTCATCTTCTGTGAGTTCCTTGCCACAGAGATTGAGACGTGTTTTGATTATAACATTTCTTTGTTGAAATCAGTTAACTTTTTGTAATCGAGTAAGTGGGTTTCATTCCACTGTACGATTAGTTCGGGAAGTACCTTTTCAAGAGGTTGGTTTTAGAGTCAATGAAGAGTTGATGGACTTTAGGCATTTTCTTGTACCTTTTCAAAAGGAGGTTTATATACTCATTTATGATACTCAGGTTCTTTTGAGTTTACGACGTTGATTTTGGGATGAGTTGTTTCAACCATTTACATATATAAAGGATAATATATGATTTTCTTTTTGATAAGGAAATAGATTTTGGTTATGAAATTTCATTATCATAATAATATTGGATTTTTGTATGCTTTAATTTTATTGATAATACTTCATCAATATTTCAATTTATGAAAAAGAAATCATTCAATCTATTGGATTTCCAAGTAGTAGGGGTATCACATGGATTTCTTAAATCCCTACAAACCTTAGGGTTATCTACATCCATTTGACAAAATCCAGTCGATATCTTCTGATTCATTTAATTGGTAGATTTTGAAATAAAAATAATAATAATAATAAAATATGAGGTTGAAAGTATGGGAGCTTTTGGCACAATGTCAAAAAAATGGGGTTGAAAGTGTAACTTCCAAATGTAACTTTAGATTGAAAATAATGAGTAGGATCCCATAATCAAGATAAGTATTCGAATAATTTGTTATTTTTAGAGATTTTAGCAACACTAAGAGTTATGGGAGTTAGAAGTGTAACTTCCAAAAAGTAATTATAAAGTTGAAAATTATGAGTAGGAACTCATAATTAAGATAAATATTTAAATGAGATAGACATTTATATAAGATAAACATTTAAATATAAACAAATAATAATTAATTAATTAATTAATTAATAGTGTAAACTCCTTGGATAAGCATTTGAATTGAGTTATTAAAATAAACAAATGAATATATATATATATATATATATATATATATATATATATATATATATATATATATATATATATATGCAAGTGGATCAATTCAAAACTAATAAAGCCGTATTAAAAACTATAAATATATATAATAATAACATGCTTAAAATAACTAGAGGCATATTATTCTAATTAAAACTTAGAAGACCTTTAAACCAAAAATTACGGCATAATATCCCAAAAGGATATGTCTAATGTCTTTTACAATTGCTCACATCGTTGGTACGAAGATGGTGATTTATTTACAAACTTATAGATGAACTCGAAGAGATGTTTGAGATTAGGGGAGAGCTCCACCCAATGTAAAATACTTGATGAATAGATTAGGGTCATGGGTCTTCTGGACCACTTATATTCAATAAATTAATTATGTCATATTCCAAGAAAAAAAATGTCACATTGAAAACCATGCACTAGCACGACCATAGCCAATAAGGGAATGTTGAACTCAGAAGGATATGATGGATATATATTTAAGAAAAGATAGGTTTTTTTTTTGGTAAAGGATATTGTATCATGGATTCTTTTTTATTAAAGTCATGGCCCATTTTTAAACACGACAGGCCCAAATCTATTTCAAGCCTAATTCATGAATGATCACCACACTAATCATCGAATTCCAAAAGGTTTTTCTATAATATTAATTATATTATTAAAGTAATTAAAAAATCAATTTTTCCTTCGTAAATAAAAAAATATTCATGAGTTTTAGATTTCAAAATAAGAAAACTAACTTGATGGGTTATTAATATGAAACATATATCCATGGTAGACTATGGCATAAACCTTCGTAAGATTAACATACATTATACATTAATATATGTAGGGAGATAAAGATACTTACATGTATTGAAGTAGTTGGATGCAATTTGTTCTAGCTTTCGTGCTGATAACGTGTTAAAGGAAAAGCAGAATAGAACAACAATATACGGAGAGAATGAATCTGTAATTCTCATTAATCAAAACCCTTTAAATAGGGATGAGATACAATTATATAACCACGTGATATTTCAGTTCTAATCTAACTCTGATATACTTATCTCTATCTCTATCTTTATCTTTATCGTCATATCCTTTAGACGATGACACATTTATCCTACAACAAATTTAAGTTTTTAATATATATAATTTTAAGTTTTTAACTTAAAATTACTTTTTATTTTTGTCAATTAATATTAACATTTCAATTAATTAATCATTTATATACATATATTGTTTTAATAATTACATAATTGTTTTAAAACTAGAAAAATAAAATGATTTAATATAAAAGATCATCAAAATAAATTAATTGGTAAATCAACAAATAAAGTAAAAAAGTCTAAAAATATTACACTTAATCAAGTGAAATAAAACCCGTAGTACGATTACTAGATAACAATTGCTCGTACTTATTTATTCGGCTCGTACTTATATTTGTTGACGTTACACCAACAATTTCAAGAAGGCATCTTATACTTGTTCGTTTTATATGTGACACCCATATAATATAACTTTAGACATGATTCCACTTGGTTTTGTCTTGGATCTTTTGATGACAATAATGTAACCAATTACCTCTGTATTTACCACCACCATTGCATATTAATATAACTTTAGACATGATTCCACTTGATTTTGTCTTTGATATTTTGATGACAATAATGTAACCAATGGAACGTCCCAGCTTTTGCACCCATTCAATTAAATCTTCACAAGATTTGAACACCTTGTCGGTGGAAAATTTTGATGCGTTAATATCATCACCTTGAGTTGTTTGGTTTGTGTAAATATTATACCCTTAAATATACAAATATAGAAAAAGGCTATATTACAAACTATATTAGAAAATTGTAAGTGAAAATATGTCACAAAATAGTAAAATGAAAATACCTCTCCATTGGAATTCCGATAAAATTGCAAAGTGTCACCTTGTGTAACACCCAAAAAATGGGACAAACAAAAATTTCCGAAAAATGGAAACATGGTAATCACTTTAATGTCAAAGCATGAGCTCACCCAACAAGGGAACAATAAATGTCTGTTTAATTACAAGTTTGTAATAATAAGTAATGATAGATGATAACCTCCTAATCTAAAATCTAACCAGAAATAAGATTACAATCAGTTGTCATCTACTTCCAAAAATGATCGTCTTCTAAAATGGCATCCCAAAAATGCTCCCAAGCTCACATCTAAAGGCCGGCTAAACCTTCTTGGCGGTCGCGCCGCTCGAACCTGAGATACACATCAAACCAAACAAATGTTAGGCCAAACGGGCCTAGTGAGTTGTACAAGAACATGGCATAACATTTATAAGCACGGTACGAACATTTATATCACTTTAGTCACTAAAGGCCATAAGGGAATCAATGGGGGAGACCCATCACACCAATGAGTTTTACCTCAAGTCAATGTAACTTGATGTTCACTCGCATGAGCAACATCCCGAAGGCCCGATACACTTGAAGACTACCTCCCAGGCATTACTCCAAATGGCAGAGGTCTAGGTGCATACCGTCATGGTGGCACCTAAGACTACATCCTCCTAGCACTTACTCATGGTTCATCCTATATACGTACGATATCCATCTCTATACATAATTCCATATTAACAAGATACATGTATAAGACCTCACATAGTTCCAAGCATATTTTAGGTACAAAACTCTAAAATGTACAAGTCCAAAGATAATACCCATGGATCACCAAAACAACGCATCACTAAGTTTAAATAACATCAATAACAACATCATCAAGGTCCTCATGAAGCGCCATAACTAAATTCCCAACAATCTCAAAAGTAACAGTTAGGTCAAACTTATCAGGTGATCAGATTTCTACACACAGATGAAATATTAAGCAAGTAATCACACAAGATATGTATATCATTTGAAAATAGTAATTAGAAACTCACAAACTAGGTTTTATAGAAAACCCTAGAAACTTGGGTGCCTCAAGAAGATGAGAAAGTGAGGAGTTGAGGTAAGTTGCACACCAACAAGCTTTAAATGTAGTCTTGAATGCTCTTCTCAAGATTTACCAACCTCAAGTGTGTGGAGTAAATGAAGTTAGGGTTTTTGAGGTAAGAAAACGTCTTTGAGCTTCTCCAAAATCGGACCAAATGGGTGAAGTGAGAAAAGTGAAGTTAAAATGGTCAAAATCTGATATTTAAACTCCCAGAGCCCGACGGCGACAGTGCCCGGCGATTGTGCCCATGGCACTGTCGCGGGGCATAGTCGCGCCCGCCCCCTAACTCACGGTACAACACCCGCGATTGTGACAGGGCGATTGTGCCCTTGTCACTCTCGCATGGGCACTCTCGCCGGGGGTGTACTGAGACCACTCCCCGGCCCGCGACTTTGCCCATAGTCGCGGGTCACTATCGCCCCAACCCCCAGATTGTTTTTTTTCGACGTTTTCGATGCGTTACACACGTAAGGTACCCGAAACATAAAACACAAGATGACATATCAATAATTCTCTATCTAAAAGCAAGAATCCCAATGTTTTATAACAATACGGATAATTAGAATTTATAACTACTTACCTTAAATTCCCGGGTGTTACAATCCTCCCCACCTAATGAGGATTTCGTCCCTGAAATCTTATTCACTAACTAAGCGAGGGTATCTCTTCTTCATGTCTTCCTCGGACTCCCACATTACATTGGTACCCCGATGATGTTTCCATTGAACCTTCACCATAGTCACCTCCTTATGCCTCAGTTGCTTCGTCTTTGACTCTAGTATGGCTTCCGGTTCTTCTACATATCGGTTACCGTTGTCCACTCGAATTTCCGTCAAAGGGATAACACTTTCCTCTTTGGCTAGACACTTGCGAAGGTAGCAAACATGAAACATAGGGTGGATTTCGTCCATCTCCGGTGGCAAGTCCAATCTATAAGCTTGAAGTCCAACCTTCTCCAATATAGTGAAGGGTCCAAGGAAACGGGGACTAAGCTTCCCGCGTTTCCCGAAATGGATGATTCCTTTCCACGGTGACACTTTCAACATGACTCGCTCACCCACTTGGAACTCGACCGATCTTCATTTGTTATCCGCATAGCTCTTTTGGCGATCTTGAGCCGCCTTCAATCGCTCTCGAATCCCTTTCACCTTGTCTGCCGTCACTTGTACGATTTACGATCCCACAAATTTCTTTTCTCCCGCCTCGAGCCAACACACCGGTGTCCTACATTTCCGTCTGCAAAGTGCTTCAAACGGTGCCATTCCGATACTCGAATGATAGCTATTATTATAAGGGAATTCTACTAGCGGTAAGTGCGAGTCCCAATTTCCCCCAAAGTCTATTACACATGATCAGAGAATATCTTCGAGTATTTGGATCGTCCTCTCGCTTTGTCCGTTGGTTTGAGGATGATAGGTCGTGCTCAACTTGACCTTCATGCCCAACTCTCTTTGCAATCCATCCCAAAACTTGGAAGTGAATCGACTATCCCTATCCGAGACTATGGATAGCGAAACACCATGACGTGACACCACTTCATCAATGTAGAGCTTAGCAAGTTTGTCCATCGGTAATGTCTCCCGCATTGCTAAGAAATGCGCACTCTTGGTAAGTCTATCCACTACCCAAATAGTGTCATGTCATCTCAAAGTCTTTGGTAGTTTGGTGACGAAGTCCATCGTGATGTGTTCCCATTTCCATTCCGAAATGGTTAACGGTTGCAAGCACCCATAAGGCCTCTGATGTTCTGCCTTGACTTGAAGGCAGGTGACTCATCTTTCCACATAGTTATCCATATCGAGCTTCATAACCGGCCACCAGTAATGTAGTTTCAAATCTCTATACATTTTAGTGCTACCGGGATGTATAGAGTACTTGGTCTTGTGGGCTTCTGCCAAGAGTAACTCTCGATTTCCTCTAATCTTCGGTACCCAAATCCTCCCCTGAAACAACTTGAGGCCGCGATTATCTTCCGTTAGCGTTTCCCGTTGCTTCACCATGATTTCTTCTTTGAGGGTTTTTTTTCGTAGTGCCTCCGCTTGACTTCTCTTGATGTCCTCCACTAAGATTGATATTACATCAATCCTAGTTAGAGTCACTTTGATTTAACTTCCGTAATTCTTTCGGCTCAAAGCATCCGCCACTACATTGGCTTTACCGGGATGGTACAACAACTCACAATCGTAATCCTTCAAAAGCTCTAACCATCTTCGTTGCCGCATATTGAGGTCCTTTTGGTCAAAGATGTACTTCAAACTTTTATGATCGGTGAATAAGGTACACTTCATCCCGTAAAGGTAATGTCGCCATAACTTCAAGGCAAATACCACCGCCGCTAGCTCCAAATCGTGCGTAGGGTAATTCTTCTCGTGATCCTTGAGTTGTCGTGATGCATACGCGATCACCTTTCCTCTTTGCATCAAAACGCACCCTATTCCCAACTTAGAGGGGTCGCTATAAACCATGAAATCTTCGGACCCTTCAGGTAAGGATAGGATCGGTGCTTCACATAACTTCTTTTGAAGCATCCGGAAGGCCTTCTCTTGCGTCTCGGTCCATAAGAACTTAACATTCTTCCTCGTCAATGATGTGAGTGGAGAGGCGATCTTCGAAAAGTCTTGAATAAACCACCGGTAGTAACCGGTTAAGCCTAAGGGACTCCTTATCTCCGTTGGACTCGTCGGTGGCTCCCAATTCATCATCACTTCTATCTTCGTCGGATCCACTTTCACCCCATACTTGGACACAACATGGCCCAAGAATTGGACTTCTTGGAGCCAAAATTCGCATTTCGAAAACTTCGCAAACAACTTCTCCTTCCGAAGAATCTCCAAGACCTCCCGCAAATGTTGTCGATGCTCCATCTCGTCCCGAGAGTAGATAAGAATATTGTCGATAAAGACTATAACCGATTTATCCAAGAAGGGTCGACATACTAGGTTCATCAAGTCCATAAATATGGTCGGAGCATTAGTCAATCCGAATGGCATGACTAAGAACTCATAGTGGTCGTACCTCGTTCGAAACGTCGTCTTCGGTATATCGTTCTCCTTCACCCGCACTTGATGATAACCGGATCGCAAATCTATTTTAGAGAAACATCCCGCTCCTTGAAGTTGATCGAAAAGGTCGTCGATCCGCGGAAGTGGATACCTATTATTCACGGTGACCTTGTTGAGTTCTCGGTAGTCGATACACATCCACATAGACCGGTTTTTCTTCTTCACGAATAACATCGGAGCTCCCCACGGCGACGAACTCGGTCGTATGAACCCCTTCTCGAGAAGTTCTTGAAGTTGCGTCATCATCTCTTGCATTTCCGTTGGTGCTAGACGATAGGGAGCAAGAGCAATTGGAGCGGCTCCCGGAGTGAGGTCGATGTGAGGTCGATGTAGAACTCCACCTGACGTTCTGGTGGTAGCCTGGGTAAGTCTTCAGGGAAGACGTCCGGGTAGTCACGCACCACGTCCACATCTTCCATCTTCTTCTTCTCGAGTTACGCATCAATAACGTAGGCTAAGTACGATGCACACCCTTTGGCGAGGCTCTTACGTGTTTTGAGTGACGAAATTATCATGTTCGCCTTTCGGTTCTTCTCTCCATAGATTATCACTTATCCACCTTTCGGCAAGGGTACTCGAATCATTTTCTTAGGACAAAATATGTCGGAATCGTGTTTAGCTAACCTGTCCATCCCAATGATCACATCAAACCCCCTGATGTCTGCCGGTAACAAATCTATAACGAAGGACTCCCCATCTAGTTCTAAGGCACACCCAACAAAGCATTCCCGAACTAACAAGTGCTCCCCATTGGCTACTTCTACTACTAAGGCATCAGGTAAAGAACTAGAAGGGATAGCGAAATTCTTGCAAAATGTAGTGAACACAAAGGATCGGTTCGCACCAGAATCAAATAAAATGCGGGTAGGTAGAGAGTTCACTAGAAATGTACCCGACACGACATCCGCCGTCACTCTCGCTTCATCTGCCATCATTTGGAAAGCCCGACTTGGCGCTTTCGGTTGGATTTCTCTCTTTGGCGTAACCCCGCTTGGAACCTTTTGGTTACCCCTTGCTAACTTGGGGCAATCCCTCTTAATGTTCCCCGGTTCCTGACACTAGTAACAAACTCCCCGTGAGGGGCAATCCCGACTCATGTGGTCCTTTCGCCCACACTTGAAACATTCCATCGCTCAATAAAAAGGTTTCTGATTACAAGACCCGAAATGTTTACTTTTGTACTTGGGGCACCATCTCGCCTCCCGTTGTGGCTCAATGTTCCTCCCCCCCGTTAAAGGGTTTGGACGGTCGTACGGGCCCGGTTGGCCCTTCCCATTTCCGCTTCTCACCCTGTTGCTTCTTCTCCTCTCTCTTGTACCATGTCGTCCTCTACTAGCTGAGAAGCCTCAATAACTTCTTGCAAGGTAACCTTTTGAGCGTTCCTCACGCCCGTCTTCATTTCCGCCGGCAACCCCTTCACGAAAGCTTTTATCTTTGACCCCTCATCGGTTGCTAAATGCTCAACTAGACTGAGCTTGTCCATGAACTACTTGGCGTAGTCGGCGACCGACAAGTTACCCTTTTTCAGATTTCGGAACTCCTCCTCTATCTTTTCAAGCGCCCTCTCGTTGCAGTACTTTTCCATGATCTTCTTTTTGAAGGTTGGCCAAGTGAGCTTGGCTAAAATCTCTGATGTAAGCGATCTTCGGGTAACGTTCCACCAACTCAACGAATCCCCTCTAAGCATTTGGGACGCAAATTTGACCCGTTGAGAGTCCGCGCATTCGCTTGAATCGAACGCCATCTCCACGTCTTGGATCCATCTCATGCATGTCAGTGGGTCGGTCGTCTCGGAGAATTCCGAAGCCCGACTGCATAGGAAAGTCTTGAAGGAGCAACCCCCATCCTTCTTCTTTTCGGTCCTAATTGCATGCTCCTCAGTTCCAACGATGACCGGTCCACCACCTGACCCATTCACGGCATTCTCCGTCATTGCCTCGAATCGTCGGTGACTGGCATCACGATCTTCCAAAAGTTTCAAGAAGAATTCTTGTTGTTGTACCATGGCCGAATTTATGGCTTGCATCATGTTGTCTCTTATCCTTGTCTCCATGGTCACATCCTCCAAAATTGGTTGAGTAGATCCGAGATTTACTCTCGGTATGTGCTCGGGTCCCCCACCCAAGACATTGGTTGCGGTTGGCCTTTCAGTAGCTACGACTAAGAGAGGTTGATCGGCAGTAGATTCGTCTTCAGTTTGGCCCTCCCGCGGGTTTTGGAGCATGTTCCACGTGTTTACCATTGTGAACTGTCACACATGATAAAGGTCATACCGGTTAATCCTTTGAAAGATAAACGGTTCAATACGTACTACTACAACGATTAATCATCATAATAACAATTCCAAGCATGCTCAAGTAATCATAAATTCAGAACAACACTGGCCAAGTGATATTGTGAATGTATTTTACATAAGAACCCTCGTTGTCATCATCATAAGTTTCAATTAATGCAAGTCGACACCTAGTTCACTTAAACTAGAGCTCTGATACCAACTTGTAACACCCCAAAAATGGGACAAACAAAAATTCCCGGAAAATGGAAACATGGTAATCACTTTAATGCCAAAGCATGAGCTCACCCAACAATGGAACAATAAATGCCTGTTTAATTACAAGTTTGTAATAATAAGCAATGATAGATGACAACCTCCTAATCTAAAATCTAACCAGAAATAAGATTACAATCAGTTGTCATCTACTTCCAAAAATGATCGTCTTCTAAAATGGCATCCCAAAAATGCTCCCAAGCTCACTTCTAAAGGCCGGCTAAACCTTCTTGGTGGTTGCGCCGCTTGAACCTGAGATACACATCAAACCAAACAAGTGTTAGGCCAAACGAGCCTAGTAAGTTATACAAGAACATGGCATAACATTTATAAGCATGGTATGAACATTTATATCATTTTAGTCACTAAAGGCCATAAGGGAATCAATGGGGGAGACCCATCACACCAATGAGTTTTACCTCAAGTCAATGTACCTTGATGTTCACTCGCATGAGCAACATCCCGAAGGCCCGACACACTTGAAGACTACCTCCCAGGCATTACTCCAAATGGCGGAGGTCTAGGTGCATACCGTCATGGTGGCACCTAAGACTACATCCTCATAGCACTTACTCATGGTTCATCCTATATACGTATGATATCCATCTCTATACATAATTCCATATCAACAAGATACATGTATAAGACCTCACATAGTTCCAAGCATATTTTAGGTACAAAACTCTAAAATGTACAAGTCCAAAGATAATACCCATGGATCACCAAAACAACGCATAACTAAGTTTAAATAACATCAATAACAACATCATCAAGGTCCTCATGAAGCGCCATAACTAAATTCCCAACAATCTCAAAAGTAACAGTTAGGTCAAACTTATCAGGTGATCAGATTTCTACATACAGATGAAATATTAAGCAAGTAATCACACAAGATATGTATCTCATTTGAAAATAGTAATTAGAAACTCACAAACTAGGTTTTATAGAAAACCCTAGAAACTTGGGTGCCTCAAGAAGATGAGAAAGTGAGGAGTTGAGGTAAGTTGCACACCAACAAGCTTTAAATGTAGTCTCGAATGCTCTTCTCAAGATTTACCAACCTCAAGTGTGTGGAGTAAATGAAGTTAGGGTTTTTTAGGTAAGAAAACGTCTTTGAGCTTCTCCAAAATCAGACCAAATGGGTGAAGTGAGAAAAGTGAAGTTAAAATGGTCAAAATCTTATATTTAAACTCCCAGAGCCCGACGGCGACAGTGCCCGACGATTGTGTCCATGGCACTGTCGCGGGGCATAATCGCGCCCACCCCCTAACTCACGGTACAACGCCCACGATTATAACAGGGCGATTGTGCCCTTGTCACTCTCGCATGGGCACTCTCGCTGGGGGTGTACCGAGACCACTCCCCGGCCCGCGACTTTGCCACGCGACTATGACCATTGTCATAGTCGCGGGTCACTATCGCCCCAACCCCCAGATTGCTGTTTTTCGACGTTTTTGATGCGTTACACACGTAAGGTACCCGAAACATAAAACACAAGATGACATATCAATAATTCTCTATCTAAAAGCAAGAATCCCAATGTTTTATAACAATACGGATAATTAGAATTTATAACTACTTACCTTAAATTCTCGGGTGTTACACCTTGAGTTGTTTGGTTTGTGTAAATATTATACTCATAAACATACAAATATAGTAAAAGGTTATATTACAAACTATATTAGAAAATTGTAAGTGAAAATATGTCACAAAATAGTAAAATAAAAATACCTCTCCATTGGAATTCCGATAAAAATGCAAATTGTCACCTTGAGTTGTTTGGTTTGTGTAAATATTATACTCCTAAACATACAAATATAGAAGAAAAGGCTATATTACAAACTAATTAGAAAATTGTAAGTGAAAATATGTCACAAAATAGTAAAATGAATATACCTCTCCATTGGAATTCTGATAAAAATGCAAATCGTCACCTTGAGTTGTTTGGTTTGTGTAAATATTATACTCATAAACATACAAATATAGAAAAAGGCTATATTTCAAACTATATTAGAAAATTGTTAGTGAAAATATGTCACAAAATAGTAAAATGAAAATACCTCTCCACTAGAATTCCGATAAAAATGCAAATCATCACCTTGAGTTGTTTGGTTTGTGCAAATATCATATTCCTAAACATACATATGCAAGAAAAAAAAACGATATTACAAACTAACAAGTGAAAATATATCGCAAAGTAGTAAGTGAAAGTACCTCAACGTTGGAATTCCGATAAAAATGCATATCGTCTTTCCAACTAGCCATTAACAAGGTAAATATAGTAAAGAAATAATGTTGTAGTGGTTTTTGTGAATAAAAATACAAGTTCACCATCCCATTTTATAGCAATAGTAAAAATACATATCACGTTTTTCAATAATTTAGTTACCTCTTTATTTGTTTAAGTTAAGTTTATAAACACAATGAAAATAATATTAACACGTAATTAACTTTTTTTCTATATGAAATATTTAGTTTAAAAAAAATTATGATTTGTAAATATAATGAATTAAGAAAAGAAAAGAAAATATTATTAATTAAAAAAAATTAGGTAATTTTTATTTATTTGTTAATATATAAATAACTAATAAACCTTAAAACCGTAGGAATTTTCTTATAATAAAAAAAATTTGTAAGCTTTTTTTGTTCACCCAACAACTTTCTTGAAAATTGTGAAGTCAGGTTTCAAAACTATTTTTCGGGAAATTGGCTGAAATAACCATATTAAACAACGAATTGCACCTCTTAGCTATTTCTCGACCGAATTGACCAAAATAGACCTAGGTCCGCAATATGCCCCTAAACGACAAAAATACATGGCGGCTCTACCCAGGTCCGCAATGGGTCGGGTCGGGTAGGTCCGCCATCCGCAATTTCGGACACGTGGCACTATCGGGTAAGCCGAATGCAGGTTCGCCATTAGGGTTGCAGGTCCGACATTTCGGACCTGCCCTTTTTTTCATTTTTTAATTAATATATTTAATTCCACACGGTTTCCCACCCCACCCCAACTACCCTTTTTTATATAAAATCCAGACGACTAGTCCCCTCACCATACCCTACATCGATTTTTTAAAGGAAAACATTGTTTAAATCTCGTTTTTTTGTCGGATCTCGGTTCGTGCTTCCCCAAATCAACACGTGTGAACAATGGCACTAAAGGTAAGTCTTCTAAACGACGTTTATATACCAATGAACCACCTCCGCCACCACCACTGCACCACCTCCGCCACCCCACTGAACCACCTCCACTACCACACTGCACCACGTCCACCACCGCCACTGGCGGACTTGCGGTCCTGGCGCGGTGGCGGACCTGTTTTTTTTCTTTCTTTCGATTATATAATGTATATTATTATTTTTTTCGTTTGTATGTATATTAACATAATGTGTATTAACATTGTTTGAATAACATAATGTGTATATAATGTGTTTATTAACATAATGTGTATATAACGTGTTTATTAACATTGTTTGAGTATGATTTTTGTAAACTTTAATTTATGACACTTTAAGTCCCTAGACTTTGATATATGACTCTTTAGGTCCCTAAAATTAAATTAATGACACTTTAGATCCCTAAACCTTAATTTTAGACAGATTAGATCCCTAGACTTGCATGTATGACACTTTTGGACCCTTAACTTTAAAATATGACTCTTTACGTCCCTAAACTTTAATTTTTACACTTATGGTCCCTTAACTTTAATTTTAGACACATTAGATCCCTAGACTTGCATTTATGTGCCAACTTTAATAAATTACATTTATGGTCCCTTAACTTAAATTTTAGACACTTTAAGTCACTAAACTTTAATTATTAACACTTTAGGTCCCTTAACCTTAGTTTATGACACTTTACGTTCCCACTTTAATAAATTACGGTTTAGGTCCCTAAACTTTTAAAAATCCCATATTAGGATCCTTAACTTTAATATTTGACAATTTAGGCACATAGTTTGACGTTGAGGTCAAAGTTGACCGTGGTTGAGCAGATTAAGAGTAAGTTGAGCCCATGAAGGCTGGAGATCTTGCGCTAAACGGTTTTTGGTCATTAGTTGCTGATGGAGGACTACTCCTATGACCCATTACTCATGCACACCGTTTTACGGATGGAGATTTTCCCGGAGAATAATGTGGAGTACAATATGTTCTTCGAGGAGGGAGGATATGTGCTGATATTTGGGTGGGAGGAGCTCTGCCTCATGACAAGACTCCGCTTTGGAGAGATTCCATCATTGCCAGAGAGGCAGGCGCAGAGGAGCTCCGATTTTATCCGTCGGGTTTTCGGTGATGTGGACAGGTTACTGATTCGCCATGTAGATAGTAGATTTTCATCACTGGGAGATGGAGATCGGCTTACGAACGATGATGATGTCCATGTTTGCTTGATCATGATGGTAGATGTCTTCTTTCTTGGTCGACAAGGCCATTTACCTGTTTCCGCCACCGTGCTTACTGTAACACAAGATTATCGGTTTTTAACCGATTTCCTTGGGGTTCTTATGTCTGGGAACCCACCTTTCGGCAGATGTCCGGTGCCATCCGGAGACGTACACTGGAGCAGCCGAAGTTGACACTTACAGATTTTTTACATGTGTTCAAGGTTAGTTGATTTACTATTACTAAACTTATACATGGTTAATGCATTCCATATTTTAACAACTTGTAACTCCCGGGTTTGGATCTTGGAGACATTTCCTACCGCTTCCCGGTTTTTTACGAGGCATCCCAGGCTTCCTAGGGGTGTTCGTTGGACTAGGATGATTATCCTTGACAGTAGACATATCGTGGTTATACTTGATGTGTCACAGGTACGTATTTTTAAATAACTTAAAATAATAATTATGTTAATGTTAAAATATAACATTATAGATTATGAATATTAGGAGGGTCGGGCACCGATTGGCCTTCTTATGGCTACCCCTGAGGAGGAGGCATTTCAGTGGTATCAAATTAGCCACCGATTTTTCTAGGGGATGGAGGAGAAGGAGATAAAGAGGGCGAGAGTTGGCGCTGATGGTGATGACGGCGACGATGACGATAACGACGATGATGACGACGACGAGGGTGGTGATGGTGGTAACGGTGTTGGTTTCCACCATGACCCTAGTGTGGGGGGGACCTTTGGCCCAGAGATCCATCAGGCATCCCAGCATAAGTCCCCCCATATGAGCATGCCACCCAGTGATCCTTATACTGCATATTGGGATCGTTTGACCACCTTGGAGGGAAGGACAGATCGTGTAGAGGCGTTTGTCAATGATATAAATGTGTGGCGGGGTGGTCAACAGGATACGTATACTCATATGCAGGATATGTACTGTGAGATGCAACAGTGGCATGTAAGTATTTAATTTTAATTATGTATTTAATTTTACATTTATTAACAATTGGTATTTGTACGTAGCTTTCCGCTCGTCCACCAAAGCGAGCCTCGAGCGTGGACACCTGGGTTTCATCACCCAGGATGCCCGATCCATCGTACGCTTTTTCCCCCTCCCACCAACAGGCGGTAAGTCTCATCAATCGGTTAATGTTTAACTTATTTTTTTCTATGATATTGTACCGTTATTTATTTATTTCGTTATGGGTGGGGCAGTCCGGGTGGGAGGGGTGTACAGTCCCTAGTTTTATATTCCTAGACCGCCCCCACCGTATCTCATAGACCGCCTTCCTCCGTGGCTCCAAGACCACATCCGCTGGAGAACTTTGGGAGAGGGGCACGCGTACGACATCCCTCCTATCTCCAGGTCTCTCCATATACCCCCCT
The DNA here is from genome assembly GCA_954870635.1 of Arctium minus. Lineage (NCBI taxonomy): Eukaryota > Viridiplantae > Streptophyta > Magnoliopsida > Asterales > Asteraceae > Arctium > Arctium minus. Next base: position 121,538,018 of record OX941082.1, on the reverse strand, counting down.
CCTGATTCTACACCCCCAGCTCCCCGACAGAAGAAAGGGAAAGGTAAGGCTACTTCCACGACTAAGAAGGCCTCTGCATTGGTGGAGCGCATGTATCGGGATCAGACGTTGCCTTCTCAGGTGCGACTTAGATTTCTACCACTCCGTCCCGTAAATCTTGCATTTTGGGGAAAACTATTGGGGTTGGAAGATAATGGATATTTTGAGACCGAGGTTAGTGGCTTAATTTTTTTATTTTAGTAATACAAATTTATTAATAATAATTCGTATATAATGCTTAACATGTAATTGTTTATTAATAGCACGTGGAGGTATGGGTACGACTTCACCTGGCGGCACGCCCTAGCCATGCTAATTGGACGATGGTGCTCCCGGACTTCATGTATTACATCAATATGAGTGACGATCTTTCATATCTGAAGGGGCAGTGTGATGGTGAACAACGAGAGAGTGGTTTTCCAGCGTGGGGCACCATGAGTTGGGTATGGAAATAAGTTTACATATATATTATTTAAGAAATTACTGATTTATATAATTGACATGAAAAACATCTAACTTTTTATGTTTTAGGTGTTCATCCCCATATGTATAGTTGATATGCATTGGTTGCTTGGGCACTTCGTTATGGATTCCATGGTGATGACCATATACGACAGTCTCAAGTTACCAACCTTGCAGCAACCACTCATAGACATGATGGATAAATTCAACAGGAAGATGTCGCAGTTGTTTATCGACCTAGGTGAAGGTCCTCGAACGGCTACGTTTATCTCCTCCCAAACTTGGAAATACGCGCTGGATGTGCCACAGCAGGCCGGACCGCATGGAGACTGTGGTCCATGGGTATGTAAATTTATCTCCGACTTGGTAGATGGGCGACATCCAGCTAGCACTGATACATCCGCATACTGCAAACGGTGGCGGCAGGAGATGACAGATATTATATGGTCTTTGAGGGCGGCTGGACAGGATGACAAGTAGTACCTAGTTTTAAGATGTAACAGTCTGTACAAACTATTTTTTTATTGAGCACGTTACTTTTACTTGTAGTACCTATTATACATCTTTTACAAATTTAACTTAACTTAAAAACAACATTACAAAGGCAGTAATAACATTTAAAACTCATCAAAACACAAAATACGAAACTATTTTATTCACGAACAAAGTAGAACATCGGACAGGTACGAAACAGTTAAATAGAAATCACAGGTACAAAGCATAAACATACAAAGGCCATATACCAAACCAACAACAGTAGCACCATCTAAGGAAAAAGTGTTTTACATTGATCAATCCAATTTTGTTTCTCGGTTATCTCGGCTTGCATGACTGCGAACTCTTGGACAATCTTGTTGGCTCATTCGTTGTTGTAACGAATACGGTATTCCTTATCTTTTATCTCTCGCTTCAACCTTTTTATCTCTTCCCTGTCTGCGTCCATCCTTCTCAAGTACCCTTCCTTCTTGGACAAAATTTATTTCCACCTTTGACTGAGTTCCTCGATCCTTGCCTCAGCTTTTTCTACGGATTATCTCATCTGTTCCGGCATTGTTTGTGAGGAGGGGGGGTTTGAAGAAGATGACCGGTTTCCATCCATGTGATATAAGTTGAAGTTGCATGTGTAAGGATGGTGTGACTTGTAAGTTGGAAATAACGTGAGTATTTATAGCCAAAAGACTAGTGTAGATCCGCAATTGCGGACCTAGATTTGGTCATTGCGGACCTAGATTTGTCATTGCGGACCTAGATTTGGTCAAGATAACCTGCACCTTTTCAGGCAAATCTTTCAGGGGAATCTTGCAGATCCGCAATGGCGTACCTACTGCACCTCCGCAATTGCGTACCTAGTGCACCTACGCAATAGAGGACCTGAACGACTATAAGTACCCCATGGTGAGTGGTTATAAACTGTGAGTCCAAGATCAATGAATCTTTAGAGAGAGAAAGTAGAGAGAGAGCAATGAGGCACAAAGTATCAATGATATTCAATGTGTGAGTGAAGGTTCTTACAAGGAAACAAGACCAAAGGGACTTAAATACCCTTGGTCAATAGAACACAATATATGACTTTAGACACAGTATTTGACCAAGCCTATAAATACAATGATTACTATAAAATCAGACTTAACAATCTCCCCCTTAGTAATCATTGGCGCTTTGGTCTTCAAAATTCATCTTCTAAATCAGCACGGACCAAAAAAGCGACTTTGTGAAGCAATCTGACTTTTAAAAGAAAAAATCTTCTCAGCATCTTTCAGTTTGATTTGTCTTTGCTGCCTTTGACAAGTCTGGACCAGTAGCTTGTGCTCTAAGCGACACACCTCTTTTGAAAGATCTTGAATGAACTGTGGTGGTCGGAGCAGGAACAGCAAAAGAATAAACATGGCTGAGAAACTAGAATCTTTGAGTGAATCTTGATCAACAGATAAACTTTTGAGCTCTTTGTCTCTTTAACATCTCCTTGACTTCTCTGATTTCTCCCCCTCATGACTTTGATGAACTGGTTCAACTAGGTCATGCAAATGTTGGAGACGAGACAACTTAAGATCTGCAAAATCAAAGAAATGGAGAAAACAGGAGAGGTTTGCGCTACACATTGGTGGCGCAAACTGAGGTTTGCGTGACACACTAATGGCGCATAGAGAGGTTTGCGTTACACGCAGGTTGCGCAAAGTGAGGTTTGCGTTACACGTAGGTTGTGCAAAGCGAGGTTTGCGCGACCAACTGATGGCGCAAAGCTGACTTAAACTCAGAAAATTTTTACCTTTTTATGCTCTTTGACTCCTCCTACACAAATGCACTAGATATGACATTTCAAGTTAGCATTCATATAAAGAAAATCAGATACTCCCCCTCAAAAACAGATATGATCATTAAGAAAAATTCTCCTTTTTCACTCCCCCTTGAATAATGCTCAAACCCATTTGAAATATATTTATGAGAACACAATGAATGTAAACATCAATGTAGAAAGAAAAATATACTGAATATGTATTTTGAAACGACTAAATATATAAAAATTTAAACAGAAACAAATAAAAATCTACTTAGTAAAATATCACAATAAAATCCATCAAATGAAATCAAATGTATGTGTTTGGATACAGAAGCAAGTTTTATTGCATATCAAGTTAAGACATGTTTAGTTTCAAAAACTTTCATCAATCTATTCAGTGTGCTCGCATGTGAACTTCGATTAGCTTCAAGAAAATGCAATTCTAAAAATATAATAGAGAACTTTGCAAATAATCACACTAATTCATCAAAAATTCAGACTTTCACAAATTTACAGGTTTATTGCAACTCATAAATTTATAACCAAGTATCATGAGATGTGTGCTCATTGACATCTTTTTAGCATTGTGCACTATGGCATCTTTACATGAGTGTGCTCTTTGGCATCTTTTTAAGCGTGTGCACTTTGGCATCTTTTAATCAAAAAGTTTATTAAGCAAAGAACATGCCGTAAACGTAACTTTTTATCTGACCCTTTTGCAGGATTTAGGTCAACCACTCCCAGACCAGTTGGCCTTAGGGGACTAGGTGTCAAGCACCCCTTGGAACTTACTTTCCCAGATCAGAAAGGCTACATCGACATATCCTAAACCCATTCATACCAGTAGAACATGACTTTCGATCTGATTCTATAGAAGGATTTGGGTTCGATCACTCCCATATCAAATGACCTTAGGGGACCAAATGACAAGCATCCCACATAACTTACTTTCCCAAACCAGAAAGGTCACAGGTACAAACTTTTAAACTTAGAGATTTTTGATTTATAAGAGTTTAATAATCATCTCAAACACAAGGTTTTACGTCTAAGTGCTTAGCCCATATTTTCATTACAATCTGAAATTCCGACTTTTTAGGTTTTCTAAGCATTGTAAACTATAAATATTCCGAATCACACAACTGTAAAGCAAAATCAAAAGTTACAAACATGTTGCTGACTTTTCGACTTTTGTTAGAACTGAAATTTGAACATATAAAAACTTCAATATAAACAAATCAACTTGAAAATTTATCCTAGACACACATTTTATTCAAAAGAAAGAAAATTGTAAAACTCTTACTTTATAGAATAAAATTTGTAAAGGTTTAAATTTTTAAAAAACAACACGCCGATTTTTTTTTTTTTTAAATATTTGATCGGCAAGTTTATATTCAGTTGAAACAAAATATAATTCAATAATATCATCTTTCACACAATGTAAAAATGAAAATTGTGACTCGTTTGTAAAAAGAAATTGGGTTGAACAAATTCAGGATATGAAATGAAATGCTCAGATTCTTTTAAAACAAATTGAGAAAACTGAAACAACATCATTATCAGATATAAATGCAGCGGAAATTAAGTAGATGTACTCACAGTTTCTCATTAGTCAGAAGCTTAATGCATTGAATAACGAGTCCTAGACTGATATGTCTAGAAGTCATATTCGTTGAAGCACGGGTTCTGAGTTTAATTACTCAGAAGCCAAAGTCTTGACATTTAAGACCGGGTTTTGAACTGTTGTGTTCAAAAGCCATTCTTTCTCTTACTCCCCCTTAACATGAGGTGCCTGCAACTTAGAATCAGATTTAGACTTGGGTACCCACTTGAATTTGGGCCCATGTTTGTTAGTTGCATTTCGTATGGGGAAGTACTTATTAGAATTGATAGTTAAAACATGAGAAATATGATCAGAATGATAAGCACAATCATCAGAAGAGAAAGCATAATCATCAAAACTAGAATCTAAGGAAGAGCATGAGACATGCTTTGAAATTCGAATCATTTGCTTTATAGAATATTTTGAAATCTTATTACAAGTAGCAAATAAATCACTTTTATAAAGTTTGTCTACACATTTATCCCCATCAAAAGTAGGTTCATCAGATGTCCGCTTTGTTTTCCAGATCTGCTTCTTTGACTTGCTCAAAGGCCTATCTGAAAAATTAGAATTGGAAGAATTAGAATTGTCAGAAATAACTTTATCTTGTTTCTTCGACTTCTTTGATCGTGTTCTTTTACGCTTAGGTTTATAATATTGATCATTGAGCGTAAAAGAATCATCAAGAATTTTAGACGAAATATTTAAATCAGAAGAAATAATTTTTCCTAAGCAACCAATCTGATCAACTAATAAATCTGAATTCACCTCGGAGACTGAAGTATTTTGAGAAAAGATTTTAAAATTGGAAACTTCCTTTTTGTTTTCTTGAAAATCAGAAGAAAGATCAGAAATAGAATCTGAATCTTGTTTTTGAGAACATATATTTTCTTCAAGACTAGAAGTCATGAAAGAAAGAATAATATCAGATTCAATTTTCTTTAAAATATTTTGATCTTCTATCTTATCTTCAAGATCGATGATTGTACTCTCTAATACTAATGGAGGAGTATATTTCATAGAATCATAAATGATTGGAAAATATTTTCCTTATCAGAATTAGAAGCATAAGGATCAATAAAATCATCAGACATTGAAGATTTGATAGGAGATATATCATTTAAAACTCTTCTTCCTCTCCTTGATTTTTCAGGAAAATATTTTGCATTTTCGCTTGTGTAAACAAAAGGAATTTCCTTTTTCTTGTTATTTGTCCTTATCTCATTTTCGAGTTCTAACACTTGCTTTTCACTAGTCCAATGAAATTTGAACTGAGGAGCATAGTGTGCAAGAGTTAGATAATCGTATTTATATAAAGTAGGAACTTCGTTTATCACTTTGTTTAAACAATGAGGATTGTCAAAACCAAGTCCCCACTTTTGTTTTAAATCTTCTTCATTCCTCGGTTTGTTCATAAAAATTGTTTGTTCAGATTGGTTTCTTCGATAAAGTTTTTCTTCTAACTTATTTATTTTATTTGAATATTCATCTTTTAAATTGGTCATGTCAGTCAAAGACTCAAGATAAGTCTTATTTGAATTTTCCAAATCATCCAATTTCTTTTGAAAGATGTCTTTTGTGTTTTCCAAAATAGATTTTTCATCTTTCAAAGAAATTTTCAGTTTGTCAATCAAATCTGACTTTTCAGAATTTAAGTTCTTTTCAGATAATAACTTTAAGCGAAGATCAGATAAAGCAGAAATAATAATATTCATCTGAGAGGCAATAAAATTGTAATCAAATTCTGAATATACCTCATCTTCATCAGTATAAGAATCGTCTGACTGATCATCTCCAACCAAGCACATCTGAGCGATCTCTACGTTTGCTGCTTCATCGTCAGAGTGATCTAGCCAGAATTCTTCTTCTGCTAGCAAAGCAGTTCCGTTCTCTCTTTTCTCAGCCAACTCCAATTTCTTTCTGTAATAAGCTGAGTCCTTAACCTTCTTTGCTCGACACTCCTATGAAATGTGACTCGGCTTTCCACAGTTGTAGCAAGAAGCAGTCTTTGGCTCGGGCACTTTGACATTAGAACCGGAAGTGAAGTGAGAAGTTTTAGAACCCAATCTTGGTTGGAACTTTTTCTGATAATGCTGAGAGACAAGGATCATTGTTTTCTGCAGTGCCTCACCATCATCATCAGTTGACCCGTTGTAAGCGTTATCAGACAACGCTTGTTCAACCAGTTGGCTCGTGAGGAGTACAACCGGGTCTACTGACTTCTTGTCCTTTTTCTCCAGTTTGGCCTTCTTCTCTAGCACCAAGCTCTCATCAGTCATCAGAATCTCGTATAGTTCCTGAATCTGCATTGTGGAAATCCGAACATCATTCCTCAGTCTGTGACATGATTTGTTCCATTCAGGCTGAAGAGCATTAAGAAATTTCAGATTAGTCTCAAGCTCTGTCTTGTTCACATTTATCTTTCGCAGATCATTAAGCACTGCACAGAATCTGTCGAAAACACTCTTTATAGACTCACTTTCTTTGGCCTTGAACTCCTCAAAGTTGTTCATGAACTGAGTATGACGGAGCTGAGTAGCTACCGAAGAACCAAGCATGATTTTTTCCAATTATGCCCACAACAGATTTGGATAATCCTTGCAATGATCAACCCGATTGTAGACAGAGTTTGGTAAAACTAGCATCAGATTAGCTTTTAGCTCTCGATCAGCTTTCATTCGTGAAGCCTCTTCAGATGTTGGAGGAGTCTCTTTATTAGGCTTTACGAAAGGTCCTTCAGTTAGAGACTTCATCATGTTCTCTCCATTAGCTAGACGCTCGATGAAGTTCAGAAATCGATCTTGCCATTGAGTGAATTCATTTTCATTGACAAGAATTGGAGGACGAGTTTCAGATCCCAAGGACATCATCAGATCACTTGTGTAGAACTTAGCTTGAAAGGCAAACTTTGCAGAATCCATAGCAGATATTCAGAGAAATTCTAAGTCTGAGACTGGCGCAAAGTAGAGCTTTGCGTGAGAAGCAGAAGACGCAAACTAAGCTTTTCGCAAGCAGTTGAAGACGCAAAGTAAGATTTGCGTGAGCAGGTTATGGCACAAAGTAGCTTTGCGTTATACGAAGAAAACGCAAACTTAAGTTCTCGTGACCTGAAGGAGACGCAAAGCGAGCTTTGCGTAATCCAAGTGATACGCAAGATGAAGTTTGCGTGAACTGACTGAAACGCAAACTGAGCTTTGCGTGAGCTGAAGGATACGCAAATTGGACTTTGCGTGATGCACTGGAGACGCAAACAATACTTTGTGTGATGTACGAGAGACGTAAAGATCACTTCTTGCGAGCAGAAGGAGACGCAAACTTAGCTTTGCGTAATGAACTTGTAACGCAAACTGAACTTTGCGTAATGAATAGTAAGCGAAAACCTGAAATTCTTGAGACCTGAGATACACTGAAGCAAAGATTAGAATAACAAGAACTAGCGCAAAGTAAGATGAACTCGCGCAAACATAGATGAACTCGCGCAAACTACAGATCTAGCGCAAACCAATGTCAAAAATCAAAAATCTTACAAAAAAACGATTACAAAACTGAATTTTATGCAAAAATCTTATACAAACATGATCGAAAACAACTTTATATCACTTTTCAAACAAGAATTTCCACTAAAAACCACAAAATCAATACTTCAAGAATGGAAGAGTACGTTCGAAGCGAGTTTTCAGAAAATCACATAATCTCAAAATTGATCTTTAAAACATGTTTTTCTTGCAAATCGGTGTGAATCAAAGATGTTCTCCTATCAATTTCGAATCCAACAAACCAATTTACAAAGAAATTCACTCAAAAAACAGATCGAATTTGATTAGAAATCCAAAAACAAACACAATTATTTCTTACATGGCATCTCCGAATCTTCATGTTTGGAACTTCAGATGTTTAACTCAATCTTTTGCAGACACTACCACCGAGTTATATGGTTAGTGTTCTTATTTTTTTTGGGTTTTGTTTGTGTTAAATGTTGTCGAAGGCTAATGTTGTTCATGTTTATCAACAGTGGCTTATCCACAAATGTTTACCATGAAAGTCCACCATCAAGGGTACTTCACGGAACCACCTAGAAGACACTACTTCCGTGGTCTAGAAATCTATGTTGACATGTTAGATGTCAACAATCTTTCCATGCAACTGTTTCACCAGATCATGAAAGAGTTAGGTTACGACGAACCGAAATATTATAAGTTGTATTTCAAAAGGCCGAATGGAGACTTATTGACTGGACTGCAAGCATTGGCTACTGATAAAGATGTAGCCAATATACGTCAGTACGTTGACGGCCATACCGTAATTAAAGTGTACAGCGAGAGAGTGGAGGTTAACAATTCCAGACTCGTATCACCAGAGCATATTAGAAGTCGGTGGGGATTCCAGAAAAACCAAGCATCGTGTAGCCGTACATTGACATTTAAATGACCGTGTATGTTTGTAAAAGCAAGTTTGAAACTATACTAAAAGGCCGAATGAGAACGTGTTTATGATATGCTCTTAAATAATATTGTCTCCGATACTTGCTTTCTAGTAGTATAAAATATAAACTGTTTAAACCACAAAATATATTAGACAGATGTGTAAGCCTTTTCAGGCGAATCTTCCTGCACATTTTCAGGCGAATCTTTCAGTCGAATATTACAGACGAATCTTGCAGATCCGCAATTGCGGACCTAGTGCACCTCCGCAATGGCGTACCTAGGACACCTCCGCAATAGAGGACCTGAACGACTATAAGTACCACATGGTTAAGTTGTTGTAAACCATAGAAAAACAAACACATTGTGAATCACCAGAGTAATTGAACAATTTCTTCTTACATGGCTGGAACTTCCCGTTTACATCAACCATTGATGGATGGAAGTTCAAGGATAGGTTGGAAACCACCCCAAACGGAGGAGGAGTGGAGTAACTTTGGAAAAACTCCAGCCGATTATCCAATAATGGAGGAGGAGGAAGAGGAATGTAACGACGCATATGACTGGTATGTAGAGACACATGAATACGAAGGCCTCCCTCTCGTAACCATACACCTTCTCAAAGGATGCCGGCGGGGACGAGGGAATCCATACGACAAGCAGATATAGAGATTTCCAAGCTCAAAGACCTGTGGCGGAAGAACAGGGCCGAGCAGATAGAGTTAGAGACTGTCGTCGAGAGAAAGAAGCAGACGGTGATGGTGGTACATAGAGAGATCAGGGAAGACGAGAACAAAATAAAGAATATCAAAGAAAACTATCCCCGCATAGAGGACATGATCAATGAAAAGGCTGATTTGATCATTAGATGTAAAGCTCTCTACCCAAAGGGATACTAGTTTACCTTTTGGTTCTATCCTTTTGTGTTTGAATGTTCATGTTTCGAACTTTGTTTAAATTAACCTTGTCATGTAGTAGCCGATAGACTTCCATTGCTCGGTTCTATCCTTGGGTTAAGTAATAAAGTGTAGCATTTTGTTTACTATCATGATACACGAACATTATTCATTATAATCAATACGTTCATTACATACATTGTTACTCGTTCAGATCAACGTTTAAATCAAAAGTTTGATGTCTATAAGTGCCTCCATAATCGTCGGTAGGCATTGGTTGAGTAGTGTCGCTACCAGATGCTCTTTGGCTTCCACGATTCACTGGTGCAGGCGCCTGACATTGAGTCCGAGTATGTCCGATTTCTCCACATCGAGTACATCTCATCGGTGTGGGATACTCACCATGAGATGGGATACGATCATGGTTACTCGGTCTTCCGGCGCGTCTCTTGTAGACCGGTGGTTTAACGGTCATAAGCGGAGTGTCTGGAACAACCCATGTATCAGGATGCCTAGGCGGATGTATGAGCTCTGAGTATGTGGCTCGAAAATTATCGGCTTTGAAGTAAGGCGATACCATGTGGATGACATATGTACACCGTTCATGCCTGGCAACGGCGATTGCATGACTGTAAGGTAAATCGGAGATCTTCCATTTCCTACAAGAGCAACTATAACGATGGTATAAGCCATGACCTATTTCATGGACAATAAACCTTTCCGACTTCACATGTCTCCTTCTAACAATTTTTTCTATTTTTGGGGGGAGAGCATTTACCCATCTCGCTGCAGAAAAACGAAAGATTAAAATATTGCAAATATGTTGTGAATTTTTGTGACAAACAAAAATAACAGTGGGTAAGTGTGACTATTAAAACCTGCTTTGTTTCGACGAATTGAATACCAGTCTTGTTGAAATTCTCGAAAGTAATCCATAAGGGACACGATAGGAAGTTTCCGAGCAAAACGAGACAGTGCATTGACCGACTCGGCGCTGTTTGAAGTCATAATATTGTAACGCATTCCGGGGAAATAGGCTCGTGACCATTTCTCCATGCCAACCGCGTCCATAAGTGGCGATCCTACAGGTATAACGCGTCGTAGAGCTTCCATTTTACGTTCAAAATCCTCCTCCGTGTACGCTTTACACGTCTTCCAAAACATACCCTTCCGAAACTTGGCCCTACTGTCCCTGCTTTTTACGTTCATCAGCAAATGGCGACAACACAAACCATGATGAGCATTTGGGTACACTGTGTTGATAGCTTGGCTTATGGATAAAGCCCTGTCGGATATAAACACCAACCCTTCCGGTTCTTGGATACATTCCTTCAACATCGTCAAAAACCACCACTCTCAGACCTACCCACTCCGAAAGCGACCGACACAATTTGGTTATTGGCGTCCATAGCAACGGCTAAGAACATTGTGCCCAAGTAAGGACCCTTCAAATGAGCATCGTCTATTATAAGGACACGACGCAAGTGTCCTAGAAACGACCGAATGTACATAAATTACGTGGTTTAGGCATTAGAAAATTACATACAATATCTATTAATGCAAAAAAAAAATATTGTCCGAGGCAAAACATTAGAAAATACGTACCGAGCAACCAAGGGCAGCAAAACACATCTCAAAACATCCGGTACTATCTGTCTTTATTCGGGTGAAAGTACCAGGATTATTAAGCTCCAAGTTATAGAAGAACGCAGGCAGTTGGCTAAAAGATTCCTGGGGGTACCCCGCACAAGGGCTAGCGCATAAGCCTTCGCATGCCAAGCTTTCCAATACGATATATTTAGGTGCATGTCCACCTTCATGTCGTTCACAATGTCTTTTCCACGTATTCTCCGGCTTTCATCACTCACTTTAGGCAAAATTATGTGTCCCAATACTCTGCTATTGGCGTTACGGTGGTTGGGATTCATCTGGGTCCTTGAACAAGTGTGTACGTCGTTCATAATTCGTACGTGGAACATAGTGGTATTCTGTATGCACGCAGCATAAATACGCCAGTTACAGTTAGGTTGCACACATCTCGCATCGTATCGGGATTTTGAAGATCTTTCAACTCTAAACTGGAAACCCTCTTCAAGGGTCTTCCTCCCGATAGCGAGGGTCATTTCATCTTTCGTTTGAAAAACATCCCCTACATTCACTCTTCTACTACGGGTAAAATGTATGGGTGCTTCGTTTGGTGTGATGACGGGCTCTCGGTCTTCTGGAAGAGAGGGGGCATACCAAAGAAATCGTTTATCCCACCATATGATTTAACAGGACTGGGTTCAGACGTTTCTTCTTCTTCTTCTTCATCCGTTTGAAGATCAGAAAGACCCAGGTCATAAACATGAGATTCATCGGGGTCTTGATGAAATTCTTCTTCGACTTCGTCTTCCTCATCTTCTCGTTTGTCTACCGGTTCTTCTGTCTTAGGAACAACATCGGGGTTATAGTCACTCATACCATAACCATGTTCAGGAAGAAAAACGGAATCAAACTGAGGCATGTAAGATGTTTGATTCTGCTCGGGGAACTAAGGCATGTAAGATGTTTGATTCTACTCGGCATACACATCAGGAGCGCCTCCGGTGTTCGAACCACCACCAACGTTGCTTCCGCCCCCCATCGTGTAATCATCGTAAACGTAAAGTGTTGGCGGATTTGTTAAAGACATAGCATTTTGCAGGAAACACAAAACATTGACATTGTCTCTTAACTCAACGATTTGCCCAGAATATTTGTAAATAATTTTGGTGGTACCAACAATAGAGTCCATACCACATTTATCTCGAACATAATTAACCAACCTTTGATGCGTGATAGTTGTCGGAACCATGGCGCGATCCATCGGTCGATCAGTAAAATAATCCCACTCTTGATCATTTTGTTGAAAGTAACCTCCACCCAAAATACGTAACTTTACTTTTTGAGAAACATAACTCATCTTCAAGAAAACAAAGATTAAACAGATAAAAGAAGATCAAGAAAACCACAAAATTTTCTCAGATTGCAAAACTGCTTACCTTCCCTTTTCAAACTTCCTATTCTTATAGAAAACTTCACGGTTTCAAAATTGTTCAAAAGCATTCAATAGGTACACCCACTCAACTGTACAACTGACAATTATTGAGGGAAAAAATAATGCAAATCCGCAACGAAAACGTACGTCAAAAACTAGAAAAACACAAAAAAATAAGAAAGACTTGCGGACCTACCCGACTCGACCCATTACGGACATGGGTAGAGCCGCTAAGTACTTTTGTCGTTTAGGGGGGGATTGCGGACCTGCAGGTCCGCCATTGCGGACCTAGGTCTATTTTCATAAACCGGGGAGAGAAATGGCTAGGAGGTGCAATAGGTAGTGTAATATGGCTATTTCAGCCAATTTCCCTTATTTTTCAATACATGGCACCCCTAGTGGTGTTGAATGCATTGGGAATTGCACCAATGATTATTTAAGGTTAAACTATTCTATCAACTTGACATATATTATTATTATTATTTGGTTATATATATAATATGGTATATATAAATATGTTTTTTACTTTTATTTTATTTTATAATTTTGTAACTTTTGATTTTATTATAATTTTGTAAAAGCATATTAGGAAAATTAATTTTTCTAGCCATTTTTTGAAAATCGGTTTACCTTCTAGCCAATATCTTCATTTTTTTTTATAAAAATAGTGTTAGAGCATAAATATGTTGGATACAAGATCATGATGACTAGAAGTCAAAGTTCAATAAGTCAAAGCTGGAAAGTCAACTCTCATTAAAAGTCAAAGTCATTTTGTAATAAAGTAAAAGTCAATTGTATTTGTTTTGTTTTCCTTGTTTTAGTTGCTAGGTTTAAATAGACTTCTTTGTTGTTTAATAGATAGATGACTAGTTGAAGAGTTCAGTTTCAGAAAGAGAATTCGAAGAGAGAGAAAGAGCATATCTAGAGAGAGAAAGTTGTAATACTTTGGATTTTGGAATTGTAATCAAAACAGGTAGTTGTTAAATCTTGTTTGATTGTTTAATTGTGATAAGAATCTTGAATCAGAGACTCACAATTGGTATCAGAGCCGATCAAAATTCAGAAACAAGGATCTAATTTTGATTTTTGAATCATATTCGGTCGAACTCGTTCATATGGACTGTTACGTGTGAATTTTTCGATTTAGTGTTGTTTTGATCATAATTTTGGTTATAAAAGATTCGAATTGATGTATAGAACAAGTATGGTTCAGGTCATTTAGGCTATTTCACACAGATTAAGGGTGAATTTTGAATTTAGACAGATTTTTGTTCGAACAAGTTCATTGTACTATAAATCGAATCAAATTATTACGATTTGTGTTTGTTTTTGTAATTATTGTATTGTAACTTGTTCGAGTATTGAAATCGAGCATCCCTACAAAGTTTCAAGTCAATTGGTAGAGATTTGGGTAGAATTTGAGGAAAAAGATCGAGTTTTTGGAGGAAAAAGTGAAGAACACGCAAGATCTATCAAACACGCAACGTTCATCGGAAGAACACGCAAGCCAAAAGAATTTTGATTCTGACCAAAAACGCGCAAAGGGTTGTATGCGAGTTCTAGAAACGCGCAAATCAAAGCCTGGGAGTTTAGCTCTTCAGTCTGCGAGTTTGAAAAATTGGGAAAAATTTTCTAAGTGTTGAAACACGCAACCATTGCGAGTTTCATCTTGTGAGTTTAGCTTGCGAGTTTATTAAAACGCGCAAGTAGACCTTTACGAGTTCTCCAAACGCGCAAGACTAAGCTTGCGAGTTTCCTCGGAATAGTAATCTGTGAGTTCCTTCGGTCTACGAGTTTGTCAAAGCACGCAACCCTTTGCTTGCGAGTTTCACAAACACGCACGCCTAAGCCTGCAAGTTCTTTTTGAACAGTGGTTTGCGAGTTTCAGCGTCTACGAGTTTCAAGCATTTTCTTTCTGTGATCTGCGAGTTTCTATTTCTTTTTGTGATCAATTTTTTTTTTCTGAATTTCTGACGATCATTTTCAAGTTTCTTATTGAATATTTTATCAAAACAGGATGACTTCAAGAGACGCTCTCTCGATTGGAACAGATGTCAAGCCCCCAGTATTGTTTAAAGGGGAATATGAGCAATGGAAAGACAGATTTCTCGATTTTATTGATCGGCAAACGAATGGAAAGAACATTCTAGCATCAATAGAAGATGGTCCAATGCCAAAAAATTTTGAGGAGATTCCTGCTGAAGGTAATGATTCAGATGGAGCTCCGAAAACAAAGAGAATTGAGAAAGAATATGCAAAATTCTCTGATGAACAAAAGAATCGGTTTGATGCTGATAAAAAGGCCAGATCTTTGCTTTTACAAAGTATGACCAATGAATCAGAGTCTGAATCTGATGGAGATGATGGAGAGAATCTTAAGCAAGCAATAATTTTACTAACCCGTGCTTTTCAAAATAAATTCTACAAGAAATCGGGTTCTAATTCTCAGAGATATTCTTCATCAAGCTCAAAGAACCACGAGCATAGAGAAAGAGTGGAAGGAAGCAGATTTGTTGAAAAGAAGCCGGAAGAAAAGAAAACGTTTTTGAATGACTACACTAGTGCTGAAAAGAAAGGTGATGATCTGATCAAATGCTACAACTGTGGCAAGGTCGGACATTACGCAAAAGAGTGTAGGAAGCCAAAAGTTCGCAACTCAGAGTACTATAAGAACAAAATGCTCTTGGCCAAGGAACAGGAGGCAGGCAAGGCATTAATGGCAGAAGATGAATACTGGTTGGATCATTCTGATGTGGAGGAAGAACAAGAAGAGACTACTCATTTATGCTTGATGGGAAAAGAGGTGAAAGATGATGATTCTGATGATGAGACTGCTGATGAGGTAATGAACTTAACTGAAAATGATTTCATAACCAAAATGGAAGCCATGATGGTCAAACTTCAAGTCCTTCAATCCAAACTGAAAAAGGAAAAAGACAGTTGCTAGGAGAAATCAACAAATCTTTGAACTTAATAAATCAGTTATTGGGAACAAAGATTTAATTGATTCTCTATGCAAATCTGCTCTTGATTTTAAAAATGAAAAGGATTGTTTTGAAAGTAAGATTTCTGATATTGAAAAACAATTGTCCAAGTTTGATTCTGAAAATAAGAATGTGTTCTAAAAGCGTTTAAACTGTAGGTTGAGAACAAGACTTTAGAGCAAAAGTTAAATGGTCTGGAAGCAAAATTGTATATTCGAGGCCAAACAGATCAAACGATTTTCTTGAATACACCTAATGAAGAAGCTGATTTTAAAGAAAAATGGGGACTAGGTTATGATAATCCTCATTACCTAGAAAAAGCTATCAGAAAACAGCCAGCGTTATATAATGCAAATTATATGTATGCTGCTGATAAATATCCTCATTTGAAACCCAAATATATCACCAAATCATCAAAAGAAGTTGAGGACAAAGAAGATGAGAAAAAGAATGAATTTAAACAAAATGCAACTACCATTCTGTTATGAAAGACTGAATGATAGTTATCTTTCTAAAACATCAAAATTTCTTTCAAATGATTATTTTGCTAGTTATTCTTCTACTGAGTTGGAGGCAAAACCTGTTCAATCTAAAATTTATGTACCTCAACTCGTTTTAGAAAGCAAAATAATTGAATTAGAAAATATTTTATCTGATGAAAGAATTTTGAGTGATCTAACACTAGATGTATTTTCTACAGTGTTGAAGAACACATATTTTCATTTTAAATCTAAAGTGTGTTCTCCATCTTCTAAAGTACTTCAAACTTCTGCGACTGATTTTGATGATTTATTTGAGTCTGCAAATGATTTTCTAAATTCTGATGAAGGGTGTATAAAGGAAATTGATATGTTTGACTTTAATGCTCCACTTCCAAATCATTCTACTTTTGTGATAAATGGACAAGTTTTACCAAGTGTTCATGAAAAAGGTGAATCATCAACTAAGGTTGGTGAATCAGTTTATGTGAATGCTGATTACTATGCAAAGGGTAAGAAACATAAGAAACAGCGCTCACAGAAACAGAATTACACTGGTAAACACAAGAAAAATCAATCTCAGAAATCTGATTTTCCTAATAAATCTACATTCTTTGTTTCATATGTAAGAAAGAAAAGGTCAGAAGAGAGATCCGAATGGCGACCTAAAAGGAAGAGTGATGAAAAGGCAGAATCAATTACTGATAGTTCTTGTCATAGATCAACTAGTAGTATGTGTGATGTAGTTGGTTTTATTGCTTCTCATAATAAAAACCTTGTAACTTCTTACAAGAGATATTCTATAAAGCAATTGTTCCGATTATCTCCTCCTACTACTAAATCTTATTATTATCAGTGGAATGATTTTGCTTATCAACATAATTCTATTGATTGGTTTAGATCTTATCATGTTTATTCTTCTAAACCAAATGTTTTCAAAAGTTTTCAAAAGAAAAGAGGATCCATATTCAAATAGATGCCAAAATCTTGTACTAATCTGTTAGGACCTGTTTTTAAATGGGTATCTAAAATTGTTGTTTCCTGATTTCTCTTGCAGACCCGGCATATGTGGTACTTGGATAGCGGTTGTTCCAAGCATATGACCGGGCAGAAAGCTTTATTGTCTAATTATACAGAAAAATTCAGCGGCAATGTACGATTTGGGAACGACCAGTTTTCACCAATCTTAGGATATGGTGACATCATTCAAGACAATATAACGATTACGAAGGTGAGCTATGTCGAAGGCTTAGGGCACAACCTGTTTAGTATCGTTCAATTCTGCGACAAAGGGTTAGAGGTCAACTTCAAATCTAAGAGTTGCTCGGTCCGTACTGAAGACGACAAAGAACTCTTAGTCCGAAATCGAAAGACAAATCTCTACACCATCAATCTTTCAAAGGTACAGAATGATAATCAGGTTTGCTTACTGACAAAAGCCTCGATGCAGCAAAGTTGGCTTTGGCACCGAAGGTTATCTCATCTGAATTTTCGTTATATAAACAAGTTGGTCAGTGGAAAGTTAGTGAATGGACTTCCTAAGCTCAAGTATGTGAAAGAACACTTGTGTGCAGCGTGTGAAAAAGGGAAGATGAAGAGAGCTCCACATAAACCGAAGCCTGAACCTAGTACCAGTTCTCCATTAGAGTTGTTGCATATGGATCTTTGTGGTCCGATGCGAACGCAAAGCTTAGGCGGAAAGAAGTATGTTCTTGTTATCGTGGACGACTATTCGCGATACACGTGGGTCAAATTTCTACGGTCAAAAGATGAGACGCCCGAAGTACTCATTACATTTTTTAAGACGACCCAAGTGAATTTACAGAAACCAGTCATGCTTCTCAAAACTGATAACGGCACAGAGTTCAAAAACAGAACTGTTGAAGAGTATCTCGAATCGGTCGGGATATCACATCAATACTCTGTTGCTCGTACGCCCGAACAAAATGGAATAGTCGAAAAGAGAAATCGAACGCTAGTCGAGGCCGCTCGCACTATGCTTAGACAATCAGACATACCTCTATTTCTGTGGGCAGAAGCTATTTCGACTGCGTGCTACACTCAAAATTGTTCCATGATACACCGTAGATTTCAAAAGACTTCGTATGCTTTGATCAACAACCGAACACCGTCTATCAAATATTTTCATATATTTGGGTGTAAGTGTTTTGTGCTCAACGATAGAGAGAGTCTGAACAAGTTCAGTGCTAAGGCAGATGAGGGCATCTTCATTGGATATTATTCTACTTCTGCTGCATATCGAGTATATTTGAAGAAGTCGAAGACTGTTATCGAAAGCGTAAACGTTACATTCGATGAGGATATGGCTTCTGAACAAGTCAATTCAGAACCCGTGATAACTGGAGTGCTAGCTTCTGGGCAATTCCGCTCAGAACCTGTACCTGAAAAGAACAAATCAGATGAAGCATCAACGTCTACTAATCATTTATCTGATTTAGATCTTTTATTTGAACTGTTTTATGATGAATATCTTGGATCTAATGTGCATAAACCTGTTGTGGTTGACAGGATTGAAGATTCAACGATTAATCATCCAACCACTTCAGATGTTTCTACTGAATCAAATTCCCCGATTCGGCAAGATATTCCAGTTCAAATGCCTACTCCAATAGTTGAAGTTGTATCTACTAATGATGAGCCAGAAGTTGTTGAGTAAGTAGGATGTGCTGTAAGGACAGATCAACAGACTGAACAAGCTGTACCTACTAAAGCTTCTGCACCAAATACTTCAACTAAATCCCTCCCTCATGATGTTCAATATGAAGAACCTGAAAGTGGATTTTTAGATGACAACCATGATCAATCTTCATCTACTCCACTCCCTCATGAACATCGCTGGACCAAAGAGCCCCCTCTTCACCAAGTAATTGGAGATCTCAACAAGCCGATGCAAACTAGGTCAGCAACTATGAATCAATGTATGCATGACTCATTCCTCAGCAAAATAGAGCCTACTCGAGTATCATAAGCTCTTGCTGATTCGGATTGGGTGTCTGCTATGCAAGAAGAGTTAAACCAGTTTGAAGCCCTGAAAGTCTGGAGACTAGTGCCAAAACCAGAAGGAAAAATCGTTATCGGCACTAAATGGGTGTTCAAGAATAAAAAGGACGAAGATGGTATTGTTATAAGGAACAAAGCAAGACTTGTTTCCAAGGGACATAGGCAAGAGGAAGGCATCGACTACGACGAGACGTATGCTCCAGTAGCGCGTATAGAGGCAATTCGCATGTTTCTAGCCTACGCAGCTCACAAAAACTTCACTGTCTACCAGATGGACGTGAAGAATGCCTTTCTGAATGACATACTTAAGGAGGAAGTCTACGTCTCTCAGCCAGAAGGGTTTGTAAATCCAGATAAGCCAAATCATGTCTACGTCTTGGATAAAGCCTTGTATGGTCTGAAACAAGCACCTCGCTCCTGGTATGATGTTCTATCTCAATTCTTGGTCAAGTCAGGTTTTTCAAAAGGTAAAGTCGATACCACTTTGTTTATTAAAAAGGAGAAAGCTGATATCATTCTTATTCAGATATATGTAGATGATATTATATTTGGTTCTACAAATCCTAAATACTGTAAGAACTTTTCAAATCTCATGGTGTCACGTTTTCAGATGAGTATGATGGGAGAGATGAATTTCTTTCTCGGATTACAAGTCAAACAGTTTTCAACGGGGATTTTCATTAATCAATCTAAGTACATTTTTGATATTCTTCGGAAATTCAAAATGGAAAATTGCAAATCAATTGGAACCCCAATGGCACCAGGTACTAAGATTAACACTGATCCTTCGGGAAAAGTTGTTGATGTTAGAACTTATAGAGGTATGATAGGGTCTTTAATGTATCTTACTTCAAGTAGACCAGATATAATGTTTTCAACATGCTTGTGTGCAAGATACCAGGCTGACCCTAAAGAATCCCATTTGACTGCTGTTAAACGGATATTTAGATATCTGAAGGGGATTGCAGATCTTGGTCTGTGGTATCCTAAGGATACAGGGTTTGAACTAACTGCTTATTCAGACGCAGATCATGCAGGTTGCATGTTGGACAGGAAGAGCACTTCAGGTCATATTCAATTCCTTGGAGACAAGCTCGTTAGCTGGGCGTCAAAGAAACAACTTTGTGTTTCCACATCGACTGCTGAAGCAGAGTATATAGCTGCTCCCAGGTCTTGTGGATGAGGACACAGCTTCGAGACTATGGATTCAA
The DNA here is from genome assembly GCA_954870635.1 of Arctium minus. Lineage (NCBI taxonomy): Eukaryota > Viridiplantae > Streptophyta > Magnoliopsida > Asterales > Asteraceae > Arctium > Arctium minus. The sequence goes on along the minus strand of OX941082.1, from coordinate 121,517,608 downwards.
GTTTGACAAAATACCGATCTATTGTGACTCGAAGAGCGCTATCGCTATATCAGCTAATCCTGTGCAACATACTAAAACAAAGCACATTGATGTCAGGTATCATTTTATAAAAGATAATGTAGAAAAAGGTACAATAGAACTTTACTTTGTAAAGACTGATTATCAACTTGCAGATTTGTTTACCAAAACTTTAGATGAAAAGAGATTTAATTTTCTTGTATATATGCTTGGTATGCTAAATCTCAAGGTCTAATCAGTAATTACCTATTAACGTTTCTTTTATTGTAATTTTTCATCATTTCTTTATCATTATTTCTGAAAGGATATCTGCACTTTAACATGTTGTTCATGTTCTCAGGGGGAATGATATAAGATTCTAAGATGATCAATATTATTTTGAGGGGGAGTTTATAGAATTTAAATGCTAAATTTTTGTGATGCATGAATTTAGAGGGAGTTTATGCGTACAACAAAAGGAGTAAGGATATGATTTTTGATTATTTCTGATCAGAACTCGTACTTTAATCGTTTTACTGCTTTATGTCTTTTATTTTTCAATAAATTTTGTGAATAAAATTGCTTTGACATGACTTTGAGACTTGTGCAGGATGAGAGAAACTTACAAGATCATATCTTTATGACTTAAGCATGACTTCATGAGCTTTAAGACTGCATAGAAAGGTAAAATTTCTTATCTTAATCTCATATATGGTTGAAAGAAGGACAACTTTCAATCATAGAAAACATGTTCTTAAAATGTTCAAACCACTTCTCGATTCTTAAACAGATTTCATGAATTGGAAGTGTGATTTTAAATGTTTTCATTTTTACTTGTGCTTACATGATTACAAACCGTGTGTTTCTAAAGATAAATACTTGTGTATTGTCTTTTCTTTATACTTTCAAGTATTCACACACATCGGTTTATTTTTTTGTTCAAAATGTTCTTACCATGTCTCAAATTTGAAACATATTTTCGATGGTAAGACACCCCGCTTGTACTTCAAAGAATATTGAGCGTGATTTCATTTCTGAACGTCATTTCAAGAATGTCTATATTTTGATTCATATGGACAATATCCGTTATTTTTTACCATAAGCTTTAATTGCTATATCATTTGATTCTGATCATTTCATACAATGTCAGATTTTTCAAACAAGTCTTTTGCATTCATATCTATTCATTCAATATACTTGTTTGAAAATACTTCCATGTTTAAAAATGCTCATATCTTCATGATTATATTATGAGCATATACATATCTGACTTGTATTTGAGCTTTAACTGATAAAGTAAAACCATATTGAGCAACATATGCTTCATAGGAAAATACGGGTTTCTTTGTACTAGGACTTAAATGAAACTTCTATGGATTCACGATAACCAGTGTTTCCTACCCAAGAAGTTAATCCATAGTGATTGAGTGTGAGGAGTCAAAAAGAAATGAGTGTGGTTTGTGCGTTGAGGTAAAATGGAAAATAGAGTTTGGTTAGATGTGAGCTTAATGATTAAAAGAAAGAGGGTGTGAGATCAGAGTAAAAGAATATCAAACTCTGCACCAACTACTTTCTGAGTCGGGCAGCCACATTACTAATGTTTCACAATTCTTGATGAACATTATTGAAACAGGCAAATAGCCCATGCCAACTCTTGATATAACCCTACCAGCTACTCATTTTCTTCTTAAAAAGAAAATGTTTCATATTTTTCTGGGGATGTAGCATATAATCTATCTGATTTTCATTTGGAAAATCTGGATATTGAAAAAGAAGGAAGTATGCCCCACCTTCGCACTTCAATCATGCACATTGAGTCTGTGTTTATCTACTGTTGTCTTAGTGGTTAACACAATGTTGAGCCTTATTAAAAATCAATCATCATATGCTTATTTCTTTCTACACTTGCACGAACACACAAGGAATTTGTTTTCTTGTTATAACATTCATAGAAATTTCCTTTGTGGTGTTTCGATGATTGGATGGAAGCCCTGAGGGAGTGAACATAAAAAAGGTCCTTTCCTATGTGTATTTGTTACACACAGTGACTTAGTGTTACTGACAGGCATGTTAACTGATTCATTTGTTGATTCAGGTGTTACAATCCTATTTTGTCTGGATTTGCAAAGATCTAGATAAATACATTGTTCGAATTGGCAAAGAATCAGAGGCTCATGAAAGATCAGTGGTCGGAACAAATAATGCCATTTCTTGATGAGACAGTTTTTATGAACCAGATGCTCTATTCATCAAAAAAGGGGAGATGATTTAAAGAAATGTCCGATTCATAAATTTCAAAGTTAAAGTTTTGAAGAAGTTAACTTTCAAAGATTGAAAGGTTGAAAGATTGTTCAAGAAGAGTCAAAGTTGTTTGAAGATGTGTTGATTTTCAGAAATTTTCTTTGAAGATTGTTTACTGAAGCATTCCGTGCTAAATCTGAAGATAATTTCTTTCCGAAGTCTGAAAGAGTTTTGTAAAAGTTTTGGGGAGATTATTGAAGATCATATCTACCATATTTGGGGAAGACTGTTATTTGTTTGAAGACAGACTTGGGAAGAATACAGTCAAAGAAAGGGGAGATTGCAATGTTTGTTCCTAAAGAAGAAAATTTGTTCCAAAGGAGGAGATTGTACTTTTTGAGCTTAAAGAGAAGATTCAATTTACTAAATCTTTTTGAAGATGATCTTCAATCCAAAGGGGGAGATTGTTAGAGCAGAAATATGTTGGATACAAGATCATGATGACTAGAAGTCAAAGTTCAAAAAGTCAAAGTTGGAAAGTCAACTCTCAATAAAAGTCAAAGTCAATTGTATTTGTTTTGTTTTCCTTGTTTTAGTTGTTAGGTTTAAATAGATTTCTTTGTTGTTTAATAGATAGATGACTAGTTGAAGAGTTCAGTTTCAAAAAGAGAATTCGTAGAGAGAGAAAGAGCATATCTAGAGAGAGAAAGTTGAAATACTTTGGATTTTGGAAATGTAATCAAAACAGGTAGTTGTTAAATCTTGTTTGATTGTTTAATTGTGATAAGAATCTTGAATCAGGGACTCACAAATAGCTTATACTTTCGTAAAAGTGGTTTGTATACACGAACAAATTCATAGAAATAAAAAAAATTAAATTTTTGGTGTATGTTCGTAAAACTAATTCGTATTAGGGGTGCTCACGGGTTGGGTTGGTCGGGTTGAAGGCATTTCAACAACCCAACCCAATGTTAGCGGTTTGAAAATTTCAACCCAACCCAACCCAAACAAAAGTGCAACCCAACCTGAACGGGTTGGTCGATTTGGTCGGGTTGTATTTAAACAAAGTAAAAACAATATTGAAAACATAAAAATAAGAAAATTTTTATTTGAAATACAATCCATCATTTAAATGAATATACGAAGTAGATGCGGTTTACGTGTTAATTGTACTACGGATAATGTTATTTTAGAATAATCAAATGTAATATAGATTATTTTATGTTTTATTTAAATCTTAATATTTATTTTTTACTTTTATAATTATATAATTATTAAAAAAATAATAATGTGCATATTAATAAAGATTTACTTATTTTCAAATAAAAGAAAAAAATACCTCAAAGAAGTCATATAATAATTATAATTATAAAATATATTTAATTAATATTGATAATATAAAAGAAAATATATATTTATTAATTATATAAATGAAAAAATATATAAATATAATTTAAATAAATAAAAGAGTAAAAAAGAAAAAGAAAATAAGAATATTAATAACTTGTAATTAAAATCTAATATAATAATGAAAAAGACAATAAGAAAACAAAAAACAAATAATGATTATAACTAGCTTTAGGGGTGTCATTAGCAACCTTAGGAGTGCCATTAGCCTACCCCTACATAAATAACTTCACTATTGACTATTTATAGGGAATCATTTATCTAAAACTTCAATTTTCCATAAAAACTAGAGTAGACATGGGGTGTTATTAGCAACCCCTAATTTAATTTTGTATTAGTATATGTATCTATTATTTACGGGACATTTAAGTGTTGTAATTTATTTAGAGCATCTCCAACAGCATTGCTATAATTTCTCTAAAATAGAGAACAAAAAATGAAAATCTCTAAAAAGTATTACATTCATTAGGGGTGTAAATGAGACGAGACAACTCACGAGCTACTCGAGATCGACTCGGTCAAAACTCGGTCAACACTCGACTCGAATAGTGTTAGGGCAGTTTGTTTGTTAAATAGAAGTTCAGGGGGTGAATTGTAATTAGTTGAAAGTTACATTGTAAATGGGCCTTAAAGCCCATTAGGCGTAATACGCCTCATATATATTGTTTTATTTAGTTGATAATTAGGTTAGAAGAAATCATTTGTTAGAAGCTAGTCATAAGGTTTACATTTTCTGATCAGATATTCTCTCTGTAAACCTAAACCCTTCATTGTTGAATTTAAGCATATGACTAGCAGTTGTGGTTTATTCATTGTTCTACATTGATTATTATTGTTAATTGCACTGTATCTGAGGGCAGTTTATTTGTTAAATAGAAGTTCAGGGGGTGAACTGTAATTAGTTGAAAGTTGCATTGTAAATGGGCCTTAAAGTCCATTAGGCCTAGTACGCCTCATATATATTGTTTTATTTAGTTGATAATTAGGTTTGAAGAAATCATTCGTTAGAAGCTAATCGTAAGGTTTACATTTTCTGATCAGATATTCTCTCTGTAAACCTAAACCCTTCATTGTTGAATCTAAGTATATGACTAGTAGTTGTGGTTTATTCATTGTTCTACATTGATTATTATTGTTGATTGCACTGTATCTGGGATCTACAATTGGTATCAGAGCAAAGAGACAGGAATTTTGATCCAAAAAGGTTTGTCGAAAACCCTTTAATTGCTTATTTGACTATATTCGTTTTTCTGGGTTCATATCGAGTTCCAGGTTGTGTCACATCGATTTTCTGGGTTTTCTGGGTTAAGTCTGCATATCGATTCGTTCTGCTTATTGATTATCTGCTATAACGTTTTCTGGATAAACATGTGAGTTCGGTCGATTTTTTTTTAGTCAGGTGTTTGAGTTCGGTCGATTATTCTAGGTTATTTGAAGTATTTTATGTGTTTTGTTCGATCTGGGTTAATTTGAGTTCAGTCGAGTATAGATCTCTTATATCTTCTTATTTTTTGGGTTAAGTGTAATACATGCTTTGTAACATCCCCCGTCCCCGTGGTCCGGAACGGGTGATGTCACATACGGGACTTAACATAAATACATATCTAAATTCAGAGCTATTAATAAACTCTAAACATATATTACAATCCAAAATCTTACACTTCAAAAAGTGTTTATAAACTTAGAACGTTTATATAATAATACGATTCTAAGAACTCCAAAATTTCACGCTCAATCTCAAGTCCCGTCCCCGTAAACGTCACTTCGTACCTGCCGTGTCAGAAAACAAAAACACGGCTGAGCACAGGGCTCAGTGAATGGATTATAATATAAATTCGTAAATAATAATAAAAACATCGATAACGAAGCGGAAGACTTAAAAATTCAATTCGAAGAAAGTTCTTGAAACTCAAGTTCATAACAAAAGAGATGTTCAGTAATTTTCAAAGACAATAATTTCAAGAACAATTCACACTTTAATTTCAAAACGTAATATAAATAAAGTCCGTCAATTCCTGTCGTTGTGTTCGTGGGTGGCCAAACCACACGAACTGGGTCGGCATGCGGGCACACACAACGGATCCCCCGTGTATTTAACCACGGTCACATATTCTGTGGGTAAAATCTAGAATCGATTCATCCGCCCTGGAGCCAACAAAGTCAGCCAAGTCCTCCCAGAGTGGGTTCACGTAAGCCACATAGGCTTAACTCTGGTAGACGGTCATCTGTAGGACGCTATGACAACAAAGCCGCCATAGAAGGCATCCCAAATAATGTGCCCATTTATTGGGTTCTTCTAAAATCAACGAAAACTAAACAAATACCACTTACCCAAATGGCGATCACAGAAATTATAGTCTATATACTTCACATTTTTTCATAAACAATCTCATACGAGACACATTTTAATAAAACATCAAAATGTTCAAACAATTGATTCAATAAACCAAAATCAATGTGTATGTGTGTGTACAATTTCGTATTTGTTGATCACGTTCAGTTGATCAATCACAAGGTGGTGAACCACCTTTCGGAAGGGTCAACTACAACAAATAGTTGCCCACGATTCAAAAGAAATGAAATCCATACCTTGATCGGATTGAGATGCAACACGTGATTAATCGAGACCGACTACGAACTTTAACCCGTTCGATTGCCTATTTAAACCATCAATTATTAATAATCGCATAACCTAAAACTCAATGGTTATATTATAAGCTTAAGCACTGATTTTGTTCACTTAGACATTAAACCGATCACTTGGTGTGCGGTTAAACATCTAGATACAAATATCACCGTTTTAATTCTAAACTTTACCCGTTTGTAATTTTGACAAAAACAAACATTCCTATACATATACATGATTATAACTTTGTATTATATAATCATAATCTACCAACCAACTTCAACTACTCTAACTTACCAACTTAAATAACTTAAGAAGAAATTTATACCTCTAAGAAGGGCTCGACGAGTAGATTCCGAATATGTAATTCTTTCTTCGATTACTTCAACGGATTGAGAGATATTTTAGAGAGAAAGAGAATTATGGAGAGAGAGAGTAAGAGTTCATATGGCGGTGATAAAAAGAAATACAGGGACGATAGAATTGTAATTTTTAGTCTAAGGATAGATTTTTTTTTAAATCTATACGTAATATATATATATATATAATATTTACTTATTTCTTTTAATAATTATTAAGAGTTTGGATATATAACGGTTTTAACCCCTCAACTATCTTTGGTTGTTAGTTTTAATTACGGTTCATTTCGGGTAAGAAATAACTATATATATTTTTAAACCGAGTCTTACATGCTTAATCGATTTCTGGGTTCTTTTTGCATATTGATTTTCTGAAAATCATCAAATCTGAGTTAAAGTTCTTCAAATTTGTGTGATTTAAGAATCGATTGTGTTTGTTTAATCTTTTTAACCGTAATTTGATTATCTGTTATCGCTATCGTTGTTTTGTTTTATCGAAAAACCTTTCCTTGACCGGGTTGTTGCCTGACCGGGTTGAATTCGACCGGTTTATCCTTGACCAGGTTGGTGTCGACCGGTGTCCCATCTCCCGGACTCTTTTGACCGGGGTGTCCTTTCGACCGGGTCCTTGCTCGAGTTCTAGTTTAATTTTTTTTTGGATCAAATAATTTGTCTCACGATCGCTACAGTGCATTAAAGATTAAAATGAATTCGAGGGACGCTCTAGCCATTGGTTCAGATCAAAAACCTCTGGTACTCTATCGGGGAGAATACCCACAATGGCACGATCGATTCATGAATTTTATCGAAGCAAAACCCGACTATGATGAAATAATGTTGTGTCTGAAAGACGGGCCACAATCCTGGCCAATGAAAGTCCTGCCTGGAGACCAAACCCAAGGTCGACAAGACCGTTCTGTTCAAAAATCTCTCAGTGAGTTTACCCCACAAGAAAGGAGCCGACATGATGCCGAAAAGCATGCGAAGACCTATATTCTACAAAGCCTGCCCAACGACATATATGCCTGCATCGACAGCTACAAGGCTACTGCGAAAGGAATGCGAGACCAGATTGAGAAGAAATCATATGTTAGAAGTTAGTCGTAAGGTTTACATTCTCTGATCAGATATTCTCTCTGTAAACCTAAACCCTTCATTGTTGAATCTAAGCATATGACTAGCAGTTGTGGTTTATTCATTGTTCTACATTGATTATTATTGTTTATTGCACTGTATCTGGGATCTACAAATAGGCTCGACTCGAACTCGAGCTCGACTCGATATACTAACGAGTCGAGTCGAGCGACCTGATACTCGACTTGATAAGCTCATGAGATACTCGATAAGCAAAATAATAGTAATAATTAGTAATATTATTTTAATTTAATTGATAATAATAATAATAATAATAATAATAATAATAAAAACTCAATTTTTTTGATTTTTTTTTTAAAAAAATGATGGTGTAAAAGACATGGGTAAATTGTTGATGGTGTGTCTAATCCATCCTACATTGGCGGGATATAGAACCCAATGCTTTGAACTCCACTATATATATATCTTTCTCCTCGCTTGTTTTACATCTTTTGTCTTTGTTAAATGGCTTGATCCTATGTAGGGTTGTAAATGAGACGAGACAACTCGCGAGCTACTCGAGATTGACTCACTTGAGATCGACTCGGTCAACACTCGACTCGAATAGGCTCGAATCGAACTCGAGCTCGACTCGATATACTAACGAGTCGAGTATAATGATACTCGAGCTCGACTCGCATCATTTACACCCCTAACATTCATCTCCAACAGATTTGATATTTTAGAGATTTTAAAACAACTTATATTATTATAATATTCTATAATTTACCATCCCAATACACTTTTAAAAAAAATCTTAATATAAAATAATAAAAAGTGAATTTCATTGGTGGGATTGAATAAAATCATCATTTCTCTCTCCTACCATCAAAATTTAGAAAATTCTCTAAACTTGGAAAATTGTCAACTTTTATTTATTATAACAAACAAGATAGCAAAGTTGTTGGAAAAGTTTTAAAAATAAAAACCAATTTTTTTTCTAATTTAGCAATGTTGTCGGAAATGTTTTTATAAATTACTCAGATACAGTGAGTTAGAGGGTGATATGGTTGTCATGGGTGACAATGTATGTTGACCTTAGGTCTTAGGTTTGATCATATGTTAACCTGTTTGACTGGGGTTGACCTTGTTGGCCGAGCTTTGAATTTTGAGTTGACTTTTTTAGTAAGTCAAGCCACTCATAATAGACATTAATGCGTATGTTGTTGGGTTACATTTTGGAGATGAAGGATCTAGTTAAATTGAGCTACACATGTGAGCATTCATTAGATTTTTTATGGGATGCATACTTACGATATATTCTTTTTGAGAAAGAGAATTATTTGAGGTACTTATGTTGTGTATAATACTATTTTTACATACATGGACTTTTCATGCATGTATATATATTTATTATGTAGGATGCATGCTATTTATTTACTGTTTTTTAGACATGATTTAGCATGCTATAAATTAGTTATTATTTATAATGGGTTCCATCGGGTATGGAATTTTGGTCGATATGTCAAAAGAAAGGAGCATCCTATAAATGGGTGATCAGACAAGGTGAGCTGTAAAACCCGAGGAATATGTCTATGACAATATGACATTTACCCAATGAGACAATTTTTGATATCTCGTAATTATTTAAAGGCGTTTTTTAAACAGATATGCATATTATTATTTGGGTATTTTCTTTGTTATTATGCATGATGAGACACTTATATGTGCAGAAAGACCATGAACTCATTGAGCTTTGTAAAGCTGACTATTAATATGCATCTGATGAGCATGAGTTCAAGGGTGAATAAGGGCAAAGGTCATACTTATTGAGTTATATGTCTATTGATTAAGTATCAAAATTTGGGATGTTTAGATTTTATATTTGAATTGTATGTAAGATAACTCACTATGTGACAGGTTAACATTGGGATATTAATTAGGATAGCAGGGTTTTATTAGCCTTTTGTAACCCAGTTTGTAAGTATTTTGTTGTAGCAGAGTTTTATTAGCCGTTATGTTTAGGTTATTTATTGTTATTTAAGGAGAATGGCGTGACAAAACTCATTGTAAAATTGATGGTGTTATGTTTTGTAATCAATATTATGTAACATATATTTTTCAATAAAAGCATTGTCCAATCTCTTTGGCTATCAAATGCAAATCATGATACATATACATTCCATATATGGATTGGTATCATTTAGGTCAGAATGTTGGATGTTTGGAGTTACACTTGGTGTTAAATAATATAAATCAATTAGCTTTCTATCACAATTCTCACCTTATAGTGAATGTTTTATTTTATCATTGTTTTTGAACCTTTTTAGTGTTAAACAAATTTCTTTGGAACCATTACTTTCAGAATCAAAAGCCATCTTCATAATTATGAATCAAGAATTTATGAGAAAATAATTAGGGCGTGTTTGGTTTGCGGGATTGGAATGGATTTGGAGGGATTTGGATTTCAAATCCATTCCAATCATGCGTTTGGTTTGCAGGAAAGGATTTCGTTGACCCGATTTCAAATCCGTTGACCATTTTAAAATCCCTCATATGATGGATTTGGAAATCCTTGGCTTTGGGCATGGATTTGAAATCCAAATCCGATGGATTCTAAAGCGTAATCCAGACCAATGTTTTAAAACCCGGTTTTTTGATTGACCCGGTGTGGTAACCAGGTCACGGTTCAACCACCGGTTTCAAGAATTTCTATGTATTTTTCATTTTCATGCATACATATATATATATATATATACTATAACCAAAATATTGATGTCCACAAGTTAAAACATTATAAAAACACATAACAACAAATTTACATCAATCAAAAAACATTAAATAAACACATAAGTTTTTCATCAATCCAAATACCTCAAAATGAAACATAACGATCAAACCTAATCATAGATTTTGAGACATTGTAGTGTTGGTTTTTAACGCTAATACATATTGCCTATTGGACTATTCGTTTTTAACTTTTACTACCGGGTCAACCGGTTCGATATCGGTTCGTTATGACCGGTTCAATCCGGGTCATAAAATGGCATAAACCCGGTCACAATTGACCCGGTCTCTTCACCGGTTCCCGGTTCAACCGGTTCGACCGGTCGGGTCAACCCGGTTTTTAAAACATTGATCTAGACTTCAAATTGTATCAATCCAAATCCGACGTTTACCAATAAAAATAAATTATTTTGAAATCCAAATCCAAATCCCTCCTTGAAATCCAATTCATTCCATTTCAATCCCGCAAACCAAACACGCCCTTATAGTTTTGAAATCCTAAAAAGTTATGAATTAGATCATCTACTATGGTTAAAAAGTTCTTTTAAAAATGTAGGAATTTATTTAATTGATAATAAGAAATATGTTTTATTCTGATATAGAAAGAGAACTCATGCAAAGGAAATAATGAGAGAGTAATAATGGACCATCATTATCATAAAAAGTTTATTTTAATTCAAAAGTTCTGTTTTATGTTTTATATTTTGCAGTGTCTTGATAACCCGAATAAGATGAGATTTCACTACATCCACCAAATATAAACACATTTAGAACATATTCCCTCCGTCCTAAAATAAGTGTCTACATTACTATTTTTGTTTGTCCTAAAATAAGTGTCCATTTTCAAAAATAAATTTTCACTTTCCCATTCTACCTTTAATTATGTGATGAAGAAAACTTCTCTCTCTATAATTAAGGGTAAAATTGTACTTTAGTTAATTAAAAAGTGTAATAATTACACACTCCTAAAACTGTATGCCAAGTCAATTGTGGACACTTATTTTGAGACGGAGGGAGTACATGATTTATGTATGTAAACGATGATCGATTGATGTTACAGTTGCGTTAGAGTCATTTATAAACCCTATGAACCACTTTAACAAACAAGAAGGGATTAGGGTTTTAGAATTTTTGGTAGTTCGGCCCAATACATCTATAGTTTTTGTGGCCCAAATATACCAACTTTTTATATTATATATATTTTTTAACGAACAAAAGATATAATTATGAGATGTTTTCCCACAATAGACGAGATTTCTTAAACAGTTTCAAGATTATCAGATGTTTTCCCACAATCTTTGTTCGATATGAACGTTTTCGTACCATCGCTATGTAGTTGATTTAGCGATGGATCGTGATGTTGCTGGTTTTGATCCTTGCTCTTGCCCCATATCACCAAATATAGCCCGACCACGATCACCAACGCTCCAACAACACTAGAAATAAAATTCAAAATTTTTGTAACAACTAATCTCTATGCAAAATCTCTATGAATAGGTTCGTATTAAAAATCACCTATTCATTAATTAATTGTTATTAAAAAAGTTGTAAACATAAAAAAAATAAGTGCATTTTAAATGCCAATTTGGTTTTTGCTCCAAAGAGTTGTATATTAAAAAAAATTCAATATAAACAGTTAAAGTTAACTGAAATTATGATAAACGTTAAATCTTTATTTATAGAATCAAGAAATGTACCTTCCCAAGTTCAACTTCTCGGCTAAGACAGAAGAGCCCAAAATGGCTATAATAACCATAGCAAGAGGGTTGAAAGCCGTCACAAAAACTGGTCCTCTTTCCTGCATCACCAACCCTGATATGTAATATCCACATCCCGAACACACGATTCCCTGCATCCACATGACATTTTTCATATTAGCAATCATTATTTGATACAAGACAATCTAAACGTTCAAATTACTGCCTTTTTAAGCAAACATTTCTTGCGACCTGAGTAAATTTCTCTTAACGACTAGATCGATAAAAGATGAATTAAATGTCGAATAAAGATAATATATATGTATTGCTTACGCTATAAATGGCTGCAAATAGTTTGATGTCCCAATTAATGGACCAGCTAGAGGCATTGGGCTTCTGAGCAACAAGGGTAAGAATGGAGCCTTCCAATGATCCCATCATACACACCAGCGTCGTCAGCGACAACTCGACCGGGTACGACTTCAGTGTCACTGCCTTTTTTCCAACAAAATAATTAATTAATAACTAATTGGATAAAAATCTACTGTCCCAAAATTTCATGTCTCATTCATATCCCACCAATAAAATTAAGACACGTCAGATTTTATGTTTTTAATTTTATTTAATTCAAGTTCATATTCTGTCCGATGACGTGTATATAAATGAGATATGATAATTTAGGATGGAAGATTTTTATTCCCCGCTAGGATAAGTCCACCGCAAATAAATATTAGTAACACAAGTATTTCTTGTGACGGGTTTTCCATCGCGATAAACCTGACTATTTGTAGTGTTGTGTCTTGTACAAAATTAACATTCATCGGCATAAAGTTTCTTTATCTTGTTTCATTTCTTGAAATATATCGACGAAAGAGAAGTGGATGGATTTTGGACCGAAACCTTACTTGCAGAATGACGAAACTCGCCCAAGAAAAGCAACCAGCGGTGATCATGAGCGATCCCTTAATCTGATCTTGAGTACTCATGGTTTTAACCGACGATTGATGATGATTAAGGGTATGATGATTTGTCCATGGAAATTGGATCGAAGGGCCTGTTATTAGCGTCATTATCATCGCACCTCCAACCGTCACTAATGTTCCTATGATCTTCCCTTGGCTATGTAAACTCTTCATCTTCACCTTCTCAAGTCTACCAATATACATAATTAATCAAATCCCATTTGTTTGGAGATTAATTAATGCTAATTTCCCATTTAAAAGGTACCAAACAACAGTTACGTTTTTGTAAGAGAATGAATACCTAAAGATCCAAGCCATAAAAAAGGTAATGGCGGGAAGGATGTTGCACATAGCCGTCGCAAAAGTTGCCGTTGTATATGTCATTCCACCGTAGAACAAGTTTTGGTCTATCACCGGCCTGTTGTCATCCGATCAATGGGAAATTACACACGGAAAACCATCCGTCATTCTTGTAAACATGTGAAAGAAACCGTAAAAGCAACAAGGTTGGTTCAATAATTAAAACCATAGTGAAAATTACTCATAATTCCCATCTTTGAGCTTATAAAGATCCCATAAATCTAGTTTTTTTTTCCTTATCAACGTAGGATGTATTGTTACAGAAACGTATAGTTATTGAAGACCTTTGCACTCATCATTTTTATACAAAATCATCATTCTTGTGAAGTATTCCTTCTAACATTTTCACAAGTATAAATTTTAAATACAAACCATCTACTTAGTATAAACTATACAAACCAATCTCAATCGTTCATCGACACAAGTCTAATAAATATATGGTTTAATCTAAAGCGTTAATCATAATGAATGAATTCTTATCATCTTTCATAAATATCCAAATCATAATAAATAAATTTTCATTATTTTCATAAATTATCATTTAATTGGTTTGTATGGTTTGTTCTAATTAGAAAGTTTGTACTTAGAACTCCACACACACACAAACATATATATATATATATAGAGAGAGAGAGAGAGAGAGGAAAGATCATTTGTTAACCAACAATTTGTTGTTAACTTTATGAACCTATTCCAACCAATAGAAATTCATCTGTGTTTGTTGTTTTAATTGTTTGAATATTTTATGCTAAAGGGTAGATAGGTTAATTCTTAATTAGCCAATATTTCATTTATTTTTTGGGGGTTACAAAAATAAAGTCTCCTTAGCGTATGTTACGATTTCAAATGAAAAATCTTAAAAAATGAAAAATTAGGGAACACCCTGATAGTCGTTCATCTGGACGGTATGCACATGTGTATACAAATAATTGAAGTTGTTTTACTAGTATGCAAGATGTTCCCCAACTTTTCCTTTTTTTGCGGTTTTTTCCCTAAACCTGACCATATATATATATATATAGAGGTGAGTTATTGTGCAACCTTTTTAATGGTACAACCCATGCAACCCATCTATCTACCACTCATTTTATTTTCACTTTTTTTAATTAAAAAAGTCAAAACAAAATGAGTGGTAGATAGGTGGGTTGCATGGGTTGCACCATTAAAAAGGGGTTGCATTTGAACACCTCTCTCTCTCTCTATATATATATATATAGAGAGAGAGAGAGAGAGAGCAAGGATCATTTGTTAACCAACCATTTGTTGTTAAGTTTATAAACCATTTCCAACCAATATAAATTCATCTTTGATTGTTGTTTTCTTTGTTTTAGTATTTAATGCTAAAGGATAGAAATGTCAATTCTTAATTAGCAAATATTTTATATTTCATTTAATTATTTGGGGGTTACAAAAATAAAGTCTCCTTGATTCTAGCTAGCGTAGGTTATGATTTCAAAAAAATTTCCATTTTCAAAATAATGTTAAAATCATATGAACATTTTCATGACTGATTTCATATTTTTTTCAAAATCATATAGTGGTTATTTTCAAAAACTTTATCCGGTATTCATTTTAATTCAAAAATTCTCATATAGTGTTAACCTTTTACAGAATGATTTAGTTGTAATGTTAACTGTTTCGAAGGTGTGTTCAACAATGATGAACATTTTTGTAGGTGTTCATGTATGTTCTACTAAGTATTCATCACATTGTGTAAATATGCAACAACACTTGGTATGATGTTTGGTGTCTTCATAGAAACTCTGTTGGCTATATTTATCAGTTAGAAGTAGTTTGAGAACTAAATGAATTATGGTTATCAATTTTGATGGATTTTGAATTATGAATTTCATCGAACTCCAGATTATGTTTATTTTTCATTACTCTTGTCTTTTAGTTCACTGTTCATGAACCAAGGTTGGGTAAAAGTTTACATCCAATATTTAAGCAGTGATGATGGTAGTTCACTGATTGCATGTATCGTGGTAGCATCAGATCATACATACGACCATGAGTTTTTCATCTAACCTGTTCATGTTTGTTCATTACTTTACCATTGGGCATATGAACAAAAACTTGTTAACAAGTCACATGAACAGTAAGTTGGTGGTTCATTCATGTTTATTCATATGAATATGATATTTGAAATTAATATTGTTCATATTCTTCATATGAATATGATATTTAAAAGTAATAATGTTCCTATTTCTTCATATGAACATGCATGAACTGGGGGTTACGATTCTTTTGGAAGAATAATGTTCAAATACATGCAGATTCATGAACACTAATGAACCAGGGGTTACAATTCTTTTGAAAGGAACATTAATTAAGAGAGAATAAAGACATAATGTTTCATTTATTTTTTTCCAAAATACCCTTAATTATCACTATAGTTCACTCCTAATTTTTTCATTTATTGTACATTTATTAAGGCTTTTAAAAGATATTCAATATCAACCATTGATTTCCATGATCAATGGCTTATAATGGTTCATCAAGTTAACACAAAAAATGTGGTTAACAAGACCCTATATATATATAGGCGAAGGATCGTGTGAGAAATTGAGGTTAACGTGTGAAAAACATCCCTTTTAATCTCATGCCTTCCCATGAATTGTGCCTTAGAAAGGAATTGATCGTATGCATCTCGTTGTATCTCATCCAACGATTGATAACCACTTCTTACGCTTCTCACGTTAACCTCAACTTCTTACCGAAACCAACCCTATATATATATATATATATATATATATATATATATATAGAAAGAGAGAGAGAGAGAGAGATACTCTAGTAATCCCAGCAACATGATCTTGAGGAAGATGGAAACTGTCATTTTTGGCCTAACTTTCCTGTTAAGTTTGCACCAGAAAAACAAATGACAACAAGAAATTAAAGAAAACAATGGACGAAGATAACCGATCATACAATTAGAAGAAACAGACCTTTCGATGAAGAAAGCAAAAGGAGCAAAAAAGAGAGCTGCGATGGCGTTTCGATAAACAGCAAAAGTGTAATGATTCAGACCTTTGTTTAAGGCAGACTTAACGATTAAACCATTAACAGCATATGAAGTTTGCAAGAAAACCATGAATATAAAAGGTTTGAAACGGGAATACACCCCAAGAAACCACTCTTTTGACATGATTCTATTCGACTTATAATATTTCTTTTCTGGTGATTCTGATGGCTTCTGGTGGGATATATATACAGCAAGGGTTAAGTTTGCTCAGAATGTTCAAAAAGTGGTCTTAATGTGAAGCATTTTGACTTTTAACTTGTCAAACTTACTAATTTTGAACTTTGAAATATATCAATATCGTCTGATCCTGGGATATTTTTTTTTTAATTATAATGAATTCTGGAACGAATAATGTTCTTATAAGAAACGTTGGTGTTTGATTTGTGTTTAAATTCGATCTCAACTTTAAGATAAAAAAGTATTGATTTTGACTTCAAAAGTCAAAATGTTGGTTTCTGTATCCAATTTATAAGATGTGGTGATGACCTAAAAGATTATTCTATGTTATATAAAGTCATATTCGTAACCTTATGGATTATAAAAAAAAATTAACCATAATTTCAAATTTGAAAGTTATTTTTTTTTTTTTTTTTTTTGGTAACCGTGGGTTTCCGGACCAGCTTACGCGCACCGACTAATCCCCGGGCGACTACGAATGGCCTGGAGTAATCGCAGGTGAACCTCCATGGCCACAAAGGCTTTGACAGCGCCTGAATTTGAACCCTGGGTAGAGGAGATCTTCCACTACATCCCCCAAAGGGTTTACCAGTACGCCACAACCCAAATGGTTATTTGAAAGTTATTTAACTAGCACATTTGGTTATTATCTTTCTTCATTTAAGAAATCAGGGGTGAAGATTAGTTAGGAGGCGTTTATCAAATTCTTCCGGGGTAAAAGCTTATCAGGTTTTACTTACCTTACGGAGTGAGCTTAGCAATGACAGAGGATCTTACCCGATAAGAGGTATAGTAAAGACCAAGAATCTTACCAGGTAAACAATGTAGAAGACTCTTACTTTATAAGTGTTTTCTAGGTAAAAGATGCTTACCAACAATCTATTTTGTTGGCCAAGAATATTACCCGACAAGGTAAGTGAGGATAGTGATCTTATAAGAATTACTACTATTAGAATTTGATTGGTAGGACAATTATTTTTCATATATATATATATATATATATATATATATATATATATATATATATATATATATATATATATATATATATATATATATATATATATATATATTTTGTTTAAGTCGTATTTTATAGTAAGAATTATGTTGATTTTTTTTTTTTTAAATAAGATTGTTGTCTTCATTTTGAATTATTAATTGAAGGACTTATATTAAATCAATACATCATTTTCATTTACCCACGACCAAAATTGGGAGTTCAAAATGATTTTTCGAAGTAATATATGAAAACATAAATATACCCTTGATTTAATAGAAAAAAATAAACACCGTATTTAAATGTAAACCATGCATGTCCGTAACAAATTATATACCACCGGGGAACTATATCCATAAAGTGTAGGAACAAACACAAAACTTGGGGGAGGGCGGGCCGGGTGCATGCCCAGGGCCCAAAGGAAATAGGGGTCCAAAATTTTGAAGTATATACTATATAGTAGTAAAAAAAATAATTAAAAAAACAAAAAAAATAGTATATAATAGGACCCAATTATATTTTTTAGTATTATATTAAGGACCATAAAATTTGTAAAAAGTTAATTGGTCTTCCATTTTATAATATTGCTTATTGTTTCTCTAAGTTTTTTTATCCACTACTTATCTAAAAACTATTTTTGCCTAGAAACATTGATATATACTCTATTACTCATCTTCCACATATTATTTTGATTATTCCATCCGCATTAAATTTTTTTGTGTTAGAATATAGTAGATTTCTTGTTATTAACTAAGAAAACTCTTACATTTTGAAAACAATTACCAACTATATGAGACGACCCAACTTACATCTATATTTAGGATTTCAGAACTATCTTTCTTTCTTTTTTTTTCCAAAAATTATTGACTCCTTATTACCTAATATTAAGTGCATGAATCTTAAGTACTCTCTTATTTCTAAAATAATAATAAGATCTCAAACTATAGCCAACATGGACTTTTGATTATAAGATTGATGGTTCTTAAAATGTTTGTTTCAACTCTAAAAGATTAAAATGGTGATGAAAAGTAGGGGTGTGCATCGGTCGGGTCGGGCCGGATATCCAAAACCCAAACCCGATCGGATATTCGGGTGGTGGGGGAAGACCCGACATCCGGCCGATTAGAGTTCGGGTTGTTCGGGTTCGGGGGAGTTCGAGTTCGGGTAGTTCGGGTCGGATATTCGGGTAGTGGGCCTCAATTTTTTTTTTGGACCTAATTTCTCAAACTACAAATTATAAATTGTCAATATATAACTTTAAAGTTTAAACTAAAAGTCTACAACTACAAATAACAACTTTAAAGTTTAAACTACAAACTAAAACATTAAACTACAAATTAAAAACTACAAATACAAATTACAAATTAGAATTAGAATTATATAAATATAAAATAAAAATGATTTTTTTTAATTTTAAAAAAAATTCGGATATTTCGGACGGGTCGGGTGGGGGCTATGGATACCCAACCCGATCCGTTATACCCGTACTGTTTTTCGGGTTCGGGTGGTCGGGTGATCGAGTAACGAGTTTTCGGGTAGTTCGGGTGGTTGGACCGGTCGGGTTATGCTCACCCCTAATGAAAAGCATCAATATCAACATCAGGTAACATGTGAAAACTCAACTGATTTATTTTGATTTACTTAAAGTGTTACTCTGAATGGTCAACATAGTGACCTCAAATGATTTCAATCTATATATTAAAGGTATATCATAAGGAATGCCTTTGATGGTGGAACAGATTGACGATATTATGTAAAAATGATATGGTAGATAATGCTAATTTAGAAATAATTATTGATTGATCTTGCTTTTGGAATACCAGGAAAAACGATTTTACATAAATTATTAGTATTTTTATTCAATGTTATTTTTTATGATATAGACAATATATTGAAAATAAATTCGTAGTTATCGAGGGCACATTTTTACATTTCGCCCAGGGCCTAAAGAATGTCAGGAACGGGCCTGCATATGTTTTTTTTAGGTTTTTACAACTACAACGGTTACTTTAAAAGTTAAAAATAAAAAAAAAGGGTTGAACAGTTGAATTAAAAGAGAACCATAGGGATTTTCTTGAAAATTTATTACGAAATTGTTGAACTATTTTGTGTTATGAATGTTGTTTTACATCGTTTTCTTCTGAATTTGATTAAATTTGAATTTCTAAAAAGCAACTCAATTTACACTTGTACATCAATGTGGGGAACAAGTTGAAAAGACAAAAATAAACATCGGTTACTAAAATCATGTTAAATTCGCTAAGAATAATTAACTTGTCTATGTACTTGTCATATTGCTAATTAACCTTGTGGTGCAACCGGATTAAAGCTCATTGATGATGTTGTCATCAAAATTAGAAACACAATTAAGTATTTTCGACACTCAATTTCAAAAAAGAAAAAAGTTCTTTTGTATTATTGAAACAAGTACTAGTATAAAGACAAAAAGAAGTTGCATAAAGATAATTGCATTAATTCTACTTCTTTTTATTCTAGATTGCTTTATATATCTTGTAATTGTGATTGTTCATGTGGTTAGGCTAGATACAGATATCAAAGAATTTGCTCTATCAATTAATAATCAATATAAAGTTGGAGAGTTGCATGCATTTTAAAGCTTTTCAATGATATATATAACTAATACATCTTTTACCTTTTAAGACCAGGGAGGCAACGGGTCGGGTTCGGATCGATTATTGTTATCCTTATCCCCGAAACCGATGATCAAATCGTCTCCATAACTGTCCCGATCCCCGTCAAGGATCTTAACGGGGTTCCCCATCGGGTCGCCGCGGATTAGCCGATCCCCATTTTGGAACCCGTTTAGGGTAAAAATCCTCATTCTCTATTGCTTTCACTGTTCACCGTTGGTTATCCCCGTACCCGAAATCAAAATCGACCAGAAAAATTTGAGAGTAATTTGAAGGTGAGGCATGAAGGTAGGAGTACCATAGTAAAAAACAAGAATTACAAGAAGACGGTAATAATAGGAATGGGTTTTTAGTGAGATATATATATGTTGGAACTTAGTGTAGAGTTGAGAAACCTTGTCCCAAATAGGAGTCAAGACAAAGTTTACACCACTTAATAAATCCAATCCATTGAGCATTAAATGAATCATTTAATTGCTTGGGCTTGGATTGTGATGTGATTTGTGGGCTCTCCTTGACATTAATAATACATATTAAATGTCAAAGATTGGGCCTTGGGCCTTGGGCCTTAGGTCTCGATGGGGTCGAGATTCATTGACGGTGGAAAGTGTGTGCAGGCAACGAACAGTGCTTAATGCACTTTTTCCCACAATTCTATATATGAAACTTCTCACCTCTAGACAACGCTGTTACACAGGGCGGATTTTGTCTTAGGACACTGCGTACATCGCGGGCCTCAATCGATTTCGCGAATACGAAGAATCTTCGAGTTCAAGTAAGATTTATGATTATGTTGTTGTTTTATGTTTTCTCATTAAATTTGTAAAAGAATTCCTATTTTTTTGTTTTTAATTCCAATATACATATAAGTTTTGGGAATTGTGATTGATCATACCTAACAATCTAAGACAAAATTCTCTTGTTAGGAGAGATGGATCAATCTCAATTGATGAAAAATCATGTGGAGAAACCCGAGAAATTCAAGGGTTCGGATTTCCGGAGATGGCAACAGAAGATGTTATTCTATTTGACAACACTTCATGTTTCCAATGTTCTCACGGAAGATCAACCACGGAATGAACCTTCGGTGGGGCAAGATGGAAATGCTCCTACGCAAATCCAAGTCGTTGCCCATCAGAAAGCGGTCGAGATATGGAGATCAAACGAATATAGTTGCAAAAACTATATTCTGAAGCTCTCGACGATTCCCTGTATGACATATATTCCACGTTCAGAACAACACGTGAGATATGGGATTCCTTGGACGCAAAATATAAGACCGAAGTCGCATGCTCCAAGAGGTTTGCAGTAGGGAAATTTCTAAATTACCGGATGAATGATAACAAATCTGTGTTGAAACAGGTTGAGGAATTACAGGTGCTTATCCATGAGCTTGATGTTGAAGGCATGGGCTTAAACATCAACTTTGTTGTTGGTTCAATAATAGAGAAGTTGCCTCCTTCGTGGAAGAACTTCAAGTTGTACTTGAAGCACTTGACGGAGGAGATCACCTTCGAGCAACTCCTACTCAAAATAAGAGTGGAAGAAAACAACAAGTTGAATGAGAAAGCCGATGCAAGCACCAGTGAGCCACATGCCAATATGATCGAATCTGGCACATCAAAATCTAAATTTCAAAAATTCAAAGGAAAGGCAAGTGCAACTAAGAGGCTCTTCAACTCTGGAAAGGGTCCCTTAGCCCCCACAGAAGAAGCCTTTCAAAATGATAGTGTGTTGTTGGGTTTGTGGCAAGCCGGGACACAAGGCTAAGGATTGTCGACACAAAAGAGACCACGGTGGAGCCGGGGGAAGCGGTGGTGGTGGTGCATCTACAAGTCATGCACACCTCACCCAATCTCCTAACCAATTCGTTGGTGTGATTGAGACTCACATGGTCTCAAATGCTATAGATTGGTGGGTCGACACCGGTACTACTCAGCACATTTGAAATTCAAGGAGCCTGTTTGCAAGTTATCAAAAGGTGGATGATGGAGAACCAATGTTCATGGGAAATGCTTCGACTGCCAAGATCGAAGGTAAAAGGAAGGTCATATTGAAGTTGACTTCCGGGAAGGATCTAATGTTGATGGATGTGTTACATGTACCCTCGTTAACTAAGAATTTGATTTCTGGCCCTATTCTGATTAAGAAAGGGTTCAAAGTTGTATTTGAATCGAACAAATTTGTCATCACCAAGGGTTGTGTGTATGTGTGTAAAGGCTACCTCGATGAGGGCCTTTTTAAGTTAAGTATTGTAATTGACATTGATGCCGCCAATGTAAATAATAATAAGGCAAGCACTAGCACTGCTACTTCAGTGTATATGGTTGATCCTTCTTATCTTTGGCATTTGAGATTGGGACATGTCAACTTTAGATCATTACAAAGAATGATTAAACTTGACATGTTACCAAAGTGTTCAATTGATAAATTATCTAAGTGTGAGATATGTGTAGAAGCTAAATACACTAATCATTCACACAAATCAGTTGAAAAATCAAATGAGGTTCTTGGGTTAATCCATACTGATTTATGTGATTTTAAGGCAACACCTTCACGAGGAGGTAAGAATTATTACATTACCTTCATTGATGATTGCAGTAAGTATTGACATGTGTATCTAATCCCTACAAAGGATGAGGCCTTAAATATGTTTAAAACTTATAAGGCTGAAGTCGAGAATCAACCTTCACGAGAGTATGAATCCCACGACTTTGCTGAATTTTGTGCAACTCATGGCATTATACATCAAACTACCGCTCCATACACTCCTCAACAAAATGGAGTGGCCGAGCGGAAGAATAAAACATTGAAAAATATGATGAATTCAATGTTGATTACGTCCGGAGCTCCTCGTCATTTATGGGGCGAGGCATGTCTTACTGCAAATATGATCCTTAATAGATCCCCCACAAGAAAAGTGATAAAACTCCATATGAACTATGGAAAGGTAGAATACCATCCTACAAAAGGATGAAAGTGTGGGGTTGCCTTGCTAAGGTTCAAGTACCTTTGCCTAAAAGGACTAAACTTTGACCTAAAACGATTGATTGTGTATATATTGGTCCAGCCTATAATAGTGCTGCATATAGGTTCTTAGTTTACAAATCTAATGTAGATGGCATAAGCAATAATACAATCATGGAATCTGTTGAAGTAGAGTTATTTGAGACAATTTTCCCTTATAAGGAGAAGGAGGGTAATACCTCTAATCCTGGAAAACGCCTGATTGATGATACATATACTCATGTTGACTTAAACAAGAGTGATCAATCAAGGGCTGATGAATCCTCCAAGGTTCAAGAAGAAGTGGAACCAAGGAGAAGCAAAAGGGGAAGAGTCGCCAAAGACTATGGACCAAACTTTATGGCCTTCAATATCGAAGGAGAACCACTCTCCTATAAGGCTGCCATGGAATCTTCCGAGGCACCTTATTGGGAAGAGGCCATTCAAAGCGAAACCGACTCCATTGTGCAAAATAACACATGGAAATTGGTCGATTTGCCTCCGAGTCATAAAGTCATTGGCCACAAATGGATCTTCAAAAGAAAATTGAGACCTGATGGGACTATATAGAAATACAAGGCTCGACTAGTCGCCAAAGGGTATAGACAAAAGGAAGGTCAAGACTTCTTCGATACTTTTTCACCGGTGACAAGGATAACGTATATACGAACGTTGATTGCTATAGCGGCTATCCATAACCTGGAAATACATCAAATGGATGTAAAAACCGCTTTCCTGAACGGTGAACTAGAAAAAGAAATATACATGCAACAACCGGAAGGATTTGTTGTGAAAGGCCAAGAGAACAAAGTCTGCAAGTTGATTAAGTCTCTATATGGACTTAAGCAAACACCAAAGCAATGGCATGAGAAATTTGATAACACTATGTTGTCAAATGGTTTTCACATAAATGAATGCGATAAATGTGTTTATGTGAAACAATACAAAAGTGCTTATGTCATCATATGCTTGTATGTTGATTGTATGCTAATCATGGGATCAAACTTGGATGTGATAAACCTAACCAAGAAGAAGCTACACTCCGCATTTGACATGAAAGATATGGGAGTCACTGATGTTATCCTTGGTATAAAGATTCAAAGGAATCAAAATGGTTACATCCTTACCCAATCTCACTATGTTGAGAAGGTGTTGAGAAAATTTGGTCATTATGATGACAAACTGGTTGTGACTCCATTTGATCCTTCAAGCCAATTGAAGAAGAATCAAGGAGATAGTGTAGCACAGTTGGAATACACTCAAGTTCTTGGAAGCTTGATGTATAACATGAACTATACACGACCGAATATAGCATATAGTGTGAGTCGACTTAGTCGGTACTCACATAACCCGGGAAAAGACCATTGGTATGCATTGGTCAGAGTGCTCCGATATTTGAAATACACAATGAGTTATGGGTTACATTATACGAAATACCCTCCCGTTCTAGAAGGGTATTGTGATGCTAATTGGATTTCCAACCATTCCGAGAGTAAGTCCACAAGTGGATATGTCTTTACACTTGGTGGTGCAGCGATATCTTGGAAATCTTTGAAACAAACAGTGAATACCAGATCAACTATGGAAGCAGAATTTGTCGCCTTAGACAAAGTCGCTGAAGAAGCCGATTGGCTTAAAAGTTTCCTAGAGGGTATTATGTTGTGGCCTAAACCGGTGAATGCAATTGGTATCCATTGTGATAGCATGGCCGCTCTCACTAGAGCGAAGAATCAGATCTACAATGGAAAGTCCCGACACATACGAAGGCGCCACAACACTATAAAGGACTTGCTGAAAAATGGAATAATTTCCATTGACTACGTGAAGTCAAAGAAAAGCATTGTCAATCCTTTGACAAAAGGCCTAAGTAGAGAGAAAGTATCCTTCACATCGAGGGGAATAGGCTTAAAGCCAACACACTAAGTGTCCTCGGCGACAACCTAACCTAGCGAAATTGGAGATCTCATGGTCTAGGTTCAATAAGCAAACTAGTCGGGGTCAACTCAAGCAACAACCAAACAAAGGTATGTCTATTCCTATGATGTTTCCTTTATAATTTTCTGCTGATGATATAGGGTTGAATGCTATATTCTTAATAATGTTGATAGCTATTTAGTATAATACTACGAAATATTCTTGATCGGCATTACCTATGTGAGAGTGATGTGTGGTCGCATCTTTGAGGACGAACATGGCTACTGTAACACCCTCAGATTTGGTAAGAACAACTAACAAAAAAAATTGCAATATAACATCAAATAAAAGCCAACATCTCTTCCTACAAAACAAAACTCAATATGCCTCAAATATAAAATTCGATAAATAACCTCAACAAATTTAACTCTAGTATTACACAAAGACTAAACCAAAGTCGGGTGCTACTTAGCCCCAAACACAAGTTGCTCTTCCCAAAACAATGCGGAAGACTTCACCAAGCTACTCACCTCTCGGCACTAGGACTTCTCTCTTCACAATGTCACTAGAACAATTCCCAAGGAAGCCTGTTGCACTTGCCGACAAATAAAAAGGTTAGGCTAACACCTAGTGAGTTCAAGAGTTTTCAACATTAATAAGTATATTGTTAAAAGGAAGAATGCAATTGAAATCATAGTCTTTCAAAATGATATGTTTCAAATATGAAAACGACTCGTTTTCCAATGATATGCATTTTAAACGAATGAGACATCAAAATAAACGTTTTCCAAACCAAACTGTTTTTTTAGGACCAAGACCCCAAAATAAAATGTTCCTTCGTAAATTAATTTCAACCCAAAGCTCACTCAAAAGGAGAATAGAAAGTGGACTCCTAATTTATGAAGCACGGATAAACTCTATATCCTGAAACACCCAAAACACGGGTGAGATATAACACTCAACCCATAAACCATGGATAAAACCCATATAAACAAAACGTCACCGAAAACATGGATAATAAAACTCAATATCCAAAATAACACCTTTCGGTGACGAGGGAGACCCGAATTCCATCGAATGTGGCGGATACACAAAGTTGAGCCACATATCCATGTTATATGAGCATCACTTAGGGATAAAACACTCGTTAACATCAATGTTTCTGGGTCTATATCTAACAAACCAACAAGCTCAACAACTCCATGTCTATTGCTTGGATAATCAACAAGTTCAACCCCTCTAAGTCTGTACCTTGGAATTTTCGTGCACTCATCAAGTTCAACCCTGTAGGTCTATACCTTGGAATTCCCAAAACATCCCAGTTAAGCTCGTTCACAAGAAAATGGCAATTAGTGGTCAGAAGACCCCATGCCTATTTCAAGTTACAATACGGGGATATTGATCCCACTAAAACTGACTCTTATGCATATGGATCCAATGCATTACAGTCTAAAACATTACATGACTCAAACGAATGAACTAACGCATTCAAAACATGTAGCGCTCAAATAAGATGCAACTAAATACACCATACATCCAAGGCTCCTTAACGAGCTTCCAAAGCTGAACAAATGTTCCAAAGACCCATCTGAGTGTAAACCAAGCCCCAAAATGCATAATGAACGATTGACTAAAATACGTGAGCCAATAGGGTTACAAAACCAAAATACGTCTTTTCCCAAAAATATTTGTCTCTCAACTCACAATTGGCCTTCAACCCAAAATTAAAAGGTTTACTAATTCTAAAATGTTCCCAAAGTCGGGAATAACCAAAATCAAATGACTCACACATTCGTTCCTTCAAAACGTCCCATTACATAAATGATGCATATTTCCAACAAACACTAAAAGTGTATTTTGACCCAAATAATCTTCATTTATGAATAAATTATTAAAACACCTTCACCCATGACTTATTTATCAAAATGCCCAAAAATCCCAAATGTGGGTGTTTTACAAAGTTTATGAAGCTAAACACTTCAAGTAATCAAAAGTTACCAAATAACTCACAGTTGACAGTTTCATGTAAAACACATAAACACTTTAAAATGGACATTTTGGCATGTACAACGTTTTCACAAATCAACTTTAACTCACCTTGCTAGATTTAGGCTAAATCTAGATTTTACCCCAACTTGAGCTTCCTTGAAGAAATCTGAATCATCAAGCCAAATCTTCCATAAACCTAGATCCACAAGTTCCCAACCATAAGTAATCTTGTTCAACCATTTAGAATAGATTCCCAAACATTTTATATCAAAAATCTCCATTTTGGCCAAAACCCTAGTTTTGACCTAATTTCTCCAAAATCCCCTAAACCGAAATTTGAGAAACATAAACACTAGGAAATCATCAATGGAACATTTATAACTTATATCAAAGTTTAGAAACTAGGAGGATGAACTCACCACTTAGGTTTTGGTGAAAACCTAGAAAACCCCAAATTCCTTGAAGGTGGAGGTGATGATGATGAGCTCTTGACCTTTGCTTCCAATCCACCACCAAATACTCTTTAATATTCCCAAAAATGACAATCTAGAATTGAAAATCTCTCAAAAACGAAACCATAGCATTTTGAATCGCTCAAAACGAAGTAGAAATGAGCAAGATATGACCAAATGAAGAAAATCCCGATTTTATGCACTGTGAGATTGGCGCGACCTTGACATGCTACAGTAACATTTGTCACTGTAGCGGGCACTGTCGCGCAAGATGTACTAAGGGTCCCTTGCCTCGCGCGACCCTGCCATGCTACAGTGCCATTTGTCACTGTAGCGAGCACTGTCGCGCGAGATGTACCGAGAGTTTTTCGACCGTTCTTCCACTGCTTTCTCGACGACTTTCCCGACCGTTTCCCGACCGTTTTTACCGGTCGTTCCTCGACCGTTCTCTCGGAAAATTTGATGTTATTTTTCCAGATATCCTGCCATTGTCATAATTACATGGCACATTCGTTGGGACGACCAACCACTTGGTAATCGCCGTTGCTATTGTGACATTTGTCACAACTGCATGGCACTATAGCCGGGACTACCACACTTTCAGTACCATTGGTGCTATTGTGACAGATGTCACAACCACGTGTTACTATAGCCGAGACGACCATACTCTTAGTACCATTGGTGCTATTGTGACTAATGTCACAACCACACGACACTATAGCCGAGACGACCATACTCTTAGTACCATTGGTGCTATTGTGACAGGTGTCACAACCACTTGACACTACATCCATACTCCATATGTGGTTCTTCCTTTACCTATTCACCCAGTTCAACATTTTTCTTCAATTGGGATAGAAATCCAGGGTGTTACAACTACGTCTTCTAAAACTCTCATGAATAAAGGATATGTTCACGACCGAAATGAACACAACGGAAAGAATTTGATTATGTATAGTTCTGATATGTGTGATGCCTATTGTCTCGATTTACTACAAAACGTGGCTAGTTCAAGTCATTAGTTCACTATCTACGAAGTAGATCCGATAGGTACTCACTAGGAAAGGTTCAAGTTCAAAAGACACCTTTTCCGATGCATATTATAACTAGCTTGGTGATCGAAACATAAGTTCCAATTATATTGCTTATTTTCTATTCAAATGTGGGGTATTATTGGGGTTTGAATAGAAAATGTGGGGTATTGTTGGAACTTAGTGTAAAGTTGAGAAACCTTGTCCCACATAGGAACCAAGACAAAGTTTACACCGCTTAATAAATCCAATCCATTGAGCATTAAATGAATCATTTAATTGCTTGAGCTTGGATTGTGGTGTGATTTGTGGGCTCTCCTTGACATTAATAATACATATTAAATGTCAAAGATTGGGCTTTGGGCCTTGGGTCTCGATGGGGTCGAGATTCATTGACGGTGGAAAGTGTGTACAGGCAACGAACAGTGCTTGGCGCGGGTCACGACACGACCAAAGTCGCACGACCACACGCGTGGTGTACTGTGGACAGAGACCTGTGTGGGTTACGACGCGACCATACCCACACCACGGGTCGCGCGGTGCACTGGAATGATTCACGGACAGAGTCTAGCACGAGTTACCTCGTGGGTTCACCCGCGCCACAAGTCCCGCGGACATCCTAGCAGTTTATTCGATTAACAGACTGCACATATAAATACTGCATTTTTTCCCACAATTCTATATACGAAATTTCTCAAATTTTCTGGGTTTCTCTCTACAATATTCATCATCAAACATATGAAAATTCGCGAGATTCAAGTTGTAAACTTGAATAGATTGTTGTATCCTCTAGACAACGTCGTTACACCGGACGAATTTTGTCTTAGGACACTGCGTACATCGTGGGCCTCAATCAATTTCGCGAATATGAAGAATCTTCGAGTTCAAGTAAGATTTATGATTATGTTGTTGTTTTATGTTTTCTCATTAAATTTATAAAAGAATTCCTATTTTTTGTATTTAATTCCAATATATATATATATATATATAGGGAGAGGTTCATTTGAGAAATGGTAAATATATGAGAAATAGAGAAGTAATCTTAGCCATTCATCTGGTCAACATTTGCGGCTTTGACCGCGAAGCACCGGATAATTCCTTGTGTGGTCTATAGAAGGTAGAGGGGTAATTTCGTAAAATACACGGGATGAGTTCATATATGAATCTGTATGAATCACAAAGATTCATATATGAATCTGTTAATTAGTTCAACTGATTCATATATGAATCTTTGTGATTCATACAAATTCATATATGAATCTGTTAGTTAGTTCAACTGATTCATATATGAAGCACAAAGGTTCATATATGAATCAGTTAAAAGAGTTCAGTTGTGAATTGCACTGGTTCATATATGAACATATGGTTCATATGTGAATTATACATGTTCATATATGAACACAGCCCGTGTGTTTTGTAAAATTTACGAAATTGTCCTTCTATTTTTGGGAAAGCCGCAACTTTTGACCGGTCAAAGCCGCAACTTTTGATCGGTCAAAGCCGCAATATTTGACTAGTCAAATCCGATCTTGACCATATGAATGGCTAAGATTACTTCTCTATTTCTCATATATTTACCATTTCTCAAATGAACCAAACACTATATATATATATATATATATATATATATATATATATATATATATATATATATATATATATATATATATATATATATATATATATATATATATATATATATATATATATATATCAGGTCGGTCCGAGTCGGTATGACCATCCCCCGAGTAACATACAATGTATTTAAATGGAATAATTATTGGAGTAAATAGAATAATTATTTGAGTTGCTGCTTTTGTTCTTATTGTCGGAGCTGTTGCTCCTTGGTTGGTTGTTGGGTTTTGTTTTGATGGGTGCTCTTGGTTTTAGGCAGGGGCGGACCTATTAGGAGCTGAATGGGCTCTCGTGCACCCGCTCACTCGATCATTGTAAGAGAAAAAAAAATTGTTGTCTTAAAGATGCACCCGCTTGATTTTGAGGGGTGCCCTTAATACTTTGAAACAAAATCTGTAACATAAATTAAACATGGGTGGAATGGTTAGATTACCACTCTATATATAAGAGGTCATGGGTTCGAAGCAAAAATATATTTAGAATGATCAAACTCACATCCTCAAGAAAATTTATAAGTATTATTACCACTATATCAAAGCAACTTTTTGTTAACTTTTCTCTCATTTTGGTTTCATGATTTATTTTCTTTTCCAATATCAAATCTTCTTAAAAATTGTCGTTTTTTATCTCATTTTCAAGCCAACATATATTTATTTTAAGAATCAAAGTCGATTCCATTTGAAAAAAAAATGTATTTTATGCCCCAATTCGATACAATTGACTCTTCCCTAGGTCAAAATGTGTTGACTTTCTCCTCAAGTCAAATCTTGATTTTGCGAATCTTTGATCCAATTTTAAGGTGCAACCGCTCAAAGAAAATCTTAGGTCCACCACTTTAGATTTTGGTTTGGTTTCCGGGTTGTTTATGCTTTTTACAGTTTCTTCTTATAGTTTGATTGTTTTGTTTTGTATAAAGTTGTTGACTTTTCAAAAATAAAAAATAGAATCATTCTTCGAAAACTTCAAAACAAAATCTAGTGCGCAAAGCCATCATTTGCTAACTAATTATAATCTAATAAAATAAAAAAAGAAAAAGACAAAAAGAAAATAAGAAATAATCAAAATACCCTTAAGTTAACTAATATTTTTAACTGGAGTTAGTCAGAGGGATCAAAAGTGAAATAAAATGGTAACCATACTGACCATAACTTTAACTAGTTTTAAAAAAAGGACCAAACTTGATAATAAATAACAATCAAAAGAACCAAAACTGTAATTTACTCTAAAAAGAATATCGTCCCAACAATATTTTGTTAGTATGAAAATCATTGTTATAAAAAGACTAATAATAAAATAATTATTAATGATAATGAAAGTGAAAGTGAACATAATATACCATACTATCTATATTTAACCCTCCAAATTTAATCTACTAAGAATTTTTTTTAATTAAAATGCATGTGAATGGACAATCATGGTATTAGTTCTTTTAGAATCTTATAATAGTTTGGAGGAAAACTCCTTTTAACTGCTTGTGAATGAGGCCTTACTATGGGGTTGTTTGTTTTTTAAAAAAAAACCTCTTAATGGTTCTTAAATCTAAATTGTTCAGACCTTTTTACATACCACCTCTTATTAATCATAACTAAAATAAGACTTCAGACCTCTTAAAAAACAAACGGCACCTATGTCGATTAAAAGCCCAACAATATGTACATACAAGGTTAAAGTCACGTATAGCCTGGTTCTGTATGTATTTGGAGTTTTTGAATGAGTTTTATTATTATTATTAATCTCATTGAACTCATCAAACAATGACTTATAGGAAGAAAAAAACTTGAACCTTCACAATATGTTTTATGTGAGATTTTTTTTTCATGAGAACCATGAGAATACATTCTAAGTTTTTAAATGATTTTTCTTTTCTTTTTTATCACAAGGTGTTATGGACACGGAGGCATTTTCGTAACTAGAACTTGAGTGGCATGATTGTAAAGGTGATTGAGCCTGCACATACATTCACATGAAAAACACACTAATTAAACATTCACATAAAAAGTACTGAACTTGCACATACCTTCACTGACTTTCCTTTTACATGAAAATAATGAAGTTGCACATATTTTAACATGAGAAATATTGAACCTACACATACTTTTACATGGAAAACACTAAATTTGCACATACTTTCATCAAACTTCACATACATTAGGCACATTCATAAGAAAGATTATTGAAGCTCCACATATCCTTATGAAATTGATAAAATCGTGCTCATGTGCAAAAAACCAAAAGACGAAAGTGTCTCTTGCTTATATAAAAATATGCACAATCATCTATGTTTGATCAAAAGAGATAGAGGGTCCAAACTGTTTTCATGGTTCTCAACTTCTCATTAAAAAGTGTTCTTACTGAAATGCAACCACACACACATGTATGTATGTGTGTATATATATATATATATATATATATATATAATCTAGACCCAATAAATAGTATAAACTTACAAATTGATTTTCATGTGTTGTTTCATATATGAAACAACACATATAAAAATGAAGTGTTTATACAGAGTTGTTTCAATATGTGAAACGTTCAGGATTATTGTGTGTGAAAAAAAAAACAGTCTTGAAAGTTTCACATATTAAACAACACTATGGGGTTGTTTGTTTTTTAAAAAATATCTCTTAATGGCTCTTAAGTCTAAATCGTTCAGACCTTTTTACACACCACCTCTTATTAATCATAACTAAAATAAGACTTCAGACTTTAGACCTCTTAAAAAACAAACGGTACCTATATAAACATTGCATTTTTCATAATTGTTGTTTAATTTAATATATGAAACAACATATGAAACCTGATTTGTAAGTTTGTTGTTTCATATATATATATATATATAAGGTACATTTCTTTTGCAACCCAAACAATTTATACAAACTTTGCAAACCACTATATTATGAAACAATAGATACATTTATGGATAATAATTATGATTCATTAATAATGATTGTGATATATATGGAAAATGTTAAGTTTATTCATTATAATCATGATTTTAAATTATGAAACATAATAAAATCATATATTCATTAGACTTGATGAACGGTTAAGATTGGTTTGCATAGTTTGTACAAATTGTTTGGGTTGCAAAAGAAACGCACCATATATATATATAACTTAATAAGACAATTTATTTTAAAAATGTCCTAACAAACTATTTAATATGTCCAAAGCACTACAAGAAAAACGTTAGTTAGTGACCAAAATTTTAGTGACCACCTATTTTTTGGTCACTAATTGCAACTTTAGTGACAATAACAAAAGGTCGTCACTAAAATTTGGTCGCTAATATTAATATAGTGACAAAACTAAAATTTGGTCAATAGAGTGGTCACTAATTCTCATAGCTAAAATAAGATTATTAATATCAATATAATTTAATGACTATATTTGTGACGACTATGTTTTTCGTCACTAATATTATAAATCCATATGTTTTGTGACGTAAAAAATGGTCACTGGGTTGAAAATGTTAGTGACCAGAAAATAATAGTCACTAAATGATATTCATTAATCATAGAGTTGAAAGGGTTAGTGACAAAAAATAATAGTCATTAAATTAAATGTGTTAGTGACCAAAAAATAATGGTCACTAAATGGGATTATTCATTTGTTGTAATTGACTTAGATAAGTTAGTGACTAAAAAACGTGGTCACTAAATTGAAAGTGTTAATGACCAACAAAAAGTAGTCACTTAATGATATTCATGAATCATATGTTTGGAAGGGTTAGTGACAAAAAATGGTTGTCACTAAATTAAATGTGTTAGTGACAAAAAAATAGTGGTCACTACTTTGAAAATGTTATTAACCAAAAAGTAGTAGTCACTAAATGATATTCAATACTTAATAAATGTAGTGAGTTAAAAGGGTTAGTGACCAAAAAATGGAGGTCACTAAGTTAGAAAGGTTAGTGACTAAGAAATTGTAATCACTAAGCTAGAAAGGTTAGTGACAAAAAATTATGGTCACTAAATCGAGGCATCAATATAATAAATAGAATTTTAGGGGTTAAAACTGCCAATTTTGCAAATTTCTTTAAAAACACGTGGGTACTTTTTTGGTCCGACATAACCCATGCCCCGATCGTGATAACCCGATTTAAAACCCTAGCCTTAACCCGATTGATATCACCCGATCGTATCAATCATAACATGGGTCAATTTATCTGGTTTACTTCATCGATCGTCAAAACCCTAGCCTTAACTCTCTCTCTCTCTCTCTCTCTCCACACCTATCAACTGATTTTGGTGTTCTGATCAACTTTTTGCTTGAAATCTGGATACTCACGATTGCCTCTCCCACCTGTGCAAGTATTTTATTCATTTCATAGCAATTTGTTGATTATTGCTTCTGGTCGATTCCACGGATCGATTTCACGCCTTCTGGTCCATTCTACAGATCGATTCCGCAGATAATTGCTTCTGTCGATTCCACAGATCCGTGCTCTCATCTTCCTGACGATTTCACTAAGGTAAAATCGATTTCTTCGATTGTTACAAGTAAGCAAAAAAGGCTGATAGTTGTTCTTATTTTGCTTGCCTTCCAACTGTTTGATGAAAGTACTAACTGAAGTTTGGTGTTGTCAGGAGCATCTAGTGGCATTGGGATTGAAATTGCACGGGTTCTTGCACTTCGTGGGGTTCATGTAGTTATGGCGGTCAGAAATATGTCAGCAAGGAAAGAGGTCAACGAAGCAATCTTAAAGCAAAACCCAACTGCCAAAGTGGATGCCATGGAGCTGGATCTCAGTTCCATTGCATCAATAAACAATTTTGCATCAGATTTCAAGTCATCAGGTCTTCCACTCAATATCCTATCTTTAGCTTTGCAAACCTGTACTTTGCATCACTAGTAACATAATCTTTTAATGATACAACTACAAGGAGATAGACCAAAATAGATGGAATAGACTTCTAATAAAACTACAGTCATTTGAAAAACATGATCACGATGTAACAGAACAGTCGAACCAAACTATATGTTTGCACAAGTGGAGGTTCTTCACGGAAACAACCGCTTTATCCCTCA
This sequence comes from Arctium minus, assembly GCA_954870635.1. Taxonomy (NCBI): domain Eukaryota; kingdom Viridiplantae; phylum Streptophyta; class Magnoliopsida; order Asterales; family Asteraceae; genus Arctium; species Arctium minus. The sequence continues at coordinate 121,482,187 of OX941082.1, read as the reverse complement.
GGTATGTGTACATCCCACCCTCCCCAACCCAACCCAGTATATCCTGCTTAAAAGCAGGGTTTGGGAGGGGTGAGATGTACACAAACCTGACTTGCTTTGTCACGGCTATTTGTTTTCATCATCTTTCCTTGGGAAATAAGAAAGTTTTGACTTGCTTCATATTTGCATATGTGGATTCCAGATATCAGAGCACTCTGGGAAATAAGAAGGTTGGACTTTTTGAAATGGGAGCAGGTTCTAGTGAACCCACAGCAGATGACAATGTTCAGGCTGGGCTGAATTCGATGGATGAGACTGATCAGGCCATTGAGAGCTCCAAACAGGTGACGTCTTGTTGATCTGATCTAACTTGTGGTTTTCTTGGTTTTTCTGATTTGGATGATGCAAGTACAGGTGGTTCAACAAACAGTTGAAGTGGGAACACAAACTGCCGTTACTTTAAAAGGCCAAGTAAGTAAATGGTGATAAATCTTTTTGGTCTTTTGTTTATGGTATTCTCACTTGTATTATGATGACGCAGACTGAGCAAATGGGTCGCATTGTTAACGATCTGGATGCCATTCACTTCTCTATTAAAAAGGTGTCCAAACTTGTAAAGGAGATAGGGCGGCAGGTATTATTTGTCTTCCCTTCAGTATTTCTACTGTTTATTTATGTATCTAGTTCTAACACAAAACATGACCTATGTTTAATACTTGAATTAAAGAAAAGTAGGGGAAAGGGATTTAGAACAAAAGTGCTTCATGATTACAAGAAATGATAGCTACAGCGACGATGGCTACAGCGACGATTTTTGGTTTGTAGCTGTAAATATCTATAGCGACGACTATTAGTTGCTAAAAGGTGAAAAAAATCTCTAATGTTTGTTGGACTTTTTGCGACGAGAACGTTGTTGCTGTAGATGAAACTTAGGATGAAAATTTTGGTGGGAAAAAATGGCGGAAGAATGAAATTTTTTGGAGGGTTATAGCGACGACATGTCGTCGCTATAGGTATTTAATAGTTTATTTCAAACTTTATTTTTTTGTTGATTTTCTAATTAAAAAGCAATTGATAAATTGGTACCCTATAGAGACGAAATGTCGTCTTTATAAATATTATATAATTGTTTTTAAAAATTAGCTAATAAACCGGTAGTTTATAGAAACGACATATCATTGCTATAGATCAAAATTTCGATGAAAATTTTGGTGGCAAATTTTGATAAGCTATAGGGACAACTTGTCATTGCTATAGGTATTTAATGAATTTCGTAGATTTTTTTTAGAAAAAATGTGTTTTGTCATCAAGAAAAATATAAAATAATTTGATTTATAGAAATATAAAATTCATAGGGATAATTAATATATATGTATATATATACATTTAATAATTAAAAAATAGGTGTTTAAAAAAAAGGACTCTAAAACTGAGAAGTTGTTGACGTTTAAAAGTAAATTAAAAAATTTACTAACCCTTTAATATCTCTAAATCATATATCAGATATTTCAACCCACAATCTTTAAAGATTCTCCAACATATCATTAAGAGGAAAATTTGGAGAGGCAGTTACTGTGATCGTCTTTTCTATGACCGTCTTCTCTATGATCGTCTTCTGCTCGTGAATCACATCTTCAGGTGTCTTTGCTGAGCTTTTGGTCCTTCTAATACAGGTTTGATCTTCTTCTATTTTTTGTTCAATGTTTGTTCTATAATCAATGACATTCTTGTTGCCACATCCCACAATTTCTGCTTTGTTTTTGTTCCCATGGTTGTTCTTATGAATACAATTTATTTGCTCTGTTTTTCCTCCTAAATTAAATATTTCGAAAGGGTTTTATTTGGTTTTGTTTGTGATTTAATGAATCGAAAGGTTAGGTTTCAAGTGATTTCAAAAGGTTATTTGGTTTCAAGTGATTTCAAAAGGCTAAACCTAAATTGAATCTAATACATTAGGTTATTTGGCCACTTTTGTAATCTAAAAATATAAAAGGAGAGAACACGATGACTTCAAAAATTGCAATTTAACTATCAGAGGTTAGTGACAGTACCTTTGTTCATGTAACAGTAACTGTTTTTTTCTAAATTGTGATGACTGGTGTGTGTAATGTGTTGTGTTTTTCACATGGAGAGGTGTGACAACCAATGGCCCATGTGTATGAGAAATACACGAATAGTCCAGGACACCATCAAGAGAAATAGAGAATGTGTTTAGAAGAACACGTAACTTTTGTTATAAAACTGCATAGAAACAAGTATCACAGAGGTAGAATAAATGAATGGGTGTGTTAAATAAGGGTGTAAATGAGTTGAGTCGAGTATTAGGTTAATCAAGTCGGGCTCAAAAAACTAATATCGGGGTCGAGTTCGATTAACTTTTTCAATGTAGGGCTCGAGATCAAGCTCGAATATATTTTGAGTTTTCGAGCTCGAGCTCGATGATCGTTTATGGGTTCAAACTCGCGATCGATTAACTCGTTTATCGGCTTGAGTTCAATAATTTTTATAATTTTATTGTATGATTTATGAATATACGACCTCGAGTAACTCGTTGAAAACTCGACTCGTTGAAAACTCGACTCGTTGAAAACTCGACTCGTTGAAAACTCGACTCGTTTACACCCCTAGGTGTGCCAATTCATGTGAGAAGCCTTTCCCTCTTAATATTCGTTTAGATTAATAGCAAAGTGAAATTGAGTGATCGGAAAACAAAAAGGGAAACCAATGAAAAACTGGAAGTAGATATGAGAGAGGAGGTGGTTTGCTTTGTCTTTAGGTCATGGGAGTACTCTCCAAGGACCCTTACCCATGGTTAAAGACAAAATCCATCAACATGGGCTTACTGATACTTTGCATCAAACAAGATTTGGCTAAAAAAGTGGTTCTAACATTTAGCAATATCCATACCAAGTGAAGAAAAATGTTAGAACTTAAACTATATATTTCTTAAATAACCACAGTTTAAATACCATCTCCTAGGAACTTTGCTTCATATTTTTGTATATAAAAGCTATGAATGACAAAATTATATATCTTTAATTGTTGGACTAAACATAATATTAAAATATGGACAAACCATATAGAAAAGTAGATTAGTTGGTACATGGACAAATATCACATTGTTAACGTCCATATGTCAAGCAACTTACTAGATGATTATGCTTTTTAGGCTTAATTAGAAGTTGGGCAAATAAACCATCTATGTAGGTGCAAGAAACGGAACCTTCCCATATTGGAACATCATACCATTTTATTATAATTTAAAATGCTAAAACTTACAAAATCAAACTTTTATAAGAATTACCAAACTCCTACATTACGAAATCAAACTTTTATAAGAACTCTTCACTCCCCTATAAGCTACTGTAACTTGGCTACCTAGCCATTACTCCCCTAAGGTGCTTTTCTTGCTCATATTCCTCGATATTTAACTTTATCGAGAATTTCTCTTGCTTACATTGTACTTATGATCTTGCAAAATATGCCATGCCATGATTTTGGTACTCTTCCATCCTGTCTGTTACACGCTTACTATATGATGCGTATGAGCTACGAGGTAGAATAAATAAATAACAAGCATCAAATTGTTAGTTAGCTGTTGTTATATATATATATATATATATATTGGATTATAACTCTCAGTCTAAGGGGACGTTTATTAAATGCTTACCCGGGTAGGCATTTGCAAGGTTATATATGGTTGTTGTTGCTAGAGGTCACGGTAGAGATGCTGGTGGTGACCCTCCTCCTGGTCAACATAGGATACCGACATCATGTGAGAGAGGTAAGTTACTACTCACGATTATATTTTAATGTTTTGTGTAGTTTTCTAATTTTTTGACTAAAAACTGTAGGCAATGGAAAAAAGGTCTGAGGCAAGTCTAGAAGTCTAAACCTATTGTCTGCATTCAAGGCGAATGGACGCAAACCTTTGCCAATCGAGTTCGATCGAAAAAATCACACATATCAACCTCTGGGGGATAACCGTACTTTATTCACTAGATGTATTGGGAATTGGATAGGTTTCAATGTCCCGACATGTTATGAAAGTTGGGACAAGGTTCCTGATAACTTTAAGATGGCGATCTTAACTCGACTTCAGGTAAATATATCTTATTATTTACTTGTTTATAGAAGTTATTTATATATATTTTTAACTTTTGCAGTTTTATTTTCAACTCAATCGCTATCGCAATGGGCCTGATTGGCCATTTATAGTTGCCGGTATTGAGCGATTCTGCAAGGATGGGTATAGAAACCGAAAAAACAAGAACAAGACGCACTTTCTCAAGAATGGTGGTTATGAAAATGTAGACAGAGCAAAACAACATCCGCCACCTAACGTCAATAGTGCAAATTGGAATAAGACAGTTGATCACTTTCTTGATCCGAAGTATCAGAACCGCTCACAAGTAAATGCTGAAAATAGGGGGCATGCAAAATACCCGAGTCTTCATGGTTCAACATCATATGCTGCTGCACATTATAAGAAGGTAAAAGTTTTGACTTCGAAACTATCTGATAAATATTATTTCTTTTTCACTTCTACTGGTTTTAGTTATTTTGGTTTTTTCACAGAGAGATCCCCAGACACAAGAATTACCAGGCTTGATTAATTTCTGGGTTGACATGCACCGTAAGAAAACAGGTGAATGGAATGATCTTGCTGAGAAGGACTATGTAAGTAATTATTTCACATTCTATTAATCAATTGTATTTACTTTTGGTTTACTAATTTTTTTTTCTTTCAAAAAATATACAGGATAAGATGCTTGAAGAACAAGAATCACAGACACAAGGGTTGTCCTCCACGTCTACTGTAAACGAGACAGAAATTGTCTCAAAAGTATTGGGTGAAAGTCATGGTCACAACACAAGAAGAGGACGCAAGTTGAAGGGTGTTGCAACTTCTCTCTTCGCTTCACAATTCCAATCTACCGTGACACCACCAGGAATGTACACGACTGAGGAGGTTCAAGATTTGGTAGACCAGTGCAATGAAAATGCTAATAGGATTAATTTGAACCAGCAGGCTCTATTTGAGGCATTTATGAGAGTTAATCCCGAAGTCACCCTCCCACCAATGCATGAGGTAACCCCAATCAGTTTTCCACTGCCGCGACAACCACCACAACAACAACCGCAACAGACTGATAGTGGTGAGGATGAGCCGGATTTAGCCGATGACTAGATACATTACCTAGTTTAGCACGTATTATTAGACGTTAAATAATTTTTTTATGTTTATTTGAATCTTTTGATTTATTAGCTTTAGTTTTTTTTGTTACATTAAATTCATTTACAATGAAAAAATCAGTATTGATTATAAATATATTTACTAAAATATGGCAGGTAAGAAAAATAATGTACATATATATATATGTATATATATATATAACGACGACAAGTCGTCGCTAAAGGTTACCATATATAATTTTATATAAAAATAAGTTGAAACCTTTAGCGACGAGTTTTTGTTGCTATAGACTACGGTAAAAAATAAAATAATTTAATTTTAAAATAAATAAAATAATTTAAAAAAAATATTTTTACTTTTAGCGACAACTTGTAGCGACGACAATCACGTCTCTGTAAATAGTGAAGTATAGCGACAACTTATATTGACTCAATAAAGATACAGCAACAAACTTTCAGCGACGACATCTATAGCGACGACAATCGTTGCTATAGGTTTTTGAAACTATTACTAGTCCTCAGAACTTGCTTTCGAGTGAGATATACTGGGTTTTGTTTGGTTTGGTTTCAAAACTATTAGCATTCACTGAACAAAAAATTTGGCAACAACTCACGCGAATGGTGCTTTAAGACATCTGTATCGGTGTTTGCTGCATAACTTTGTGCATCAATGGTTTGATAATATATGCTAGTTTTCCTAGTTGTTCTGATGTAAAAACTAAACTTACAGGACTTTAACGCAAAATTGTCAGATTTTGGACTTGCGAAGAATGAGCCTCTAAGTTGTTCGATTTTAGGTTTTTGAAGGTTGATTTGAGCCCTAATAAGGTTTTGATTTGTCGATTTGCAGCATTTTTTGAACTAGTTGTGTGTCGATCTCCTATTTGGATTCAAAACTGGGACAGAGTTCAAGAAGAGACGGAACAGAGAGGATAAAGTCTGACCAAAAATCTATAGAGGATAAAAGGGAAAAGAGTGTGGAACAGTTCAAAAGAGCATCCAGTAACATTGTTATTCCCGTGAAAAGACATTGTTCTTTTCGTTTTCTTTCTCTCTCTAGGCGTACTGGCGTGAAACAAAAGATTCAACATGGGGAAAACATGAATAGGGCTAGAAAGAATTGGGAAAGGGGAAATTACTATCTGAGATACTAGATGATTTCCCTTTCTCTTCCATTTTGAACTCCCTTAACAAATAATGGCTGATGATTTATGTTTTTTCATTAAGGTATGCTTGATTCAGTTTCTCTCATTACAGAACTCTCTTTTCCCTGCTTTGATTTCATTGAACATGGAACCTGTTCTATGAGTTCAGGTTTTATTCTTTGTTGCGCGAACAAAGCAAATATTAAATACCTAAATGTTAATTGATTGGCTTTTTGTTACGTTGAATCCGAGTTTATTAGAATACATTTCTAGCTCTTGTATTCTGTAATGAGTCTATTAAATGGATTACTCCTTTTGTCCCAACATAAATGTAGCGTTTGACATATTATGAATTTGGAATGATGATTTTCCTTGTCTGATTTTCACAAATGTTTGAATTTCAGGATATGCTTATCATTACAAGATTGTTGTTCTTTTTGCAGTAAGTGTGGGTTGTGTGATACTTACTACATTGCTCATGTCAAGAATGCTTGTGTTTTGTTGGGAGATGGGATGTCCAGAATTGAAGTGAGTTTAATTCTTCATTTGAATTGATCTCAAGATGTATATGACTTCTTCATCTATTTAAAAGAATTGATCGCATGGATGTCCTCCTTTTGGTTGTCAAGGTAGCATCACCTCCTTTTGGCCATTGATATTAGTGCACAGGACGGTATACTATCTCGTCCATTTGAAACCTCTGATTGACACCCCTGTTAGGGAAAAAGGATAATAATGTTGGCTTGTATATTAGAGAATGTGCTTAAACAAGGTCTTCACACCACATCAGATAAACAATAACAGACAAGCCTACCAGAGCCTTTAGAACATATTAGCTGCCAGAGCCTTGATGAAGCGGTTGTTTGATCATATATGCACTTACAGTCTTTCTAGACATTGTGATGTTAGCCAATGACTTCTATCACGATATCATATAGAATATGCATCCTTAATCCACCGCTATAGGCGTAAGGGGTGCCATTAGCAAAGAATAGGATGCCATTAGTCCCCCCCCCCCTTGTTTAAAAGAAAAAATTTCCAATTTTTTAAAAATATATTATGGTTTTTACATGCTTACTTTTCGTGTTTCATTACAGATATTATGAATTGTTATAGACAAAGCTGAATTCAGTTCTATTTATGAGTCATGGAATATATGACTACAGTTCAAGGTATTTGAACAGAGGAGATACTGCCTTAAATGACATAATGTACTCTATGTTTCAAATTGCTAATTTTTGTTTTAGTTTTGGAACTCAGAGTATAATAGTGATATTTCATTGTTCTTTCATGGATTCCATTCACAAGCCATCCATTTTCATTCTATCACATATATGCGCTTTTGTTTTTCATGGGAAATGTTAGAATTTTGGCATGTTTTGACAAATGAGTTGTAATTGCTAGGGTTCGTACGTTCTTCCGAGTAAGTTTGAGGAAGTGGCAACTGCGGTGTTGAAGGGTTTGAACAATTTAGCTTTGATTATATTAACTTCATCCAGATGATGCTAGTAAGTGCACTTTTGTTTCTTGTAAATCGACTATGATCCCTAGAATGTATGCAACTTCTTGAAAATCGTTTGTAAACCTCTATGCTTTAGTATACATGCTTTTGGAGGAATTTGGGAGGTTGCAGGAGATTTTGGAGAGTGGGGAAATGGAAGTGTGAAGAGGGTGGTAGTCATGAATGATTTTAGAGGTTAGTGTTATTCCTTGATTCTCTCATGGTCTTTGAGAAAATTTGAAAATCGAGTAATTACGATATCTAATGATCTATTACTCCACATGTTTTTTTAACAGTGCATCTCATTATTTTTGTTGTTGTGTGATGATAGCAAATTGTGCAGCTGGAAAATTATTCGGAATACCACTCCGTGGAACTCATTCTCATGCTTTTGTCAGCTCTCACGGTTGGTGCCATATACAACCATTTTTATCAGTGAAAGTTAAATTTTCATCTGCAATTAATTTATAGTTACTTTCTTCCTTGGTCATTCTTAATTGACACTGCTATCATTCATATATATGTTTCAAGAGAATATATATAGACATACAGTCTATCTGGGATTACAGAAACAAGATTGGTTGATCTTTCAGACAACACACTCTGGTACAGGAGACTTGCCCCCTCATCTGAGCTTATTATTTATGCGTTGATCACAGTGCTAGACAATGTTTCAGACATCGATATGTTGGGTTTTCTTCCTGATTTTCTTGATGGTAAAGGATATTATATCATATTTATAGGCTGTTACTGACATTGACATGACTAGCTCTCAGGTTTATTTAATATGCTAAGTGATTCCAGCCTTGAAATCCGGCAGAAAGCTGATTCAGCACTTTCTGAATTCCTTCACGAGATCAAGAACTCTCAGTAAGATCTGCTGTATATAATCTGTTACCATTTCTTTGAATTTTATGTCAGGCGAATATAATTTATATTTTTATTATTACAAATTAGTAGGTTTTAATTTTATTGCAATACAATTGTAATAGAAATCAGTGACAATTTTTTTTGTTCACATTTTATAATTAGTGACCACTTTTTTTGGTCACTAATATCAATTAATGCCAGTGACCACATATTTGGTCACTAATGGTATTAACGGACGTTAACGGAATCGTTATCTTGAACCCACTAGTGACGTACTTCGTGGTGGTCACTAACTTGGTCACTAATTATTCAAGTTAGTGACGACTTTCACCGTTTAGTGACGATATTTAGTGACCAAATTAGTTGTCACAAACACAGTGACCACTCTATTTTTGTCACTAATTAGTGACCATTTTCGTTTTTGGTCACTAACGCAAATTAGTGACGGAGCTTTAGTGACGAAAAGTGACCACCCAAATTTTAGTCACTAAAGTGTCTCAGTGACCAATTTTGTGTAGTTAGTGACCAAAAATTTTTCGTCACTGATTAGCAATTTTCTTGTAGTGAAGGCGTCTTATAAACCTATTGTAGTACTCTTACATATGACACATATTTGTTTGGTCCTATAAACTTAAGTTTTATAATGTAGTTTATTAGAACATTTATAGAATTGTGACATCCTATAAACCCAATTTTATTATAGTGATAATATAATTATGTGATTTTTTAAGTAAAAAATGTTACACATTTAGAACAATTTGAAGTGGTTTTCTTTTTAAAGCACCTCCTTGTCCAACACTCCAAGTATTGTCAAACATCCTAGATTAACTCAAATGAATTGCTCAAGTGAATGTAAGAAAAAAGGATGATGCACATCACTATAGTAAAATTGGTTTTATAGGAACTCTAAAATGTTTAATCATCTTAATTAAATACTTTATAGGACTTAAGTTTATAGGATCAGACTATAAAATGTCATATCTAAAAACGTTACAATAGGTTTATAAGACGTTTTTATATGTTTTAACAAGTTTTAGGGACACTTTTAAAATAAAATGTCATATTACCTATTTATAAGACACTTTTGATAAGTGTCATATACTTCTTTTTATAGGACAATTATGTTTATAGGACACTTTTTCAAATAGTGTCGTATAAAATAGCTAATACGACACTTTGTTTTAAAAACGTTCTAAAAAATTTGTTAGAGCTCCTATTAGCATTATATAAACATGTTGTAACACTTTTAGATAAGACATGTTTTTGGTTTGATCCTATAAAATTAAGTCATATAAAGTGTTTTATTAGGACGCTTCGACATTTTAGTCTTTCTATAAAACCAATTTTGTTACGTTGCATAAATTTAATTAAGAAATTATAAGTTTGATAAATAAAATGAATTACAGATGACATATTCACAATCACCTAATTAAAGTTATACACCAAAGTGTATCCAACAAAGCACAATGAATATAACTTTGATAGTGAACATCAAAAATTTTTAATAAATGTAGCGTCTCATCAGAAATTTAAAGAATCTAATACGATGTTGATAAGTTTTGTCCTTTATTTTGATGTGAAATAAGTGTAAACATGACTGTACGCTTTTAAATGATTTCTTTTGTTGGTGTGTGACTTAAATGGGTTGATGATACTTTATATTGACACTTATAGATGAAACAAATTAGAAAAAATGAAAGTTATTGATTTTATTGTCCATTCATTTATTTAAATAACCCTATAAATTCAAGCTTAAAAACAATAAATATATAAATAATGTATAAAGTTATTCTTTATGTTTGAAATAATTCGAAACCTTTCCCTAGTGGATTACTTTAGGTTATCCTCAAAATGCATTTGAATACAAAGCGAAATTGTGTCTTCTTTTTTTCTTAAATCGTGGACGTCCGGTTCAACTTGTGGGCATTGTCTTGACTAATCTCAAGCTCTGGAGAACAACCAGGAAAATCTTAGCGGTCTTGCAAAACTCCAACCAATGACCTCAGAGAAATAATCCCCAAAGGCCCAAGCCTATTGCTAGTTGAGTTGATCCAACAAGGTTGAGAAATGATGTCTTAATGACTAAACTTTTATAAATTTTGTTATCTCTAACTTAACTACATAATGCTCAAATTAAATTATTAGTTATATGAAACAACTTAAGCAATTCGACCCCGGGCTGCATGCTTTAGCAGTCGGGCTTCGGCCCATATTGCCAGGGATTAGTCTGGGCCCAATGTGGTCTGGGATACCCTCTCCAAAAAAAAAAAAAAAAAAAACTTAAGCAAATAGTAATAGCTATTGGTGATTTTAGTGTCATCAATCATTTTGCTGTAATTGTGATTTTCCTTGAGATCGATTAAAGTGATAAGGCAAACATACGTGAGTTAGGAGGCGCGGAATGCACACTCACAAGTGTTGCCCCTATCACATTAGATCGTCATAAGGCAGGATCAAGGGCGCCGCTCCCCTTGCAGTGTTCTAGGGTTCCAAGGGGCAAAGCCTTCTGATCAGAGTTCTGATGTAACTCTGAAAATTTATGAGTATGAAGACTCGGAGATCTGGACTTTGCATCCAGATTTGTGGTCCGTGAAATAGACTAAGTCTGGAACTCTGGACTATAGAGTCAGACTTAGAGTTGTTTAGACTTAGACTTGGGTTCAGAGTCAGAGTTCGGGTACATGGACTTAGACTTGGCGTTTTTAAGTCAGAGTTCGGGTACATGGACTTAGACTTGGCGTTTTTAAGTCAGAGTTCGAGTATTTGAGTCAAACTTCGGACCTGGAACTCTGATTTGGTTGTTAACTGCTCTTAAATCTTATCCATTAACGGTTATACCCGTTTAATCGTCTGTAACCATCGATCTCTCATATAAATATGTAAAACATGAACATGGGTATATATATATATATATATATATATATATCTCGATTTTCACAGCCTTCGAAAATAGAGAAACTTTCAAGGATTATCCCAATACTAAATTTATGAAGCCACAGCTGTAAGGGTCAAATTATTGTATTTGAAAATTGTTTTACACACGATCCTTTAAGATTATCCAGTCCTGTTATCATCTCTGAATCCCAATACCTAACAGTAGCATTACTCAATGACTTATATATCAACTTAAAATCATAATAAACGTTATTATTAGCCCATAATTTGCCTTATAAGAAATTGATCACAAAACTAGTTTTTGTTCATTTAGGACGGGTTGTTAAAACCCCCAACCCACATAAATGAATTAACAAGGTTACAAATCTCTCTTTTCTTACATGTTGGCCAAGTTATTTTGCAAACTTTTCCACTTAAATTATTTGAATAACTTGTCATGTCTACCCAAGATTCTTAATATTCATCAGCATTTGAGATTCTCTTAAAACGTGACAAAACTCTTCTAAGGCACCTATCGTCCTCAATAAGATTTGTCAAGCCATCCTGAATTAGCAATGGTATAATAAATTAACTTTGATATCTATTGTAACACTCCAAGACCCAAACTTGAATTTAAAGATGTGGACAAAAAAAGTATTTGAACTTGAATTTTTATTTTAATATATTAAAAAATATTTTTTATTATTTAGTTAAATTTAAACATTGTGTAAATCTTTTAATAAGGTTTAACTACCCAAACTCTTGGGGACATCTTAGACATGGCAAAACGATATGGCTATCTTCTCCGTACAAATTTGGTAACCTTTTGTATGTCAACATATTTGCACTCATATATAATAGTATTATATATTCCAAGTTTTTATTATTTGTGTATGATACATTCACATACATATCATTACAAAATGATATTTAAAACCATATTTGCTTTCCTAGATTTTAGATGTAGTAAACCAATAATCACTAATTATAAAAGAAAGTACTTAATTACAAATTTAGTAGTTAATCACAAAAAGTATGATTAGTGACAAAGTTTTGATCAATTTGGTTGTCCAAATGGACAATACCTTAAATTATCTAATATAGCATAGCAGTCATAGAGGTGCACGTAGGTTGAGTTGGGTTTCTTTTTCGTTGTTTGTTAATCGTGGGTGTCTAGGCCAGTTTGTGTGTACCTCGACTAATTCTACGGGTCCTGGAAAACAGCTAGGAAAATCTCCAAACGTCTTGCAAGACTCGAACGAAGACATTTGAGGAAAATCCCCAAGGCCCAAGCCTTATTGCCAGTTGAGTTAGGTGGTTTGAGGCCATTTGAATCGGTTTAGGAAATCGTAACACATTCAACCCTCTCTAAATTTATAACACAACCCATTACATGTCCATTTTGGGTTGGTGTGCTTTGAACATATGTTTAAAAAGATGATTAGTACAATTTCAAACAAAAGAATCAAATATAAGTGGTTAATATTTACAGGGGCGGATTGAGTAAGCCTTTGTAGGGGTCCTAGGCCCCCAACGACTCCATGTAGTCTGTGTAGTAAACTATACAAAATTGATTGTTTTTACTTATAATCGTTTAATATTAGAAGGTGGGCCCCCAACTAATTGGATGAGAGACCCCTAACCCCAAGCTAGCAAGATCCAAAGCCTAATCAAAGAGTAAGAAATATATAAGACACATGTATATCCAACTAAGTTTATATGTATGGCTTCATTATATTTATTTTTTATATTATTAGAAGGCTATTTGTTTTCAATAAAGAATTTTATAGATTTATAAAAGTATTTTTTTACTGGTTTTAATTATTTTTCAGATGAGATTACTGAATCTTCAAAAATGATGATAGAAACTAGACTTTGTTTTAGGGTTGTAAATGAATTGTACGATAATAAATGGAGCATGTCTGTGATATGTGATCGTTCATGTAACTTAAATTGAATAAACAAAAATTAATCCAAAAACGAATAAGTTATATTTATTTGATTAAACTGAACACTTTAAGTCGGAAACCGAACAACCTAAAAACGTCTTGATTAGGGTGAGTTATTCGGTTTCAGAGTTTTTTACGCCATAATTCCGTAAGTGTGCCCCCAATAATAAAATTTTCTGGATCCGCCACTGAATATTTAACCACTCAAAAATATTACAATCATCCAAGTTTATGCCTAATTGTCTAAACACGAGTGTCAAGATACATTTTATAATAAGAGCGTATAATTAAAATGACACTATCAATCAAAAACGGTGGTTTTCAACATTTCTAACTCCGATGTTGCCTTAATTTGACCATTAAGTTTGTTCATGTTGTCTATAGTTAAGGAAACAAAAGTTAGGCTCATTGGAGTATTGGATTAATAGGAGTCTATTATAATGTTAATGGAATTCCATTCAATAAACTACGTACTCGTGTCTATGGAATTCCATTCAATAAACTACGTACTCGTGTCTGTTAGTAGACATTTAATTATTAATAATATAAATTTTGTAAAATTATTATATCGTTGTCGGGTATAAATACATGTTGGTTTGATTTGACACAGACTTAACCCATAAATGACCATACTTCCATCTGATTGTATATTTTATAAACCAATTAAATATCGGGTTAGACTAGGTTGGGATAGTCGCAGGTGGACCCAGGGGTTCATTGTCGTGGAACGTGCCACCGCTTCGTTCCTCCGTCGTAGTGTAAAAAATTATAGGGTCGTGAAAATTGTCACCGTATCAATTTGTTGTGTGCCACCATATATAGTATCACCGTATCTTGGTAGAGTTGGTTTGCAGGGCTTTTCTTCCACCCCAAACCCGAGCTCGAATCTCATTAGTGACCTTTTCTTAGTTTTAAGCTTTTAATTTCAGATTTATTATGTTTCTGAAATTTTTTTGCAATAAAAGATTTGAACACATTACCTCACATATGAAAAGCAATGAACTAGCCAATAAACCAATGACGATTTTGTGAAAAATATGCTTATAGTTGTTTTTTTATAGTCAAATGGTGTTACTGCTTGAAAGAAAATTTGGCTCCATCCCTAACTAATCGGTCTATTTGGTTTGGTCGATTTTTTTGTACACCCTAATATATTACATCATCGAAAAAATTATCAAAATATATGTAAATGATTATTTTTATTTAAATATTTAAAAAGGTGGTGAGTAGGGTACAAGTGGAATCTATCTATACATATAATAAATAAGTAACTAGAAAGACACGTGTCGCTTTCTGGTGAGTCCATTTTTTCATTTTTCCGTCTAAACATGTATCTGGACGCATTTTACATTATAAGTTCATTTACCACATTCACATTCATTCCTCCTTAAATCTTTCCTTAATTCAATTTTTTTAATTTATACCTTACATTTACCATCCTTATAATTAGGTATGTAGTTTATTCTTAATCCCTTACTTTTTTATTTTTCATTTTAGACTCTTATCATATAAACATAAATAATGTATATGAACTAAAATGCATTAAAAAAAACATTTTTATTTTTACAAATTATACCATTGTAATGGTTACGTCAATACCTTCGAAATGAGTATAATATTGAATACTTTTGGATTTAATTATATTATAAAATATCATAAATATATATAAATTAATGTGTCGTGATTAATATAAGTTGTCTTTTTAATGCTTTGGATTTTTGATGTTTAGATTTGGTTAAAATTTATAAGTTTGAACTATAAAATTTGGATTTATAATGCTTTCATTTGAATTTTGTATTTGTATTTTTTTTTTGTGAATTTTCGATTTTTAAATTTTAGTTTTATAAATGTTAAACGGGTTAGGCGGGTCGCGTCGGATTAGACAGGTCGGGTTAGGGTTGAGATTTTCTGACCCGTTTACTAAACGGGTCGGGTTAGAATTAGACACTTTCAACCCGTTTAACTTTGAATCCGACCCGACACATTTGTCAGGTCTAATATAAATAAAATAAAAAGTGGTCCCAAAAGATAATTAAGGAAAAAAAAAAGCTGTAATTATAGAGAAGGTCGCAAAATTGTCTGCATGGGACGAGGGGTGGCGTGGGTGTGACAATATTCAACCTGTCTCCCTTTGGACCACTCTTTTTCTTTACTACTACTATTATATTTTCATAAATCAATTAAAATGTTTTAATTAATATTTATTTAAATTTATAAACCCATTATTATATTATACTTATATATTAGAGACCTTAATACTTGAAATTGGTTGGTTTGTGTTTGAATATATAATTATCAAAATAACATCTTTTAGTTATAAGATTTCGTGTGTGTTCTTCTGGGTCCCTCGGATTAGCTGAGGTGTGTTGTGAGATCCTACATCAGTCGAAAAAAAGAACAAATGTTACCTTATAAGAGACTGAATACATATATTTATTAGACGTGTATTAAAACCATGAGTCTAGGTGTGGATAAAACGTACAATATTTGGTGTAGTTTGCCTGAGATGTTACAAGTGGTATCAGAGTCGGGAATGCGAGGACGCAGTGGCGGACCCAGGATTTTAGGTGAGCGGGTGCACAAACGAAAAACATAATAAATTGTTGTCGATGTGTTTTTAGCCGAATTCCACTATTGGAGAACTTTTTATTTTTTTGGTTGATTTCGATGGATTTTTAAGATTCCTTGTTGATTCGATGGTTTTTTTTGTGTTGATTCGAGGGATTTTTATTGATTTCAAGAGGGTTTTTTCGATTTTTTGGTTGATTTCGAGAGTAAATTTTGGTTTTTTGGGACTTGTGCACCTTTCACCCTCAAAAGCATATATATCACGGAATACCCCCTTACGAAACGAACTTGAGCGGGTGCACGGGACCCCCCCCTTGGGAAGGGTAGGTCCGCCCCTGCGAGGACGTTGGGCTCCCAAAGGGGTGGATTGTAAGATCCACAACGGTTGAGGAGGGGAACGAATGTTGCCTTATAGAGGACTAGATACCTAATCTATCAGATGCATTTTAAAATCGTGAGTCCAGGTGTCGACAAAGCGGACAATATTTGGTAGATTGGGCTGGGAGGTGCACAAGTTGGTCCGGACATCCACGATTACCTAAAAAAATCTTATAATCTTAGAATAAATAGACAACCAATCAGCCACTAGGGGCAGATTTATGTAGAAGCCAGTGGAGTCTCGTGCTATCACTGAATTATGTTGGTGTAATGGAAAAAGTTTACGATCTTTCATAGTGTCATCATTGTGTTTGTTGTATGTTATCACATGGAAACGTTGCAGAAAACTAAGAGGCTACAATAACATATCAAAACTTATATTACAATTTTGATAGTTAATTGCCGTGGAACACAAAACTTCTAACTATAAATCGCCAAAATTCAATCTTATTTCTTATTGTTTTGTATTGTATTTTGTAATTATTGAATAAAAAACTTGACGTGTAATCGTATAATGCAGCGTAATACATTTCTATTCCGCTTTTCTCAAGCGGTTTTGAAAGAGCAAACGTGTTTTTTGTTGGTTATCAGTTTTGTATAGTATTTTTTTCTTATTAGTAGCTTAACGCTTATCTTGTATTTGAACAGTTTTATAAATTACAAAACATATTAATAAGTTGTAAATGTTGTATAACATATTAAAAATATCTATACATATAATAAATAAGTAACTAGAAGGACACGTGTCACCTTCTGGTGAGCTCATTTTTTCATTTTCCCGCCTAAACATGTATTTGGACGCATTTTACATTATAAGTTCATTTAGCACATTCACATTCATTCCTCCTTAAATCTTTCCTTAATTCAATTTTTTTTAATTTATACCATACATTACTACCCTTATAATTAGGTATGTAGTTTACTTTTAATTTCTTACTTTTTTATTTTTCATTTTAGACTTTTATCATATAAACATAAATAATGTATATGAACTAAAATGCATTCAAAACATTTTTATTTTTTACAAATTATACCATTGTAATCGTTTCGTCAATACCTTCGATATTTTTTGATTTAATTATATTATTAAATATCATAAATATATACGAATTAATGTGTACTGATTAGTATGAGATTTGATACAAATAATCACTAAATTGTCTTAATTTTCTTTTGCCTATTTCATATCAATTTTTACTTCAAGAGTTTTTTTATAAAAATCTCATCCTCTTTAAATTTTTATACAAAAATTTTGATTTTTATCATGAAGTTTTATAAAATAACATTTTTAATTTTAAAAATATTAATTACAGATGATGAAAGTATAATTAACAATAGAACAAAGAATGTTGTATATAAAGAAGTATTTGGTAATTTATGATACGCGATTCTTATTTTATTAATATTTTAACTATGCACTTTTCCATAATTTCATTTACGTTATATTATAAATTCTTAATATTTAATCATATTTTTTATTAATTTTTGCAAACATCTTTTGTGAAAACTGGCTAAAACAAGAACATTTTGTAACCAACTGCAAAAAAAACAAACTCTGAAAGGAAAAAATAGCATCGTATTTTCGATTATCATTCATATTTGTAAGATAAGTTTTTTGGCATGATTTAATTTTTTAAAATACCCCGTGTAATACACGGGATGAATCTAGTATATTATATATATATATATATAGAAAAATATATTCTAAAATAATAATTGTAGATAAAAAGTGTAATGAGGTCCGTATCAGAGTTGCATAGATATGATGAGGGGGACATGCATGCAATTCAGAACCAAGTAATTATTTTTGGTGATATCAATTAATTGGTTAAAGCTTAAAAGGTTTTCCATTAAATGGGATCATGATTTCATAAAAGAATTTGGTCCATAAAAACTCGTTAAAGCAATTAATTTAGCATCAATAATTGAATATTTTTTGTTAATTGGTTATGGTGATAGTCGCGTAATCAGAATTTTTATAATGTAATTTATTATGACATCAATTAACAAATTTTAGATTAATAGAGACAAAGCAAAGGTATGTGGTTGATAAAGTATTAATTGTTCTGTCGACACTAGTAAGGATTCAGCTTCGACTTTTATGCTTCTTGTACCTTTATGTTTTCATGCATTAGATGTAGAATTAACAATCGTACCTCAACCATTTTGACACTTGTGGTTTTATGTATGGTCAGTGTCATGAATTCTATAGTCATATCCCTTCTACCACAAATAAGATGTAATTAAGTAGATTCTAGTTTTTACAGTTTTATTCCTATCAACAACAAAAATAGAAGAGTAGATAGATGTCCATAATAAAAAAGACAAACAATTTCATTAATATGCACGGATTACACTTTTTTAATTAACTGAATGACAATTTTACCCTTTATGACAATGGAGTAAAGAATTTCTCATCCCATAATTGAGAATATATTTATAAAGTAGACACTTATTTTTGAAAGTGGTCACTTCTTTCAGGTAAAAAACTAAAATAAAAATATGGACATTTATAATTTTATCATTATCAACCTAACAATTTTTTGAAGCACTTCTTTTTACACAATTTTGAAAACCCAAGGGCTTAATTGCTTGATAAGCACAATTTAGGTTTAATGTGAGTCTTGTGTTCCATTTATGGTTTGTTTTGAAGTTCTTGACTAGTTCAACCAATTGGGAATTCCCAAAATGTGCAATTATTCGAACTTCTCCAAATTTACAAGCACATTGTTCCATTTCCCATGGATGTTGCAAACTATATAGGGTTAAACAAGTTATTGAGAATGAATTTGTCCTCTACCTCCTTGGCACAAAATGCATTTGGTATTCTATGCAGCCATCAAACTCAAACAATGACTGAGTTAGCTGGAATAGAAGTCATATCACCAATTACTCATAAGTGACTTGAAGTTTGGTTTTGCCAACCTTTTTAATATGAGAAGGTTGGAAAGTAGAACATCAACATGTATTTGTGTAAGCTTTTTTTAAAATTAGGAGCATGTGTTATACGTCTATTTCTGAGCACAATATGGTTAAGGTAAGTGTCCAATGTTGGACTTATCTATTAGGATGAAGTTGGTAAATTAGTGACTCGTTGATATATAATCTAACTAGCTATTAAGTTTTGGTAGATCAAGCCTCTCCTAGCGGATCTTAATACTCTTTTAGAGAAGCTATTTAATCTGTAGATTTTTCTTTTCTTTCTAGCTTATTCACTTAGGCTCAATCTATTCTGTAAGATCTTTCTAGATCCTGACATCACAAATAAACTACTTTGGCATCATTCCCTTTCAAGTATTTTCAATTCGTTTGTGCTTCCTACCAACAATTTTTACAGATTTGGCAAAGAAAAGTCCTTGGTGGTCTCGATATGGAACCAATGGCTTCTTCCTAAGATTAGATTATTTTCTTCTAGAGAATCCTCATGATTGCTCTTTGTATGGATGACAGACTCGGATATTATGCTTTCAAATACCTTATAAATAGAATTTATGTATTAGAAATCAACACGATTCTTTATTTCAATTATTTTTTTCCCTTTGGATGGATTAAATACATGGGATTTCAAATGTCTTATAAATTGAATTTATGTATTAAATTCATGATTCTTTACTTCATTTGATTTGTCAAGGTGAAATTGCCTCTAAGGTTTGGTCTTATCTTTAATGCTAGTTATATTCAAAATGGAATGTCTGCATCCACTAATATTTGGTTGCAATGTGGTTCTAAAAAAGCTAAAGCAAAAATTTTAGAGTAGTATTATCTTTTCATGGTGCCAAGGGATTTGGTTTACTAGAAATGCATTTATTCACGATTCACTTATTATGTCCTCTTCCTTGATTATCAATAAAAGTCAAGCATTGGTGTAAGGATCTATTGCGTCTTGATTATCCCCCTCATTCTTCTAGTTTTCATGGTTCAATTTGTTTCCAAGTAATGCATACCTATATGGTTTTCCCTAATGTTCCTAAAGGAATATGGACCAAACGGGCTACTCCTCTTTTTGGAATCTGAAGTTGAACAAACGTGGTTTTCTAAGAAATGGCAATGCATCAGGTGATGACATTATTAGGGACTATAAGAGTTTAATCATTCTTATAGCATCAATAGAGGTGTTGTCTCTTAAATAGTTATTTGTATGATCAGGTCTTTCAAAACTTTCTTATTTCCTTCCCCGTCCATCTCTCATATATAAAGGGAAGGGAAAGTGCAAACACTTTAGCTACACATGGCGTCATGGTCATTTCTATCAAGAACATTTTGACTTTTTTTCCAATGGTTCTCTTCCTAGTTCTTGCGACCTCTATTGGTAAAGAGGTCAATCCATTTTGTGTGTTTCTTCCAGCTCCTTGACTCCCAAATCTCGGGTCATTGATTCTGCCCTCGCTTAAGTTAGATGTGTTTCCTTAAATAATGGGTTGCCAATGATTGTTTTCTTATAACAAAACAATAGACTTGCATTTACAAGGAACATGCTTCTTGATTAGCAAAATGGGAACTATACCCGACCACTTATCCAACCAAAATCATTTTCTAAACCCATATATGTTTGTAATTTTACAAAATAAAAATTGAATCCATTATATGTGTATAGTAGAATAAGAACATCTCCTTTTTCATAAAATAGATAATACTCAAATACTTATAAATTTGTGGTCTTGGGCTTTTGTTGAGCCCATAGCAATAAATATACTCCCACCTCAAATTGACTCCTCAAATAAAAATTGGCCTATAGCAAAGCCCAATGATTTAATTCCCATATATTTGGAAAAACAAAGCACGTGAACAACTTTTATGATTTCTGTAAAGTATTTAAGCAAAGTGTTAAATACTGGCAACCCTAAGGTAGCGTTTGGTACGCAAACAAGATTGGACGGGACTGGACATGACAGAACTGGACAGGACAAGAGGCTAGGACAGGACTGGACAGGACTGGACTGGACTGGACAAAACAAATGGTTGTCTTGTGTTTGGTACGACTAGGACTGGATAGGACATGACTGAACAAGTTTCCCTAAAAGTTGTTTGATAATTTTATATGTCATATAATAGTTATAAATAACACAAATAAAGAATATTCTTAAATAATTTAATTAAAAAACATTATTAATTTTTTTACACAATTTTCATACATATAGATACATACAAAAACAATAGTAGGAAATTTGAATGAAGAATCTGAAATAATTGATGGTAGTTCGAAAAAATCGGATTCATATAAAAAATATAATAGTTGATTCAATTTGGAAGATCTTAATGAATTGACGGATGCATAGTTGCAGCGACGAGTAAAGATAGAAGACGATGGGTGGCCGGTGAAAGACGATAGTTGTGAAGAAGGTGAAAGATAGTAATAGAAGTAGTGGCGGTGGCGGTGCACAGTGGTAATTGAGGTTATTGTAGTGGAGGAAGAGACGGAGGTTACCAATGGTAGTGGTGGTGGCGATGACCGATGGTTGTCGAGGTGGTGGAGGAGGTTGTTATGGTGGAGAAATAGGTAGAGGTGGTCGACGGTGGTTAGCGGTGGCTACTAGTGGCCGCCGATGGTGGTAGTAGTGACGATGGGTAGTGGTGACCCTTAAGACTAATACCATATTAGGACTATATATCAAATGGCGGTAAATCAGTGATTTTTAGTTTATGTCTCATTTCTGTCCCATGTTGTTCCACCTATTTTGGTGGAACAAGAAAATACCCCTTTTTGTCTCATCTTGTCCCACCCTGTCCAGTCTTTGTCCCTGTCCCATGTCGCGCCAAACATGGGACAGTGAACTTTTGTCCTGTCCCATGTCACGCAAAACATGGGACAGTGAATTTTTGTCCCGTCCTGTCCCACCCAGTCTGCAAACCAAACGCACCCTAACTAGCCAATATGGAACATGTTTCAAGAAATCACATATAAAGAGATATTTCAGAGTTGACTCAACAACTCAAATTAAAAGAGGGGTTCAAGCTCGTCTCCTGCAAGATTCGAGCTGATTAGGTAAAGTATTGTAATCTTTACTTAAATTTTGTTGAATTCCTTTACTTTTATTTAAATAAGAAAATAATCATATTTTAGTGTAAGTAAAACTTCAATACCATTTGGAAACCGTATTTCATAAATATCGAGCATTTTAGAGTTCACGATTGTATGAAATACGACAAAATCTATACAGATATGTGGTTTGGAAGAATCATTAAAAGAAAAACTGAAAAGGGAGGTTTAGAAATTGTTAAATTTGTTAACAAAGTTAATATGACTGAAGAAACATATTGGCATTTAATAGATTAATGGTTTAAAATTCTACCAAACAAGCACAATATATTATATATATATATATACATATATATAGGCCACATCAGCAATAACAAATATCACTACAACAAAATGGGATTTCTAGAATGTATAACTTGCTTAATAGGATTATAAGACCAACAACTGAGTTCTATAAAATGACGTTACAATAAGTTGTTATGACAAGTATGGTCTGAGAAGTTCTATCGACGAAATTGATCGATCTAATAGGATATGTAACAACCCATTCCATATAGATAGAAAATGAAATTTGTGAGCTTTCTATAAGCCTCAAGTTGTAGGATACCAATGATTCCACCATGATTTTAAGTTAATTTTGAAGTTATTGGCTCAGTCTGCTGCTTTGGGTTAAGGTATTATAAACCCTGAGGATGTTGGGGGACCTAACGAGGATGTAAGGAATTTAAGTGGGGGACTTTGTGACAACCGTCCCACGTGGACAGAAAATGAATTTGTGAGTTAATTATATCACAAAGGTGGATTTTGAGATCTCACATGGGTTATAGAGCAGAACAAATATTGCCTTACATGAAGGGACCAAATACCTTTTTTTATAGACACATTTTAAAACCGTAAGTCCAGTAGATAAAGACAGGGATGTTACATGATACAAGAAATAAATCAGTTATTAGAAGACATTTTTTGAAACGTTATCGTTCATATTTTAGTTGGAGTGGCCTAAAAACCTAATATTTGGAAACCTAATTTTAGGTGTTAGAGTTCATTTGGAAACAAAGGTTTTAGTTAAGTCACGTTTTCTAAAAGAAAAGATATTTTGATTGGATTAACCATAAGTATTAACAAAGTCGAAACAGACAAACAAAACAGTTGGTGATCTTAAAACGACCACCTAATTGAGATTCAACTTATGTACGAGTAGCTAAAACAATGTCGCACATAGGAAATTAGTTAGCCATCGATCTCATCCGCTAATAATTGAAATCAGGAGAAAACCTCAAAATCTTGAAGAATTTCTTCACTTATTGTGTTGATTAAAGAATTAATCAAACATTAGTTTCGCCTCTATCATCTTCTTTTCTTGTCTTTATATCATCTTGATCTTGATCTTTATCTTTGGACGATTCCAGATAAAACGTTTCTATGTCAGACGTTTCTATCTCGTTTTTTGAACTTGACAAACTCGAATCTTTACTCTTACCCCATATTATCAAGTACAAACCGACAACGATGATAAAAGCTCCCACAACCCTGAAAATCATTGGAGATTTGTAAATCGACAAAAAGATTTACGTGTAGGTAACAAAAAATGGTAGATTTGTACCTTCCTAAAACCAATCGCTCGGCTAGCGCAAATGAGCTCACAATCGCAACAATCACCATCCCCAAAGGGTTGAAGGCCGTAACGAAAAAGGGTCCTTTTTCCTTCATCACTAACCCTGAAACGTAGTAGCTAGCCCCCGATCGAACTATTCCCTATAAAAATCATTTCAAATTTCAAAAAACAAAATAGAAATTAGAAACTTAATTAAAAACAATATATAAAAGGTAACATAATTAAAAGTGGGAAAATCACGAAACTAGCCAATGTTATCTAAAATTTCATAAAATAACCGCTTTTTAAACATTATCACGATGTAGTCGGTAAATCCACAAATTGGCTCCACAAATCTCTATAAAATATGGCCCATAAGACAAATATTTTGTTTTTTTGGCTGAGATATGGCCCATCATCCGACATAAAATGCCTAAAAAGTTAAATCGTAAATTTGCTAAGCCAACGTGTAGATTAACAGGCTATTTCATGATAACTTGATAAAATAGAGTTATTTAATGAATTTTTAAGCCAAAAAGGCTAGTTTAGTGATTTCCCTTAAAAAGTTTCTTACGCTATAAAGAGTAGCTACAAGTTCCGTCTCCTTATGCATGGACCAAATGCCCGATTTAGCCTTCTCGATAACCAAAGTTACGACGGTCCCTTGCAAAGCACCCGTCATGCATATAAGTGTCGTCAACGACAATTGAGCCGGATATTCCTTCAGAGTCATAGCCTGAGAATTTAAAATACGATATTATATATATGTATATACATAAATATCTATATCATCATATAAAGTATTCGGGTAAAAGTCTTAAAAACTAATAAAGATTTAATTACTTGAAGAATGTAAAAGCTAGCCCAACAAAAGCACCCAGCGGTGATCATGATGGCACCCTTGATGTGTTGGTCTTGAGAGACGGTTGCAGAGGAGTCTAGAGAATGGTGCACCCCAGTGCCACCCTTGGTCCATGGCAATGGAACCGGTGGTCCATTAACAAGGGTCATAACCATGGCTCCACCTACCGTAACCAAGGTTCCTAAGATCTTCCCTTGACTATGCACTTTTCTCACATTCACCTTCTCTAGCCTACATACAAAATTAAGTTAGTATGCACATGCTAATGGAAATTGTACATTAAGCAAGTGAAGTTGTACCTAAAGATCCAGGCCATGACGAAAGTCAACGCTGGGAGAACGTTGCACATTGCTATGGCGAAGGTTGCCGTTGTATACTTCATCCCTGTGTAGTATAGTATTTGGTCCATAACTGGTCTGCACTTGTTAAAACAATCTCGTTAAAAATTAATTAAAAAAAATGTTGTCTTCAAATTCTCCATCTCCTTCATGTTCACCAATCAATTAAAGCCTCATTATCACTTACTAAAGAAAAAGAATAAAAAAAAGTAATGATGTGTATTCATAAGAATGGAGACTTGAGACACATTTTGACTCTTTTAGTCAAACATATCGTTATTGAAGCCTCTAGGTACATACTCTATAAACGCCAGCAATAATATCTTCCAAAATACAGAAAATGTCATCTGGGTACGTATTTTCCTGTCATGTAAGTAAAGACCAACGTTAGTTACAGCATTCCAATAAATAAAAATATGATGCAAATAGTATTTTTTTTAATTGGGTAACACTACTTTTTATGTAAAATGTATTCTTTCTTTACCTCTAATGATATAAATTTTGAATCATACTTTTTAACTTTATAAATTATACCCATACTCTTACACTATAATAATAAATTATATTAGTACAATATTTTAATCGAACTAATTTAGTAATTTTTTATTAGTTTCAAATGAGATTATTTTATTATATAAAATACATATATAATACACATATAAAAAATATACAAATCCATCTAAATATTGGAGAATTTATTAAAAATTAAAAATTGATATAGATCTAATTTATAATATAACATAGGATTAGGCAATACATAAAAAAATCTCTTTCAACCAAAAACTTTTTAAAGCAAAAATATGTACATAAAAAATCTCTTTAAACCAAAAACTTTTAAAGCAAAAATATGTAGATCTCAAAGTTGATTGACTCTTTAGTAATTACAAAAACTTTAAAAAAAATGATGTAAATAGATGATGTGACACTAAATTCGTATTTTATTATTAATAACACAATTTTGTTGTAAAAATTGGTGTCCATTAAAGACAATGTTCGAAAAAGCTCGCCGCAACAGCCGTCATGCCGCACCGTGGCTCAAGGTTTGTGTCTCACGCCACATTATGTCTAAGGCACGTCACGGCGTAATACGCGGTTTTTGTAACACGATATTTGATTTTACTTATCGTTTTAATGTCTTATTGTTAGTTTTTGATATATAACTTAATTTAAATTGCTTAGTATCATTGATTTATTGCGTCATAGTAGAAAACATATGTTTATGTATATAATTTTATATATGATATACAAATTTGTCGTCATAAGTCACGCCTTGAGAAACGTTGTGACCTCGCCGTGGCTTCCAAGACTTGAGGCTTGACATCGCCGCCATGTCACGCCTCATGTTATTTAGAAACCTTGATTAGAGATGATTAGGTATAACAATTGTTGTTTAATGTAATAATTCTTGAGTCTATTAAGTAGAGATTCTTTTATTATACATCACCATTGGTTATTGTACACTTAATCAATACCAATCAAATTTTGAAAATTATCAGTAGTTACAACATAGTACTTGTATAGCAAACAGGTGGATGATATTTCAAGACATAGAGCCCATACTTAATAAATTTTACATAGAAATTGTTGATAGTATTCAATCTCGTAAAAATATGAAATAGGGAATTAGAAAGATACCTTTCAAAATATAGAGCAAAAGGGCCAAAAGCAACTGCTGCAGCAACATTTCGATAAACAGAAAATGTATATGGATTTAGGCCCTCGTTTAAAGCAGACTTCACTAAAATCCCGTTAATAGCATACCCCAGTTGTAAAAAAAGAACACCAAGATACGGCTTTCCTTGCTTACAGAAACACGATAACCATCCTTTCGACATTTCTATCCCTTTTGCCTCTAATCGGTTTCTCTTTCAATTCTTTTTCTCTCCCTCCAAGTTCCCAAAATGAGAGTGTTTGGAGAGAATAAGGTTGGGAATGTTTGAAGGGTGTTATGGGGTTTATATATGCAATGAAGATATATATGTAAGGACTAAATTGACATTTTAATATGTCCTCCATTAATGATGTTAGAAGCCAAGATGTCTTGTAAAGTTTAGGTACGTGAATGTTTTGCATGTGTAATCCCACTACCTTCATCTTTTTGTTTACTTTGGTGTTACGAAGTGAAACACATTTTTCCAATTCTTTATCTAAAATAAATTATAATTGTATAAATATATAATTATATGGTTATAAACAATATTAATTATTTTAATTTTTGAAACTGTATTATTACTCGTTTTGGTTTAATTTATGAATCTTTAAATAAAATAACTATTAAATATAAGAAGGAATACATATATTAAGGTGGAGTCTTGAACAGATAACTCCTTGATTTTATAAGTAAAACGGGTATATAAAAAGACAGATGTTAGCTTATTTTTAAATTTAGGTTAGTTTGTTGTATACTATTTATAAAGTAAAAGCATTTCTATTTTAAACAGATGTATAGATTTTGAATACGTAACTTTATATCGTATTTTTAGCAAATTTAGATACTTTTTTATCGTCATCTATAAATAGTTTTTTCCCTTTTTTACAACCTTTAACGTAAAAGTCTCATGAAAATAACTGGCATTTGTTTGGGTATGATTCAAAAGCGGTTTTTTAATTAAGTCAAATAAAAAAAAATATTATGTACTTATTTCTTTTAAGAATCTATATAATCGTATTCATCATCCGTTGTAAACATAATTTTAGTAATTTATCAATTGCAAAAATATATGCCAAGTTGGAATTGATTTTTTTTCTTTTTCATGTTATGGGGATTTAGTTTTATAACTTTTTTGTATGTAAACTAGAAGCGTACTCGCGCAACGCAGGGAGATACATCACGATTTTAATTTTTTATTTTTTATTTTATTTTTTATTTTATTTTTATCTTATATATTTTAAATTCTTTATATTTAAATTAAGATGTTTATCATGTTTTGATTATGTTTATCGGTTAGTTATGAATTCAAACATATAGCTTTAGAAATTTGTATTCGTACATCATAACTTGTAATCTTGAATTTTAAGTAATGTGTATCAATAAACAGTATTTAATGCATAAAAGTTTGTTTTTAATAATTTTTTAAATAGTTTAATAATAATGTAATTTATTTTAGGTTTAATAAAATAATGTTTTTTTTATAAAATAAACATTAAATATTCTGTTATATTTTCTTAATTATATTTTAGATTTTTTATATTTAAAGTTTGATTTTTATCCTATATTTAACTATGCATGGAGTGATTTTAGGGAAGTTGAAGTGAGAAGTGATTTTAGGGGAGTTATAGTTGTTAGAGATAAGGATTAAATAAGAAGAGATTTTAAGTTTTAATTCTTTATTTAAGTTTTAAGTAATTAACATTAAATAGTAGTATATTAATCTTTAGCAGTTGTTTTTAAGAGTTTTTATAAATGATTTATAATATAGTATAGATAATTATATTAATTTAAACTTACTCATATATTAATAAAATTATTTAATTAGTAGGTCGTGAAATATACATTTTAATAACAACAAAAGAAAAATATTGTTGATCGAAATTATTACTACTAATTTTTATAATGATTATTAAATTTAAAAAATTAAATTGTAAAACCTTAATTGTCACTAAACTAATATTATAATTTTACATTTATTTTCAAACATAAAAAATGTGTAATAAATAATCAAAATGCTTCTAAAGTTACGCACCAAGCCACCGATAGTGATTCCAACAAAGTAACTTTTTGTTGGTCCAATGTTGGTATGTCCTCCAATATTGTTCATATGTTTATGGTGTTCATATACTTTGTACGTTATTTTTATGATTGTATCATTATTTTAAAACAAAGAATTATATATATATATATATATATATATATATATATATATATATAAAGAGAGATGGGACATTTCAAATGTAACCCAAACAATTATGTTATTTATGAAAATAACGAGGGTTCATTTATTATGATTTAGATATTTATGGAAGATAATTAGAGTTTATTAATTATTATTAATGCTTTATATTTGGAAATAATCAAGATATTTTTGAAACCACATATTCATCAGATTAAAGGGACGATTAAAATTAGGGTTGCTCATGGATTGAATTAGTCGGGTTGAAGGCATTTGAACAACCCAACTCAATTTTTACGATTTGAAAAATCTCAACACAACCAAACCCAAGCAAAACTACAACCCAACCCAAACAAGCCGTGAGGGTTGATTAGGCTGACAAATATGAGTGGTGGATAAAGGAGTTGCATGGATTGCATTATGTAAAGGGGTTGCATGGTTTATAGGACCCTCATTAGTGTCCTAATAGGGTACTTAATATGACTTTTAAGTTTATAGGACAAAAAACATATGTGTCCCCTCTAAAGGCGTTGTATTAGGTTAATAGGATGAATTTGAGCGTCCTAATAAGTTTTACGATTATAATACAAATTCCGTAGTCCTATAAAATGGATTAAGTAACACTAAAAAGTGTTCTAATAGAATATAATATAGGACGCTTTATGTTGTTACAAAATATTTAGATTTAAGAACAAATATGAGTGTCCCAAAAATTGGTTTTATAGGACGAAATTCGATGTCGCCAAAACATTTATATAGTACCAAAATACGTGTCCTAATAAATGAATTAAATAATACTAAAAAGTGTCCTAATAGATTATAATAAGCAACACTAAAAGCATCCTAAAAGACTATAATATGGGATGCTTGATGCAATTATAAAATCTTTCTATAATATTGCATTTAAAAACATATATGAAAGTTTTACGAATTGATTTGATAGGACAAAATTCAATGTCGTACAAGTACTAATATGAGTACCTACTACCAATTAAGCTACGTATCCCACCACAAAGTTGTATCATTACAAAACTAAGTACCAATCAACAATTATTGAAATACAAAAAATCTTATTGTCTCCTATGAACGAGAGATATCAATCTTCGTCATGAACCACCTACAATTAAATAACACATATATGAGCTTAAAGTTGTATGATAAAAAATTCTATAAATATTAAATCTCACAAGTTTTAAAAGATTTACATACCAAAGTGAAAGGACAGGGTCATGCGATCGTTGCTCCAATAGCGTCTTCAACAGTAATAAACAATCCATATGGCCTAACCAAACGTTCCCGCTTTTTAATAGCAACTAGAACATGTACCTCACACCAATTTGGACCAATCTCCTCGCCACCAATCAATTCATCTGGATCTAAGCTCTTGACTCGTCCTCTTACCACAATCTCCATGGAATTTATAATACTCGTAAGATGAACAACATCCCCAACCTACAAAAACGTGATTGAAAAACAAAGTTCTAAGAACAAGCTATATATGACACAATCTAAACACCAAACCAAACACAAATTACAACAAAAGAATCATTTATAAATTATTTATATATCTCCAAGCTTATATATCTCCAATTTCTTAAATTCAAACATTAATTCATGTACAACCATATTTTTTTTATTTAAACTTTATTCCATCAAATTCAAGAAAATCGGATTTCAAAGATACAAATATGTGACGCATGTACTAATAATTTTGGTGCAAGTACCAATTCAATATTCACATATCATATCTATAATAGCATATGTGGACACGTTAAAGGAATACTTGTCAATCTTCTTTTTTCTAGACTTATGACTTGTCAATCTTCTTTTTTCTCCTAATTCAAACTCAATTTAAATAAAATTAAACCATAATCTTATAGAATATACAAGACCATATATATTTAGCAGTGAGTGGTCATTTGGTGGGTGTGTTGATCAAGATTCTCCAAGTCATATTGCATCAATGTATTTTTCTTCTTCTTTGTTATCCTATACTAGAAGCTTAAAATTCATCCCAATTGGTGAGCCATGTTATAACTAGAAGAAAATCTAAAACTCGATATATACAAGAGTAGATATTATCTTAAGGTAATCAATCAGTCAGTCATATTGCATCAATATATTTCTAATGTGACACGTACCTTTAGAGGTTGAAGTTTGGTGGGTGCTTTAGGACGACCTGCTGATGTCGCGGGAACACTTGAAGCACTAGAAGTATGTTCATTTGATCCTCGCATCTCTAATATCATATCTTTCAACTCAGCTACTTCACCACTAATATCTATATGCTTTTTTCCATAACATGCTCTCCCTATAACATGCAGAGCGACTCGGCATGACACCCAATATATCTGAAGCTCGAACACCTAGCCCGTACATGCGTGCGCTGCTATGTTTGTCTTTTCCCATCACTTTTGAAAATACATCATCAGGCCCCGGCTCATCAAGTGAACCCTCAGGAAGTTGAAAATTGAGGTCTAGCATTTGTTCCTATAATCAAAACAAATTATCACTAAAAATTTGATAAAGCTTGTGAAAATTAATCTAAAGCTCAAGTAAAACTTGCATATGTAGTCAACAAATTATAAATATAACATACAATAGCGTTTGCAGCCTCTACATTTTTTGTGGTGCCATTTTTAGAGAAACATGCAACAAACATTTCCATTCGACTAGGTTCACGTCCCGACAAAGATTCCTGTGACAACCCAAATGTATATTTAGGTAAGTACATATACCTATATCACATTAGCTATATGAATAACTACATTATAAAGAATAAGTACCTTTAATTCTTCAAGAACTCGAGCATAACTTCTTTTCCCTGTAATTTGCATCATCTTCTTATATGCCATGTTAGTCTTATTTCTTTCACTGATTTTCTGAAATGACATATAAGGCTATAAGCTAGTAGTTGATAAATAACATACCTTATATGCTATATGAAACCGTGAAACCCATAACCATAATAATAGGTTTTCAAAAGCAACCAAGGAAGTCTAAATAACATACATTAACCTCTTCTTTGTTCCAATTCTTGATAAGGTTCTTCCATTGATCCACATGAACTCTCTTAGGCTTAGAATTTATTTGCTCTTGAAGTGATAGAGATGGATCATAGTAATCTTTCTTTATTCTTGCCCTCCAATTTCTCACCTTCTTTGCAAATGATTTTAAAATCCAATCATCGGATCCCGGTGGAAGATCAAATTTTGTCTATCAAACAAGAAAAGTTAGATAATCTTAACATGAGGCAACATACCACCATTACTTATTTAATTTTAATTAGTTTACTTCAAGTATACCTCTATAAGGTTTAGCAACATTCCTTTCTTAGATGTCTTTACTTGATGCCATGATATATCAACCGGACAATACTTTCCACTCCTTGCCAAAGATCCCATGAAATGACTCAAACTATTAGTAGTTTCCTTGTCAACAGGTTGGCCATATTCATTGAACTGAACCGGAATACGATCCCCTTCTTGTAGAGCCCAAATACTTGGCATATATGTTGGCCCTCTAACTCTTTTGTGCGAGCTTCCATCAGCAACTACAAATAAGCAAAATGGATAAAAAAATAAATAAATTTATCAATGAAAAAATAATTATACAAATCCCCAAAAGATGACACATATCTACATACCTGGATCATCAATAAAATGGTTGAAGTCTATGTTAATTGTGTCTTCTTGAACTTGTTGGCCATTATTACCATGAACCAAGTCATCTCCACTATTCATCCTAGAAGACATTGCTAGCAAAAATCAAACGATTAATAAATAAATTGAACAAAACACAAATCAGAAATGCAATGCAAAAAATTAGTTCTTACACATTAACAAAAGTCATGACAAAGCATCAAATTGATCTTCGTCTCCATCTAAAATT
Source organism: Arctium minus (assembly GCA_954870635.1). Classification (NCBI taxonomy): domain Eukaryota; kingdom Viridiplantae; phylum Streptophyta; class Magnoliopsida; order Asterales; family Asteraceae; genus Arctium; species Arctium minus. The sequence goes on along the minus strand of OX941082.1, from coordinate 121,449,235 downwards.
GGGATATCTTTATCCACAATAATTCCACTAAAACCTTCTCTAGTCAAGTCAATGTCCATGTTTTCATCAGTTTGAGGACGACTAAAGACTTCACTTTGCAAGTATGTATCAACATGATCAAGACTTGGTTGTTCATTCATGTCATAAACATCTCTAGTTGTTGTCTTGATCATAACTTGCCACTCTTTGTCAACAGAGTCCGCAACGTAGAAAACTTGTTGAGCTTGACAAGCTAGTATAAAAGGCTCGTTATGAGGCTTCAAGCCTTTAAAATTAAGTAGAGTAAACCCATTCTCATCTTCCCTTTTCCTTTTACCATTTGAGATCCAATCACAATCAAACAACACTACTTTTTTGTCGATCGCATACTCTAGTTCAATAATATCTCTCAAGACCCCATAGTAGGTTACATCTCCCACAATAGGATTGTTATCTTTAACACTTGAGAAGCTATTTGTCCTTGCATCAAGCACAACTCCACTATTTTGTGTTTTTCTTTTCTGTTCCAGCTCTTTTGTGTGAAACCTAAAACCATTTATAATAAATCCCTTGTACTTTCTCACGATCTCAATAGGGCCACCTGCCAAGGCCCTTAGTTCCTCTGTGATTCTTTGAACCCCTAAAGTATGCAATTCCTCAACCTGAGTATGAGTACATAAAATATTATAATTTAAATACACTTTGTATAAATTATAAAATGTAACATTATACCATTTCTAATTATTACTTACATGATTTTGGAACCATAATGCAAAAGTTTCACAATGAATACGTTGCAATTCATGCTCACGTAATCGCCGATTTTGATCACGAACAATCTTCAGATGTTCACTGTATAAGTTTATAGTGTTTAAAGATCCGAAAATTAATCATACTAAACTTAATGATATATAATTTTTGACTTACGTGATGAATTCATCGACTTTGTTGCAATTAAGAAAAAGGGAAAAAACTCAAAACAAAATAAGGGATGGATAGAGGGGTTGTATGGGTGCACCATGTAAAAGGGTTGCATAATAACATACCTCTCTCTCTCTCTATATATATATATATATATGTGTGTGTGTGTGTGTGTGTGTGTATATATATATATATATATAGGGAGAGGTTCAAATGAGAAATGCTAAATATATGAGAATAAAAAAATGATCCTAGTCATTAATCTAGTCAACATTTACGACTTTGACTGTGAAGCACCGAATAATTCCTCGCATGGTCTGCAGAAGATAGAGGGGTGGTTTCGCAACTTTTACAAATAAACGGCAAACAAGTTAATATGTGAGCCTGTTGATTAGCTCACATGTGAATTATTTAACTGATTCACATATGAATCAGTTAATTAGTTCATATGTGAATCTATTAATTAGTTCATATAATTCACATATGAACCTACAGTTAATTACTCCATATGTGAATCAGTTAAGTAGTTTATATATAAATCACAAAGGTTCAAATGTGAATCAGTTAAAAGAAAGTTCATATGTGAATTACACGGGTTCACATATGAACATATAGTTCATATGTGAATCACACAGGTTCACTTATGAATTCGTTTGTCGCCTATTTGTAAAAGTTACAAATATGTCCCTCTATTTTTGGAATATCCGTAATTTTTGACCAGTCAAAAGCGCAATTTTTGACCATATGAAGGGTTATGATTACTTTTCTATTTTTCTCATGCATTTAACATTTCTCATTTTAACCTATATATATATATATATATATATATATATATATATATATATATATATAGGGGAGCGATCAATTAGAAACCAATATTACATTGAAAACTTTGGAAACCGAAATAAACCAATCAATGAATTTCTTTTTTTTTTAATTGAAAAGGTTATTTTTGTCTTTTACATTATTTCATAATATATATGGTAACTGTTATTATTATTATATTAATAATTATTTAATTTTAATTTAGCTTATATATGGTAATAATAATCATTGATTAATTTAAAAATGAGATATTTAATTTAGGTAAATTATTTAATTTTAATTTAGCTTATATATGGTAATAATGAAACAATAATGCTAACACGATTACCTGATGAATCTATTTTCATTATGAAACAATAATGCTAACATGATGAACCTGATGAATCTATTTTCATATACGGATATGCAACTGAACAGGTAATGAAACAAAAATGGGAAGTTAACAAAAATGGCACAAATTCATCATGTTTCATTATGAAACAATAATGCTAACATGATGAATCTATTTTCATTATGAAACAATAATGCTAACACGATGAACCTGATGAAATCTTTCATCCAATGAAATCTTTCATCCAATGAAATCTGTAATCCACAAATTCATTCTGTTTTATCACAATATTAGATTGCGTGGGAAATTTTATAATAAAATGAAATTAAAATTTTTTTATTACATTTTAAAAGAAAAATAATTTTTTTGATGAAAAGACAAATGCTTCTCGTTTTCATAGTAAAAAAAAATAACAAAATTTATATTGCGTGGGAAATTTTATTTTTGGTTTCAAGTAATCTAAATAAAATAAACCTTTTTGCCATATTTGAGACACAAAATCAAAAGACATATTTACCCGTATCATCTATTATTTTTATTTATTATTAATAAATTAATTAATTTACTACCATATATAATTTAAATGAATCTTAACCATTGATTATAAAGATCAATGGCTGAAATTTGGTTTCCAAAGTTTCCAATGAAACTTGGTTTCCAATTGATACAACCCATATATATATATATATTTAATTATTTAAATATACATATATATTTATATATATTTGAAATTATATTATATATATTTTCATCTCCGTAACTATCAATCAGATATATTTTTTCTTGTTTATTTCCAATAAAGTATTTTCTAAATCTTCGAATTATAATCTTTTCAATGATATCAGTATTTTGATATTAACATCTTAACTTTAAATTTGTATCCGAGGTAAATATCTCTTTATCGAAAAACATAACTTAAATTATCGATTATATATCATCATGTTTAACACTTATCTTAAAGATTTAAGATAGTTAAATGGACGTAATTTTGTCATTATTATAATAGTGAAAACATGGTGTTACAATTCTCCCCTCCTTATAAAAATTCCGTCCTCGAAATTGATTCATACTAGCTATCGACTTTAATTTCTTATTTCTTATTCTATTTCCTATGTAGTAGCCTCTGGTTCATGATGATACTTACAATTGACTAACATCCAGATTATTACCTTGTTTCGGAGTTTCTCAATTTACAACTTATAAATATCATAGTCTTAAATATAATACTTCAAACTTTCATCGTTTTTTTTTTCTTTCTCTTGCTTCTTAATGTTATCTACAATCTAAATATCCTCATATACTTTACTCTTAATCCTTTATAGCACTAGATCACAATAACTAAATGTCGATCTCTTTTGGATACACTCAATTTCCCTATCATTTACATAAATTCAAACATCTTTATTTACCGGTATCTTAACTCCTTAGCAAATTGGAAATCTTCTACCAATATTTAATCATCTGATGATCACCTTACGTCAGTACTTATTCTTACATCAATGACTAAAAAATATTCTACTAATCCATAATTGCATATATCAAACATTAGGTTCTTAGATTGCATTTTCTGACACTAGATTCTTCGTCATAACTTATCATAGAGCAATAATTTCATCAAACATTTCTTGACGCTATTTACTATCTGAACATCTTCATATACTTTATCCAAAATTCCTTCTCGGTCTTGATTCATAACTATCGTATACCTTTGGATATAATTATATCTCCTACTATATGGTTAAATTCCATTTAGATTCAAATTCTATCATTTATAGATATCCTAGTTTGTCTGCAAATTGAATATCTCTTATTGACAATTGGCAGTCAAAATTACTACTCTTACTACTTATCGATACATCAATGACTTACAGATTTATCCTACTAACCATACTTGCCAATACCATGTAAAAAGTTATCGGCATTGTATTTCTTGACACTATAATATATATATATATATATATATATATATATATATATATATATATATATATATATATATATAAAGTATCATATGAAAATGATTTAAGGAACCATACATCAAACTAGAAATTTTCTCTAGTCTTTACTAATCACAATTATGTTTGTATACATTTCTCCTGTCATATTCGTATTTAAAATAGCAGTATTTAAAAATATATTTCTTCTCTACTAGCAACATTATGCTTTAGTTGCGCACTCTGATCATTTTCATACCTTTTTTTTAATTATAATTCATATTCTTATTTTGATCACTGATATAATTCCTATTTCATCAATTTATCTATATTATCCACAGATCCTCCATTATGGTTACATATCTTAATCATCTTCTTTTTACATATCACCTTAATGACATTCTTTGTCAACTATTCCACCCCAAAATCATATGAAACTCATCTATATACATCAATTTAACAAGGTAACTCTTCCATTTATATCGATTGAACAAGCCTCAACAATTTCTTTAATCTTTATCTGACCACTTGCAGCAGGCACTACATATTTCTTATTGTAATTGCTTAAGTTATCTACTCTAGTAGCGGAAATTAATCTTCTAGATGTACATGAATTGAATAAACTAGGGCATAATAACTATTGAGAAGAAATGGACCCAAACATTGTCAGTGTCAGTGATTCCTTTGACCTCGTTTGTTGTACTGACATATTCTATAATCCTTACCTCTAGTTCTTCCTTCTCATTTCCATTCTTAACAAAACTTTCTCATGTCAACCTCTATATTATTGTTGAACTATGTTGAAGCTTAGGGCAACTTGATCCGATATCCCCATCATATCGCACTTATGGCAAGTACATCTCTCTATAAACTCCTTTTATGTTCGTCCTAACATTTTCACATATGTAAAACCCAATGCTATATTTTTACTCGGCACAATCACAAGCTTCTAAACTTATTGTATATAAGATACCTAACTCGAATCTCTATGCATAGTTCTTAACCTTAGATGTTAATCAATATATTTTCTACTTATAACATCCTTGGTTACAACCTCAAAATCTTGTTCTTAACACAAACCTCTATCGTATCCTCTAGTAGTTTACAAAGTTTTCATGAAGTGACAAAAACAATTTTCTTATTGTTTACTATTCCAATAGCTCGGTTTCTACCTCAACCTTTACCATAACTTTGGCATACCAAAACATTTAGCAGCATGGTTACATTCATGACACCCTCATTCCCATACATTGTTCTACCATTCCTTTCTAGACATTCTTTGTAAAGAAATGACGACATATAGGTGTTCCATAATCCTCTTTCTGAGTCATAGTTGTGTATGTTGGATGTATTGAGACATATACATTCATTAACAATTTTGGAATAAATAATATGGACTCCTAACATAGTCTGTTATTTTGAAATACAGTCGCATTGATCTAAGCGTATATTGAGTACGTTTGAGAATACTCTTTTGGTTAAACCTGATCAATATGATTATCAATTGTCATCTCACATATTACTTAAGTGCGGGATATTTGATATCGTTCTCCAACATAGTAAAGGAACTCTTACTAAAGTATTTTATCAGAGCATATAATCTCAAATCTTAAAGTTTTAATCTTGCACGAGTTGATAATCTATTTCTCTTATACCATGGATCTTTTTTTTATTCAAAATACCACTTCTTGCTAATCCACCTGACTACCAATATGACATAGTCAGGCCGGCATCACGGGGAGCCAGGATCCTTTCGGTGCAAATATAATCTACGACCTTTCGGAAGTCCACAACTCAGCTGTTTCAACCTTTCTAGACACCATCCCATATGGTTATATCGACCAGGATAAACATTAGTGGAATAGTTTGATTTGGGTTTATATATAAGTTAATTTTTTTAAAGCAATGAAGTATTCTAAAACTCAATGTCGTCCTCAAAGTTTAAGTCTATATATCTAATCTAAGGCAACCCCAGTCCACTTAAACTAATGTTCTGATACCAACTTGTGACGCCCCGTTTTCCATAGCCTCATAAACTTTACATATGCGGAAGCGTTCTAGCAACATTTCAATAGCCTAACATTTATAATGGCTATTTTAAGAACTAAAACTCTTCATGCGATCCCTTCATGTCTTATCCTGATCTTACCTGAGATACATATATGGAATACGCAAGCTTTATGCTTAGTAAGCAGTTATGGTTTCATGAAGAAATCATCTTTCATAAAATATATCATTTTAGTGCATAGAATAACAATTCAATACACTTCTCATAATTATGCATAATAACATTGATGCATAAAACCATTTCTATAAAAACATCATCTTCTTTTAGTGCGAGATCTCATATGTGTAAGTATGTCAAACATTCTCAACAGGATCCTAGATCCCTGGGGTTCCGCGAAGGATCTTCCCCCTGATGCCCGTTTGCAAGACGTCCTCCATTCTTATACCCCGTCGGGTGTTTAACTTGGCCATACTTTCACATGCATAAAACATTTAATATACCACATGTAAAATACATGTCTCTCTCATAAAATGCATTATAAGCATAACCTTATCTCGTACAAGGCAAACATGCCAAAACAACATTTCAAATATTCATAATGCATGAAAACATTTATATAACATATACGTATCCCAGTAAATCTAATAACGTACTCACCTTATGTAATAACCATGCTGTAGTGAAATAAAATAAACTTTGGGGAAGTATTCGTAAAGAGGCCTTGATAGAGGGGTCTGAAGGGTACAAGGGAGAAAAAGGGGTTTAACACTAGGACTTGGGGTAGTAGCTGTTGATGGCTGGCATCTTGGAGAAAAGGGTGAGAAAAAGAAAGCTAGAGGCGATCGATTGAAGGAGAGAAAAGGAGCTGAGTTTTTGGTGTTCAACAAAATTCCAAGGTAAATCCTTAACTCTATTCTTTTTATGGTTGAATAAGAGTTTAGCTATTGTTTTCATAAAATCAATTAGTTGTGGGTTGTTGCTATCGATCGTCCTTTTTAGTTTCTGGGTTTAATTTGAAGGGTTGCTGTAAAGTTATTTTGTTTGGTTAAGGGATTGTTGAGGATATCAAGTTCTGTAAAATTATTTTGTTTGGTTAAGGGATTGTTGAGGTTTAATTTGAAGGGTTGCTGTAAAATTATTCTGGGTTTAATTTGAAGGGTTGAGTTATTAATTTTTTTGGTATTACAAATGATTTGGTGGTATCTGTATCGATTATTCAGAGGAGTTTTGTTCGAGCAGGTGGGTACCGGTCGACACTCAGACACTTGTCGAATTCTGAGTTTGCTTAGGCTTCGGTCGAGACACCGGGAGTGGTAGACTCCGGTCGCTTGACTCGGTTGATACCCCTGGAAGTTAAACCCCGGTCGACGCATGGAGGGGGACCCCGATTGGCGCAGGGGGAGGCCCCGGTCGGTGCTGGGGGAAGGCCCCGGTCGAGTGAGGGGGGAGACCCCAGTCTTTCTCCACCCCGGGCGACCTCATGGATCCGGTCCCCGGTTCTGTATGTGGGCCGAAGCCCATGATTATTTCTTGGGTTTTTCTAAGTTGGACCTTGTTGCTTAGTAGGCCAACCCATTTTTAATTTAATACAAAGACTCAATTGTACTCTATCTCAAGTAGGTGTTGGTGGGCTAATTTTCGTATAAGAGATTAGATGACGTTGGGATTGTGGTGTAAGGTCAACCTTATGTTAAAATAGAAAGAATCGAGAGTTCACCAACCAATATTTCCTTTATAGGTTTCGGATTGAACTATAAGAGTAAGCACGGGAATTAAGCTAAGGACGCCAGGTGAGTTTTCTGAACTAAACCTTTGTTAACAAAAGCATGTGAAGTTTATTTTTTTTAAACATTGATTTATTTACGATGGCATGATTATTGCAAAATTATTTAAGTGTGTTATAAATCGTTGATATTTAAATGTATGCATACATTATTTGTGGAGATTGTGACCTAAGTCGGGGAGTATGGCCCGCCTACTCGTACCGGGGAGTGTGACCCGTTTATGCTATTGGGGGTGTGTCCCAAAATTAAGGCAGTGCGAGTTAGACACACCGTCTTCGACGGTAGTGTGGTAAGTAGAGTGTTTTATCCTTCTGTGTTTATAAATCTGTTGATTTGAATTTCTGGAAAGTTGCTTTGTTGCTTATCTGTTAGAGGGGACTCACTAGACCTTCGGTCTAACCCTCGCTCTTTCAAAACTAAAAATCTTTTCAGGCAAACATGATTTAGGCAGAGCGGATAAAGGCAAAGAAAAGATGTAGCGGGAGGAGATAGAAAACTGTCATCTTAGATTCTTCTTTTTCATATCTCATTTGTGTATAGGTTGACTTTGAAAACCTTGAATTTAAAATTGTAAGCTTGGGACCGTTTCGACATGAATTTTTATTCTATTATTAAGAATTAAATTGTTGCCTCGTTGTTCCTGGTTGGGTTGTTATACCTTATTTACATATCCCCGATGCTTAATTTGCCACCGTAAGCTGAATGTTATCCCTATAATATATATTGAATTTTGACCTGGTGTAAGTTACTTCAAAGTGTATGGTATTTATTTATAGTAACAATGGAAGCAGGAGGTAGTTGGATGAGGCGGCGATGCAAGATATGCCGCCTTAATTTTCTTCGCGCCTAAGGTACATATGAAATGTATAAATTTATATATATAAGATATTTTTATTTATTATGTATACTATTGCGTTTATCTAATATAATTTTGTATGTGTAGCCCCAAATCTCAATTTGAACATATATTTGGGACTTATGCGATAATACCTACCCATAGGCATATTATTGCTATACCTTTTTCTGAGTTATACAAATTTTCGTAATCATATTTTGACTTTTTCGACATTTACGGTATCTAGATTTTTCAACGTATTTAAATATAAAATTTGGTATAATAAATCCGATATTTCTATTATCCATAAATGATACATGTATATAGTTTTGCTCAAGTGATTCTAAAATAAAAACTTTATTCTTATTCGAATCTGAAAGCATCATTACGTTCTATGTAAATCGCTGATTCCGATATATATGCATTGAATAACTTTTAAATCCATTTGAGCAACAAAATTAATAAAAACGATATATTTAATATTGAACCAGTCCTATAAATAAAACTTTGTCGGTTTTTAAATCTGAAAGTTTTATTGTGACTGTTATAAATCGTTGGTCATAAAAACATATTAGTCGCATTTCATAAAAATCCATACGACTAGCTAATTTGAGTAAAACGACAAAACATTTTAAATAGAAATAATATTAAAATATTTAATAATATATATATATATATATATATACGATTCATACATATATATATATAGGGTATATATATATAGGGGTAGTATCAATTGGAAACCAAGTTTCATTGGAAACTTTGTAAATCAAATTTCAGCCATTAATCTTTATAATCAATGGTTAAGATTCATTTGAATTATATATGGTAGTAAATTAATTAATTTATTAATAATAAATAAAAATAATAGATGAAAAGGGTAAATATGTCTTTTGATTTTGTGTCTCAAATATGGCAAGAAATGTTTATTTTATTTAGATTACTTGAAACCAAAATAAAATCTCCCACGCAATCTAAATTTTGTTATTTTTTTTACTATGAAAACGAGAAGCATTTGTCTTTTCATCAAAAAAATTATTTTTCTTTTAAAATGTAAGAAAATATATTTTTTTAATTTCATTTTATTATAAAATTTCTCACACAATCTAATATTGTGATGAAACAGAATGAATTTGTGGATTACATATTTCATTGGATTACAGATTTCATCAGGTTCATCGTGTTAGCATTATTGTTTCATAATGAAAATAGATTCACCAGTTTCATCGTGTTAGCATTATTGTTTCATAATGAAAATAGATTCATCAGGTTCATCGTGTTAGCATTATTGTTTCATAATGAAACATGATGAATTTGTGCCATTTTTGTTAACTTCCCATTTTTGTTTCATTACCTGTTCAGTTGCATATCCGTATATCAAAATAGATTCATTAGGTTCATCATGTTAACATTATTGTTTCATAATGAAAATAGATTCATCAGGTTCATCGTGTTAGCATTATTGTTTCATTATTACCATATATAAGCTAAATTAAAATTAAATAATTTACCTAAATTAAATATCTCATTTTTAAATTAATCAATGGTTATTATTACCATATATAAGCTAAATTAAAATTAAATAATTATTAATATAATAATAATAACAGTTACCATATATATTATGAAATAATGTAAAAGACAAAAATAACATTTTCAATTAAAAATAAAAATAAAAAAAAGAAATTCACTGATTGGTTGATTTCGGTCTCCAAAGTTTCCAATGTAATACTGGTTTTCAATTGATCGCTCCCCTATATATATTCAGTTATTTATATATATATATATATATATATTTGAAATTATATTATATATATTTTCATCTCCGTAACTATCAATCAAATATATTTTTTCTTGTTTATTTCCAATAAAGTATTTTCTAAATGTTCGAATTATAATCTTTTCAATGATATCAATATTTTGATATTAACATCTTAACTTTAAATTTGTATCCGAGGTAAATATCTCTTTATCGAAAAACATAACTTAAATTATCGATTATATATCATCATGTTTAACACTTATCTTAAAGATTTAAGATAGTTAAATGGACGTAATTTTGTCATTATTATAATAGTGAAAACAGGGTGTTACACCATGTACTGTGATTTTGGGTATTGAACCTTATCCATATTTTTGGATATTTTGGATGATCATGTACAGTACGTTCATAATTGCACCTGGACAGTGTTATGGTGAACCTACAATTTACATGTGTATGCTTGGACTACTTTGATGTGACGACCGTTGGGGTAGTGAAGAAGTTTCTAGGTGGGTAACCGCTAGAAGAAGTTGATGACTTTAACATTCGTCACTTGGGGTGATAATAAGCATGAGAACTGTATTAAGTGAACCGTTTTAGGTCAGAATTATTAATTGGAATGGAACCATAGATTTATGAAATAAACCTTATTCAGAGAGAAATTTTAAGGTGAACCGATGAAGTCCTTGATTTTTGTCTTAAGATGTGTGAGCATCAGGGTGACAATAGTGTGATTGGGAATTTGAGGAGCGTGGTTTCGAGGCGATGAGTGCCGACCAAATTTATGCACAAAAATTTATTCTTAAAAATAAACTACATCAAATATTTCTCATGTTTCCAAATCATCATGTGGATTGTATTACGAAATCTTAAAAAATGTTTAGCACACACAGGATTTTAAACCATGATTTTAAACATGCACAAAATTATTTGACTGCATGAGGTTACAAACTTTGTCAAGGCTTTCTTTATTCTTATTGTTTGTCCAACACCGTTTTCAGATATTGCGATGTTCATATTTTGATGTTTAGGGTCTTGGACTAATAACCACGACTTAGGACCTTAACATTAGATCTCTTCTACATATGTTAAGGCCTTGGACGAAGAGTTGCCTTCCACTATTTTAGTGTTTGAGCTTTCTTGGGAATCTTATTTTGTATGAGTTTTATTAAGTTTTATGGAGTATTATTTTGCGAGTTTTGCGACGCATGAGTGAACTTTGAAATGTGCAGACTAAGCCCATTACGTGTGTTGGTTTATGGTTTATTGAGAATTTTATTTCATGAGAGTTTTATTGAAAATTGTCACTTTATATTGCAATGCGATAGAAGGGAAATTTTCGGAATTATGACATTTTAGTCATGACTTTGTCTTGTGCCATTTGATTATTGGAAACGAAAATTTTGGCACCATTCGAATTTTGGGTGTCATGGAGTTTTATGGAAATTTTGTTGGGTTTTATGGAGTTCTATTTTACGACATTGTGCGTCGCATAGGTGAACCTTGAGATGTGTATACTTGAATTATTCTGTGCGTTAACTTATGAGTTTTTGTTTAATATTCTTGTCTCATGCGAGTTTTGCACATGTCTTTTTGCAACTGTAATAGACGTCTTAAGAGTTTTGTTGATGGATGTTATGTTATTTTGGGAAGTTTCAGTATCATGTGATTTCTCTTTTGGGTTCTATACAAGTATTTTGTTATACGCTACCTAGTATTTGAATCAATTTATACTGTTAGTCCCAAAATGGCACAACAAATATTGTAGAAAGGGGGGGGGGGATGAATACAATACACAAAATTACTTAATTTTAATTCTTTTATTGATATGAAATATCAAGAATTACACAAAGAGAAATAAAGACTGTTGCGAAATTAGAATAGTTAAGAACTACTCTAAACAATCTAACACTTAGAAGATATTAAAGAACACAAAGACTTAATCTTAGAGAGACAAGGGAAAACTATCAACCTGCTTGAAAACTTGTGAATCTGAATTCTTGAGTTGAAAGCGTGAGTAGCAAGGTGCTACCTCCATCCTTTATATACTATCTAATGTAATGAGTGCAAAGGATATATAGGAGTAAAGGCATGGGTGGTTGAGATATTGTCAATAAATTATAAGATATTTGATGTGACATGTCATAACACAAAAGGTAACTTTTGTGATATGAAAGTACAATATCTATTATAAAATATTCAAGGGACAATCTTTTTGAGATCAAAAAGAAAATAAACATCTAATCAAATTAAGACTAAATGTAAATCTTCTCAAGGAAGAAAGAGGTTTCCATTCCCATTGTCAGAGGATCATTGGGAATGAGGAAGTATGTCAAATCATGAGGGTTTAACATAAATGCTCTTACTAGATAAAGAAGCAATATGTAAGAGGAAAACTACCAAAGAGGAAATTGGTAGATTAGGCATGTGCCGAACACAGGTGGTTCGGCAACAAAGAGAGGACATGCCGAATGGAAAGTCGGCAAGGATAGGGTCTGCCGAAAAGGAATCGGCAGATTGGGCTTAGTTTCACTTTTGAAGTTTATCTCAATCCGCATTGTAGACTTCCTTCATGTTGATTTCGGTTTGTCTTCGACTCACCAATCTGTTTAACTAACTAAGCTATTACAAAGAACCACAAATCAAAATACAAGGTTCAAACATCAATAAAGACTAAGGAGAGGTTATCTTTAAATCTTAGATGACCCAACAATCTCCCCCTATTTGATGATAACATCTCATAACACATAAAGTAAATGAATAATGCATTTTGACCCTTTTTCATACTCTTTTGGGTTCTTTTTCACATAGACCATTCTTTTTGTTTCTTTTTGGATTTTTTTTTAGTATCCGATATTTACAAGTATAAAAAGAATGAAATAATGATTTGTACAAACTATTTACGATAAGTAATAAAAACTCAATGTATTAATCTTTTTAAGAAGATTACAATACAGAGGAAAACAAAATAAATACAAACATAAAACTACACCGAGTTTATTCAAAAGAAAAATGCGATTCAGCATCCCTCTTCTTTAGTTCATCGGTAGTAGCCACATAGGGATCCCTAGCCGATATTGGAATTATTTGGATAATCCCGTGGAGAAAGGTTGTGTCGGCAATAGGGATTTGGCTTGATCTGAAGAAGGAAATCTGCCCAAACGCGTTGTTGAAGAAGATACCATGAGTAGGCTCAGAAATCACAGTGGTTGAAGGATGAGGAACCGGAATTGTTAATGATAGATCCAGATTTGAAGTATCCGGGACCTTTCCTTCTCTAGCCATTTGGGCAAACACGTCTTCCTTTTTGGATTTCGGCTTCGATTTGGAAGGAGGACGACCAGACATTAAATTGTTGATGATATCCTCTTCGGCAGGAGTATGGACAATGTTGTATCTTTTTCGATAGGTTCTGAACTTGGTTTGAAGATCTGCAATGAATTTATCAACCTCAGCTTTTGCAGAGCTTTGGATTTTTAACAAGCAGATACCAATTTCTACCCATTCCGATACTCCGAACCGAACAAGAGAGTCCAGTCTGTACATAGACATTGAAGCATCATCCCTGGTAATCTTTAGCTGAATAACCTTGCAGTTTGCCGACGGTTTGATTATCTTGACATCTGTGATTTTGGCAGAGATCCGGCGTCTATTGAGAGTTTTGCGGTACCAATCGATACACAAAGACTTTATTTCCTCATTTTTCTTCGACGCGTCCTCTAGAGCGCTCATCTGAGTTTTGATTGTGCTGGTAGGATCTTCTTCGGTAGCAAACTTCAACGCTAGCTCAACATCTCTGTCACGAGCAATCTGGGCAAGCTTTGCAGCTTTCAATTCCTCTTCAGATAAGCCCAGATCAGAGGAGGGAGAGGTAGTCTTTGGAGGAGGAAGATGAAGACCAGTACCATCTGCAGCTTTCTTTATTAAAGCATCTTTACGACGCTTTTCTTCAGCAGCTACTTCATCTGGTGACATAAAAGCTTTGCCCTTATCCTTTTTGGGCTTTTTCTCCCCCTCAGACTCTTCGACCACCAAAGGGTGATCGGTTCCTTTTTCTTCGGTAGCATATGGTTCGGCAGTAGCAGCAACAGATGGTTCGACAGTAGCAGAAGGTTTTCCCTGACTCGTACTGATATGAACGTGAGAAAGGAGTTGCTCCCCCTCAGTCGGTTTCTCCCCCTCAGTACGAGCCGGGGAAGAAGCACTAGTTTTAGCCGACACACGACCCACTCGGCGATCAATACGCTCCAATACCGTGCGATCGGCAGGAGTGAAGGCAGACTCAGTGATGTCAATGTCGAGAGATTGAGCACAGTATTGAGCCATATCGGCAGGCAGAGAGTCAAGACGCCTATTTAAGTTCTGCAAGGCACTGAGAATTTCAGAATTAATAGACTCCTGAGCTGAAGTCTGCTGCCATAGACGGATAAGATCTTGATCCTGAGCATCCGAGGCGGCCTTGAGAGCAGCCACCGACAAGGTCAAGGAGGAATTTTGGTCATTGAGCCGGAAGGTTTTGGTGAGGGTGTCTTCTTTGGTAAGAGTTGAGGTGAAGGCGGGGGAGAGAAGAGGTTTTGGTACATTTTCTAGTATAAAACCCTAGAATGTGCAACATCATCGGGATTGACCCCGGGTGATAGGTTGTGTTGTGAGGAAACAGAATGTCGGTCTGGAGAGGAGACCAACTCATCTTCAACCTCCATAGAAAAGGGAGGAGAAGGAATATGATGGGACTCCATTTGTACAACCAAATCCTGTTGAGAGGGTTTGGAGGAGGTAGGAGAGGCTTTAGCAGATCCCCGTGGCCCTGGAGGGGAAAGTTCAACATCTGCCGATTTATGAGAATCGGTAGATGGAGTGTGAGGTTCGGCCGAAGGTTTCCTAAGTCTCTTAGAATGAGACTTAGGAGGGGATTTGGAGCCCCGTCGCTTAACAGAAATAGAAGGGGTTATGACTGGGGTAGCCACCGAAGGATTTGTCGGTGGCAAAGTCATAAGAGAAAGTGCGACGTTGCCGGTGGCCTTTTTCTTTTTAATAGCCACCGACTTAGCTCGAGAAGGTTTTGGGGGAGAGGGGACCACCGATTTGGATGGCTTGGGAGAAGATGAAGGCCTTTCGGATTCATCTTCGGCAAGCGTTCCCCAAATCGAATCGGGAGAGGAGATGAAAGAAAGCATACCTGAGGTGAGCAGCGAGTCGGTTGGCTTCACAGGTTTGAAAATAGCTTGCTTGCTAATTTGAGAAATTGGCAAGTCAAACTTTATAGTTGGCTCGGGCATAGCGGCGTCGACATTTAGTGGTGCAGACAGCTTGTGGTTGATGACCAGTGAGATAAAACGGAGAAGAGCCACATTGTGAGTCCGGGGAGGAGAAATAGAAGTGACCAGAGAGTCGAAGAATACCTGAGAAAAGTCTATTCTCCACATGAAGATAAGGGCATGAGCCAAACGAGTAATGGCCGTCGGGGATTGATCCCATCCCAAAGTCTTATGAGAAAGACAGTAGAGGAGATGAGAAAAGAAGTAGTTCCAGAGTGCCCCCATATTCTTTCGGAGGAGAGTGCCAGAACCCTTGGACTTCCCATCATGTACATATTGAAGAGCAGCAACAACTTCATCATGCTCTTGGTTAGTAGGGAAAGGAGCATAAACATTGAATTCCGGGATCCGGAGAACAGTGCGAATATCATCCACCCCAAAGGAAAGATCGGGGTGGTCTTCAGAGGATAGAACAGATGCAGAGACCTGGTGAGTAGTAGAATCATACTTACAGGTCAGCCAAAAGTTACCAAGGAGCATTTTGCTCATCTTGGTGGATTCAGTAAGGGAATGACATATCGGAGATCGTTGGAGGAAGATGGATACTTGGTTGAACTCGGGGTGATCAACATCCGCCGAGAGACGAGCAACTTGGTTGCATGAATGAAAGATGAGAGATTCTCGAGTGAGAGGAGTATCCTTGGAGGCTTTAGAGGATTTGGAGGATGCCATTGTTGAAGAAAGAAGTTGCAGGTTCTTGAGAGAATATAGATGAAGAAGATTTGAGAGTTAAAAAAATGAATAGAAACGAAACAAAGAAGTATTTATAGGTTAGAAAAGAAGAGGGAAAACGTGCGTAATTGGGAATTCAAAATCCAAAAAAAAATTTAATGATGTTATGACGCAAATGTGCATAATTAGGAAGTGGAACAGCCAAAAAATGGCTAAATGTCAGGTCGTGGACGTCCCATCAACTGACGCACGACCCCCAAAGCGCCACGTGTCACATATTCATAGGGTAAGGAAATGGTGCCGATAGTATTCGGTAAGTGAGATGTGGAGAAGGATGACACGTCATAAACTTTACCGAAGGAGAGAGGTACCGAAGTAGAGAGGTACCGAAGTAGAGAGGTACCAAATTAGAGAAGAGGTACCGAAGTAGAGAGGTATTTCGGAAAATGAATTCGGTATTTAGAGATACCGAAGCTTGAAGAGTTGTCACAAAAGGAAAGGTACCGAAGTTATATGCCGAAAGATATTTTGGGAAAGAAACAAAGCTTCGGTAAGGGAGGTACCATCAATTATTGGGCAATAGTCAACGTTTTTTTTAACATAAATTTAACATACCTAAGGATCCCACAAGGAAGTTGAATCGTGCCTCATCCAGTGGTTTTCTAAAGAGGTCTGCAAGTTGAAGATCTGTAGGAATGAAGTGAAGTTCAATATCACCTTTAGAGATATGATCTCTTATAAAGTTATACCGAATATCAATGTGTTTAGATCTGGAATGCAGCACCGGATTGTTGGCAATGGCTATGTCACTAGAATTGTCTCATAGAATCGGTACATGAGTATAAAACTTATCATAATCTTGTAGTTGGTTTTTCATCCACAAGATTTGAGCACAACAACTTCCAGCTGCAACATATTCGGCTTCGGCAATGGAGGTAGATACCGAATTCTGCTTTTACTGGACCAACTGACTAAGTTTCCACCTAGTAATTGACAGCTGCCATTGGTACTTTTCTGTCAATCTTAGACCCTGCAAAGTCAGAATCTGAATAGCCAATTAGATCAAAACCTCAGCCCTTGGGATACCAAAGACCCAGATTCATAGTACCTTTTAGGTACCGAAAAATACGTTTCACAGTCGCCAAGTGAGATTCCTTGGGATTGGCTTGATAACGTGCACACAGACACGTAGCATACATGATGTCAGGTCGACTAGCAGTAAGATAAAGAAGAGACCCTATCATTCCTCTATAATTCGTGATATCCACCGACTTGCTGGTAGAATCGACATGAATCTTTAGAGGCGGTGCCATTGGAGTTTTCATGGAAGAACAATTTTCAAAATCAAACTTTTTCAAAAGATCACGAATATATTTATTCTGACAAATGAAAATACCTTCAGATGATTGTTTAATTTGAAGACCAAGAAAGAAAGTAAGTTCACCCATCATGCTCATCTCATATTTACTTTTCATGAGAGAGGCAAACTCCTGACAAAGATTTTCATCAGTGGCACCGAAAATGATATCATCCACATAGATTTGAACAAGAATGATATTACCTTTTGTTTTCTTGAGAAAAAGAGTATTATCAATTTTACCTCTGGTATATCGGTTAGAGAGAAGAAAGTCAGACAAGGTGTCATACCAAGCACGAGGAGCTTGTTTCAGACCATAGAGGGCCTTGTCAAGTTTGAACACATGGTACGGATGAGCTGGATCTTCAAAGTCGGGTGGTTGTTTCACATAGACTTCTTCAGCAAGTTCTCCATTGAGAAATGCACTCTTAACATCCATTTGAAAGACCCGGAAGTTTTTGTGAGCAGCATGAGCAAGAAAGATTCTTATTGCTTCAAGTCTAGCAACAGGAGCAAAGGTTTCATCATAATCAATACCTTCCTCCTGCCTATATCCTTGAGCAACAAGTTTGGATTTATTCCGGATTACAGTTCCGACTTCGTCCATCTTGTTTCGGAAAACCCACTTAGTACCGATAATGGTCTTACCGAAAGGTCATGGCACAAGTCTCCATACTTTGTTTCTCTCAAATTGAGACAACTCTTCTTGCATGACAGTGACCCAACAAGAATCTGCTAGGGCTTCCTCAATTTTCTTGGGCTCAATAATAGAGAGAAAATTCACATAGAGACAAATATTTCCAACACCTCTTCTAGTTTGGACACCTGTTTGCTGATCACCGATAATTTGATTTATCGGATGATCTTTGGTCCATTTTAGAGCTGGAGGAAGAGGTTCAGGGAAAGTGTTTGAAGGTGAGGGATCGGTGGGTATATGATGTGTATGAAGAATTGGTAAAGTATGTAAGGTAGGTTCGGTGGGAAATGTGGGTTCGGTAGGGGCAATGGGTTCGGTAGTCGGAGAGGGATCTGTCGAACCATGATGTAGGGAAGAAGAAGAAGATACTGAGAATGGTACATAAGGAGGCCCTGAAGTTAGAATATTTGGAGATTCGTCTCCAACACAGGAAATAATCCATTCATGAAGTTCAGTGTCATCACAAGATAGTGAAGACGTCTTGTGATCATCAAACTTCACATGTATTGACTCATCAATACATTTTCTTCTTAGATTGTATACTCTGTAGGCTTTAGACGAGAGAGAATAACCCACAAAAATACCTTCATCATCCTTGGGATCAAATTTACCAAGATGCTCTCGATCATTCAAGATAAAACACTGACAACCGAAAACATGAAGAAAACCAATGTTTGGTTTTCGGCCATAGAAGACTTCATAGGAAGTCTTGTTGTGTCTTTTCACAATAATAGACCGATTTTGAGTAAAACAAGCTGTATTGACAGCTTCAGCCTAAAAATAGGTTAGAAGATTTGATTCACTCAGTATGGATCTTGCAGCTTCACATAGCGTATGATTCTTCCTTTCCACAACACCATTTTGTTGTGGAGTTCTTACAGCTGCAAAGTTTTGAGAAATACCTTTGTCACAGAGAAAGGTATCCAAGGTAGCATTTCTGAATTCGGTGCCGTTGTCACTTCTGATAGATCTGACTAGTTGACCGTTGAGAACTTCAGATTTCTTGATGAAGTTGATGATTTCTTCGGATGTATCACTTTTGTACCTGAGAAAGAATACCCAAGTATAACGTGTGTATTCATCAATAATTACAAGAATGTACCTTTTTCCACCTAGGCTGGGTGTGCTGACAGGCCCACAGAGATCCATATGCAGCATCTAAAGAGGGGTAGAGATAGAAAAACAATGTTTTGACTTGAAAGAAGATTTTGTCGGTTTGCCTTTCTCACAAGCTGTACAAAGCTTTTCTTTTGAAAAAGAGATTTTCGGCAAGCTGACGACTAGCTCTTTGTTGGAGAGAGAGTTTAACGTTTTGAAGTTAAGATGGGAAAGACGTTTATGCTAGAGCCAGTTCTTCTTGTCAGAGTCTTCAGAGATGAAACAGATGCTTTCACTTTCAGATGATTTGACACTCATGTTGATGACGTACGCATTGTACTTTCTAACACCAGATAGGACAGTGTGAAAGCTTTTGTTTGTAATGAGGCAATCATTTTCTCTGAAAATCACATAGTATCCTTGTCGGTCCAACAATACTTAACAAGTTTATAGAAACAACAACACAATATGATTACTAACCTGTATTGATTATAACAAACGAGTTACAAGGTTGATCGATTAAGCATGAAATGTGTTCTCTATGTTTTCTCTCTTTTACACCTTCAAGTGTGTGTTTGTATGTGTGAATTATTATCTGATCTTTTTGAGATATGTTAGAGATACACTTAATCTAACCAAGTGTGTTAGACACACTTCCTACAACTTGCAATATAAAACTATAAACCTACCTAATATCTAATCTAATAATATACATAATATCTAAGTTTAGATATTATGTAAACTAACTAAATACTAGAAACTAACCAAGTTAGCTTTATCTAACTATTACAATGTTATAACTTAGATATTAAATCTAAGTAAACTAATATAATTACATTGACATTTATTACAAACGACATAGACTTTAATATCGAGAGTCGACGTTTCGGCTTTAGCTTCAGATTGCGATCTTCAGTTTGGATGATCTTGAATCCAATGAGACTATGGTCTAACAATCTCCCCCTTTGGATCAAGATCATTACGAAAATGATTTTAGCAATTCAGTCTTCTTGTTCATCTCAGAAGATGCAATCTCTTTCTTTAGCTCTGAAATCAGCATGTCTTCAATCTACTTTCTTTAGAAGAATTCAGTCTTTGACGTGATTCTTGAAACATGTGATCTTTGCCATTTCTTTTGTAGTCATTCTCCCCCTTTTTGATGTTAAGTCCAACGACTTCATCAAAACTATTTGTAAGAAATGTTTATCTTGTGGTTAGAGCCCCTGATCCGTCAATTCAAAAGATATTCATCCAGATCTTTTCAAATCCAAACAAAATAGTCGTGTAACACCTGAATAACCTAATGAATCAGTTAACATGCCTGTCAGTAACACTAAGTCACTGTGTGTAACAAATACACTTTGGAAAGGAGCTGTTTTGATGTTGACTCCACCAGGGCTTCCATTTAATCATCGAAACACCACAAAGGTAAATTTCTATAAACGTTATGACAAAGAAACTAATTCCTTGTGTGTTCGTGCTTGTGTTTGAAAGAATTAAGCACTTGATGATTGCTTATTAGGCTCAAAATTGTGTAAACCACTGAGACAACAACAAGTTAAACACATACTCAATGTGCATGATTGAAGTGCGAAGGTGGGGCAGACTTCCTTCTTTTCAATATTCAGATTTTCCAAATGAAAATAGATAGCAAATGTGCTGCTTCCCCTTTGAAAATGTGAAACACTTTCTTGTTAAGAAGAAAATGAGTAGATAGTGAGGTTTGATCAAGAGTTGGCATGGGTTAGTTGCCTGTTTCAATAATGTTCACCAAAGAATTGTGAAACACTAGTAATGTGGCTACCCGACTTAGAAAAAGTTGGTGCAGAGTTGTGATATTCTTTTAACTCTGTTCTCACACGCTCTTTCTTTTAAACATTAAGCTTTCTCTAATCATACTCATTTCTTTTTCTATTTGCACACTCAATCACTAAGGATTAACTTTTTGGGTAGAAATCACTGGTTAAGGTGATTCCATTGAAGTTGTGTTAATTCCTAGCACAATGATTCTTTGTTTTCCTATGATGCATGTGATGCTCAGATTGGTTTAACTATTTCAGTTAAAGCACAATATTGATTATGAAAACATTTAAAATACACTCCCAAAATATAAAATCTGTTGAAAAATCAGGAAGTGGTTTGAACATTAAAAACAATGTTTTCTATGATTGAAAGTTGTCCTTCTTTCAACCATATATGAGATTAAGATAAAGGATTATACCTTAACGTTTGATCTTACATCTCATGAAGCTAAGCTTAAAGTCATAAAGATATGAACTTGTAAGCTTCTCTCAAAAATTCTGCAAAAGTCTAATGTCAAGTCAAAGTAAAATTTATTCACTTAAATTGAAAAGACAAAAAGCAGTAAAACTTTTAAAGTACGAGTTCTGATTAGAAATAATCAGAAGTCATATCCGTACTCCCTTTTTGACTTGAAGAGCTCCCCCTAAAATCTTGCATTACAAAAGAAATTTGACATTAAAAAGTACATGCACAAATTTTATGAGCTCCCCCTTGAAGTAATATTGACCAGATGTCAATTTCTTCTCATTCTCCCCCTTGGATCATGAACATTTGATAGAAGTGCAGATATCAATCAGAGTTAAGAATGAAGAAATGATGAAAAAGTATACAATTTAGAAAACTTTGATAGGTAACTACTGATTAAATCTTAAGATTTAGCATACCAAGCTTAGAGATAAGGAAGTTAAACCTCTTTTCGTCTAAAGGTTTGGTGAACAAATCGGCAAGCTGATAATCAGTTTTTACAAAGAAAAGTTCAATTGTTCCTTTTTCAACATGATCTTTAATAAAATGATACCTGACATCTATGTGCTTGGTCTTTGTGTGTTGAACAGGATTCGCCGTAATTGCGATGGCGCTCTTGGATTCACAGTATATCGGGATCTTGTTGAAGTGGAAACCGTAGTCGCGTAATTGAGTTCGCATCCATAAGACCTGAGAACAGCAGCTAGCAGCAGCTACATATTCTGCTTCGGCCGTGGACGTTGAAACACAAAGTTGTTTCTTCGATGCCCAACTTACTAGTTTGTCACCGAGGAACTGTTTATGTCCCGACGTGCTCTTCCTGTCTAACATACAACCTGCATGATCTGCATCTGTGTAGGTTGTTAGTTCAAAACTAGTATCTTTAGGATACCACAGACCAAGATCTGTAATGCCCTTCAGATACCTAAAGATACGCTTCACAGCAGACAAATGGATTTCTTTAGGATTGGCCTGATATCTTGCACATAAGCATGTTGAAAACATTATATCTGGCCTACTCGACGTAAGATACATTAAAGAACCTATCATCCCTCGATAAGTCCTAACATCAACAGCCTTTCCCGAAGGATCGGTGCCAATCTTAGTACCTGGTGCCATTGGGGTACCAATCGGTTTTGAATTTTCCATTTGGAACTTCCGAAGAATATCCCTAATGTATTTTGATTGATTGATAAAAATACCCAATGAAAATTGTTTTACTTGTAAACCGAGAAAGAAATTCATCTCTCCCATCAAATTCATCTGAAATCTAGACACCATAAGGTTTGCAAAATTCTTACAGTACTTCGGATTTGTAGAACCAAAGATAATATCATCTACATAGATTTGAATTAAGATGATATCGCCTTTTTCCTTTTTGATAAACAAAGTGGTATCCGCCGTACCTTTTGAAAACCCAGACTTGACTAGAAAAGTGGAAAGAACATCATACCAGGCTCGAGGTGCTTGTTTCAGACCGTAGAGTGCTTTGTCGAGAATGTAAACATGATTCGGCTTCTCTTTATTGACAAAACCTTCTGGCTGAGAGACGTAGACTTCCTCCTTCAGAATTCCATTGAGGAATGTTGTCTTCACGTCCATTTGAAAGACCGTGAAGTTCTTGTGGGTTGCGTAGGCTAGAAACATTTTGATTGCCTCTAATGGCGCCACAGGAGCATATGGTTCGTCATAGTCTATTCCTTCCTCTTGTCTGTATCCTTTGGCTACTAGTCTTGCCTTGTTTCGGATAACGGTACCATCTTCGTCTTTCTTTATCTTGAAAACCCATTTCGTACCTATAATGGTTTTACCTTTAGGCTTTGGTACGAGTCTCTAGACTTGAAGTGCATCGAACTGATTTAGCTCTTCTTGCATAGAGATCACCCATTCTGGATCAGCAAGTGCTTCTGATACGCGTGTTGGTTCGAACTTGCTCAGAAAGGAGTCATGCATGCACATATTCAATGATGCTGACCTAGTTTGCACTGGTTTTGATGGATCGCCAATAATCTGGCGTATCGGGTGCTCTTTGGTCCATTTATGTTCATGAGGTAGTGGATTATATGAATGTATGTCAAGTGTATCATCTATAAATCCACTTGTACCTTCTTATGTTTGTTCAGGAGGATTGATGGTTTCAGTTGAAGTGGCAGGTTCAGAAGGCTCAGCAGGTACAACTTGTTCTGGGTGTAGATTGATCTGTACAGAATCTCCTACTGTTTCAGCTACTTCTGTCTCTTTATCATTTGTCACTTCTTCAACTGTTGGAGTCGGCATTTGAATTGTAATTTCTTGTTGAATCGGGGCGTTTGATTCAATAGGAACATCTGAATTGGTTGGATGAGTAGTTGTTGAGTCTTCCATACTGTCAACCATAACAGATTTCTTTACATTTGATCCAAGAAATTCATCATAAAACAATTCAAATAATAAGTCTAAATCAGATAAATGGTTAGTTGAAGTTGAAGCTTCGTCTGATTTGTTCTGTTGAGACGCAGGTTCTGGACTTAGTTGCCCAGAAGCTAGTACTCCGGTTATAACGGGTTCTGAACGTTGTTGTTCGGAAGCCATTTCTTCATCAAAGGTGACATTGATGCTTTCAATCACCGTCTTTGACTTCTTCAGATAGACACGATATGCAGTTGATGTCGAGGAATAACCAATAAAGATTCCTTCGTCCGCCTTAGCACTGAACTTATTGAGATTCTCCCTATCGTTTAGCACGAAACACTTACATCCAAATATATGGAAATATTTGATTGTCGGTGTTCGGTTGTTGATTAACGCATAAGGAGTCTTCTTGAACCTTCGATGTACCATGGAACGATTCTGTGTGTAGCACGCGGTCGAAACAACTTCTGCCCACAAAAATAGAGGTAAGTCCGAATGACTTAGCATAATACGAGCAGCCTCGACTAACGTTCGATTTATTCTTTCAACCACTCCATTTTGTTGAGGCGTTCGAGCAGCAGAGTATTGATGTGAAATCCCGACAGATTCGAGATATTCTTCAACTTTGTTGTTCTTGAACTCTGTGCCGTTGTCTGTTCTTAGAAACTTGACCGGTTTCTGCAAATTCACCTGGGTCGTCTTTAGGAATGAAATGAGAACATCAGGTGTTTCATCCTTTGAACGTAGAAACTTGACCCATGTGTATCGCGAGTAATCGTCCACGATCACGAGTATGTACTTCTTTCTGCCTAGACTTTGAGTTCGCATCGGACTACACAAGTCCATATGCAATAACTCTAACGGAGCATTGGTACTTGGTTCAGGCTTCGGTTTATGAGGTGCCCTCTTCATCTTGCCCTTTTCACAGGCTGCACATAGATGTTCTCTTTCGTATTTCAGCTCTGGAAGTCCTTTGACGAGCTTTCCACTGACCAGATTGTTGATGTACCGAAAGTTGAGGTGAGAAAGACGTCGATGCCATAACCAACTTTGTTGCATCGAAGCTTTCGATAGTAGACACACTTGCTTGTCAGCGTGGACATTTGACAGATTGATTGTGTAGAGGTCTGATTCTCGAGTACCGACCAAGAGTTATTCGCCTTCTTCATTGCGAACTGAACATCTCTTGGCTTTGAAGTTGACCTCTAACTCTTTGTCACAGAACTGGCCTATATTGAACAAGTTGTGTCGTAAGCCTTCAACATAGCTCACCTTCTTGATAGTGACATTGTTCTGTTGTACATCACCGTATCCCATGATTGGAGAAAACTGGTCGTTGCCAAATCTTACTGTTCCACAAAATTTGTCTTTGAAATTGGACAGTATCTCTTTTTGCCCTGTCATGTGCTTGGAACATCCGCTGTCCAAGAACCATGTATGACTAGTCTGCATAAGAGAAATTGCAAATTTAGATATTTATACAACAACTTTGGAATTTTCACTTTGATTATCGAAGTGCGGGTCTTGAACTGATTTGTTCAAAAGCCTATTTTGACTTTGATGTTCGGGTTTTGAACTGCATTATCCAAAAACCTATTTTGACATTGAAGAACGAGTCCTGATCTATACATAATCAGAAGTCGCTTTCTCTTTAAGCTTTGTGTGCCTGCAACACAGATTTAGCCTTAGGTACCCATTGGAATTTGGGTCCTGCTGTGTTAGCACAAGATTTTGGTAACCATTTCAAATTGGTTCCTCTTTTCTTTTGAAATGTATGAGAAGAATTAATATGAGATGAATGCACATGGTAATTTCCAAACCAATCTCCAGAATCTTGACAAGTGATAGAAACATGTTTATCATAGATAGAGGACTTTCCAGCAGATAAAGATAACTGAAATAATTGTTTCATTGAATATTGTTTACGAGAAACAGCAAGTTTTGAGTTCAAAAGAGCAATATCAGCAATTAGGACATCTTTACTAAGCGAAGTCTTATTACAATTAACACTACTAAGCGATAAAACGGTCTTGTCAAGCTTCCGTTTGGTTTGCCATTGAGAATTTACTTCTGGCCTTTGCTTGCGCAAATCTGAAACATGTGTAACTGGTGAGTTAGACTTCTGAGCAACAAATGAATGCACCTTCTTTGGCTTACCAGTAGTGATCGGTTTCTGTGAATGCTGAGATATTTTCTTACCTTTAGCATTTTTGGATTTCACAGAGATTGACTTATCAACTTTCGTTGATTTTACACTGTTAACAGGCATACTGGTTTTTCCCAAAGATTTCACAACAAAAGATGAATGGTTTGAAAGTTTAGCATTAAAATCAAATTGTTCAAAATAACCATCCAAACCACCCTCAGAATTAAGAAAATCAAACCCTTCATTTGATGAACCAAACATGTCATCAGATTTAGAAGCTTTTGTAAAAACAACATTTTTCATAACGGTTGAAAAAACTTTTTGTTGAATCTCAATCAAAAGTCTTTCATCTGATAAAGAGTTCTCGAGTTCAGAAATTTTACTTTCTAACACGAGAGAAGGGACATATATTTTACCTATAACAGGCTTTGCCTCCATCTCTTTTACAGAATAACTTTGAAAGTAGTCAGTTGAAAGAGATTTCTTTTCATTATTTGGATAATCATAACTATTATTCAACTTCGCATAATAAAATGGAAGGTGAACTTTAGATGACTTTTTCCGTTTTTCAATTTCATTTGCTTCATCCTCCTTTGATAGTTTAGTATTAAAAACTTTAAGTGAAGAGATTCGGTGAGAAACTAGCATAGAGGTATAATCATAAAGTGCAGACACTTCTCTTATACCCTTTTTAAGGCAATGAGGTTTCACATAACCGATTCCCCAATTTTCTTTATTCTTTTTCGGTTTGTTAAGATGAATGGTTTGCTCACTTTGACCTAATGAGTACAACTTCTTTTCCAAAGCATCTAGTTTTGCAATTAAAGACTTGTTTTCTTTAGTACATGAAGAATGCATTTTAGTCAGCTTATATAAGTCAAGCTCACTATTTCTCAGTTTTGACTTGAGTTCAGAATTCTCTTTTAGAATTATAGTCTGTTCTTTTGCGTTGGTGTCAACGTTTGTATGTAAAACCTCAATTAATACTTTCTTCTCAGCAATTTCATTGCTAAGTTTTTGTATCAATTGGTTTTTGTTAATAATAACACCATTTTCTCGCTTAAGATTAGATTCTAACTCTTCTTGTTTTAAACTCATGGTATGCATTTTATTTATAAAATCTTTATACGATAAATCACATACCTCCTCTTCTTCATTTTCTGAATCAGCTTCAGCATCTGATTCCATCTTGCCCATCAAGCACATATTGACGGCTTCATCTTTATCTTCATCTTCTTCTTCTTCATCTGAGTGATCAAACCAGTATTCATCCTCAGCCATCAGTGCCTTGCCTGCCTCCTGTTGCTTTGCAAGAAGCATCTTGTTCTTGTAGTAATCGGAGTTTCTGACCTTTGATCTTCGGCAATCCTTGGCAAAGTGACCTGTTTTGCCACAGTTGTAGCACATCGGTGGACCTGGCTGACTTGATCCTTCATCCTTGTACTTTCTTTCTTCGGGTTTCTTCTCCTCTATCCTCTTTCCTTCAGACTGGTACCTTTTCTCTTCCGTTTTCTTCTCATCTAATCTCTTTCCTTCAAACTTTTTCCCTTCAAACCTACTACCTTCAACCCTTTCCTTATGAGCGTAGTTGTTGGGTCCAGAAGAGTACCTCTGACTGTTTGATGTTGGATTCCTGTAGAACTTTTTCTGAAACACATTTGTCAGAAACAACATTGGTTTCTTCATTTGTTCATTTTCATCCATGTCAGAGTTTGCATAAGCTTCATCTTCTTCTGATTCATATACAATCGTCTTGTTCTTCTTCTTGACGACAAGAGAGACTGTATCTTCAACTGTCTTTCCTTTCTGTCTTTTCTCAGCTAGAATTTCATCCACCTCTTCTTCATTTTGACGGAGGGTTTCATACACCTCGTGAAGTGGAATCTCATTCAAATCTTTTATCTGCCAAATCTTTCTGGCAAAACTTTTCCATTCTGGTTGTAGAATACTCAGGAATTTGATATTCAGTTCGATTTGAGATTTGTTGACCTTGTTCTTGCTCAATTCGTTTAGCAAGGTCACGAATCTATCATATGTTCCTTCTAGATTTTCTCCAGTTCTGCCTTTAAATTCTTCAAGACTGTGCAGGCAGTTAGAGATTTTAAGCTGATTCCCTATCTTTGAACCCAACATCATCTTCTCGAGTTGATCCCACATTTGTTTGTCGGAGGCCTTATAACTGTCAATCTTTATGTACATTTCGTTCGGAATCCCTTGTAGAATGTATGACTTGGCCAATCTGTCTGCTTTTGCTCTTAACTTATTATCACCGGTTAGTTCTTCATAATTCAGTGCATGTCTTACTTCTTCAGTTCCTTCTGCTGGTTCCCTATATTTTGTTTCCATGGGGCCTTCTTCTAAGGATTGTTTGATGAAATCACCCAAATCCTGTCTTTCGATGAAGTTTAGAAACCTATCCTTCCACTGTTCATATTCACCTCCAAAGAGAACTGGTAGCTTGGTGTCAGTTCCTATTGCAAGAGTTATACTGGATGTCATCCTGTATTGAATAAGAGAAAACTTGACAGATATGATCGTTAATCCAAATAAAATTTAATCACACAAGAAATTTTGTCCCCCTAGGCAGGCTCTGATACCAATTGTCGGTCCAACAATACTTATCAAGTTTATAGAAACAACAACACAATATGATTACCAACCTGTATTGATTATAACAAACGAGTTACAAGGTTGATCTATTAAGCATGAAATGTGTTCTCTATGTTTTCTCTCTTTTACACCTTCAAGTGTGTGTTTGTATGTGTGAATTATTATCTGATCTTTTTGAGAGATGTTAGAGATACACTTAATCTAACCAAGTGTGTTAGACACACTTCCTACAACTTGCAATATAAAACTATAAACCTACCTAATATCTAATCTAATAATATACATAATATCTAAGTTTAGATATTATGTAAACTAACTAAATACTAGAAACTAACCAAGTTAGCTTTATCTAACTATTACAATGTTATAACTTAGATATTCAATCTAAGTAAACTAATACAATTACATTGACATTTATTACAAACGACATAGACTTTAATATCGAGAGTCGACGTTTCGGCTTTAGCTTCAGATTGCGATCTTCAGTTTGGATGATCTTCAATCCAATGAGACTGTGGTCTAACAATCCTAGATCACATTGTTGACCAATGCTCAAAAGATTATGCATTAGTCCTTCCACAAAGGCAACTTTGTTGAAAGTAATGGAACCATTTGAGAGGGTCCCATAACCTTTAGTGGAACCACGAGAGTTGTCACCAAAAGTTACAGATGGTCCTTTTTCTTTCACAAAGTCTATAAGAAGAGATTTGTTCCCAGTCATATGCCGTGAGCATCCACTATCAATATACCATGTTTGATGATGCCTACAGACCTGTAGACATAAACAAATTAGTCCTTTGGAACCCGCTTTGAGGTGGGTCCTTTAGGGATAGAAGAAGAAGAAGAAGAAGAAGAAGAATTGATCTAACAATATATTTCGATACGGTCCTTTGGACAGTCTTTGGCCAAATGAAATGTGTCACCGCAATTGTAACACTTTCGGTAAATGAATTTCTTCTTTGGTTCAAGAGAAGCAACTTTTACCTTTCCTTGAGGTTTAGATTTAGGAGGATTGGAAAGGTGAGAGGGAATGGGATAGTTGTAAGGAGCGTGAGGGTTATGAGGATCAGGTCCAAGGATTCCTTTGTAAACAGAAGAAGAAGAGTTGATTGAAATTTCTTTGGACTTCTTTATTTTTAAAGCTCTAGGAATGAATTCTGTTGCGTGCATGGGAGATTTACCTTTTGAAGAAGGTGTAATCTTTCTTTTATTTGGAAGGTCAATTGCAACAGATTTTCCTTTAGAGATAATTTGAGGTTTTTTCGAAGAAAGGGAAGAAGAAGAAGAAGAAGAAGAAGAAGAAGAGACTTCTTTTAGTTTTAAAGACATAAGAAGATCATTTACAGGCTTAACCAACTCATTAGAGTCTTGATCTTCTGTAAGAATAGGCTTGAAAGCTTTGGCGGAAACAAAGTAACCAAGCTTCCTTGAATCACGAAGATCCATGGAATAAACCGAGTTAGAATCTTCCGAATTAGAATCATTCCAATCAGAAGAATATGAGGGTAGTTTAGAAGACAGAGGAATATTATGAGTAGAAGAAGAAATGTTTTCGGAAGGAGTACACACAACATTCTCTTTCCAGTACCTTAATCCATAAGTTTCACCAACAACTTGATCTTGAAAAATTTTATCAAGATTTTTGGAAGAGGTGTTCCATTTGTTTAGGGTTTCTTGTTCCTTCTGAAGCTTATTTAGAAGCTTGTTCTTTTCCTTGGCAAGCACATAGTTTAAAGTCTTTAAGTCATCTAACTCAGCTTTTAGTTTGTTAAACTGTTCTAGCTGAGATAGAGAATCATGAAGTTGAGAGGAGAGAGACTTGACTTGAGCATTTGCTCTTTTCTTTGCATCTTTTTCATTGTGAAAAAGTACAGTTAGAGAGTCAAAAGCCTCAATCTTTTCTTCATTAGTGAGAGAGGAAGGGATGTACCTGAGAAGAAGAGGAAGAGCACTTAGCAGTGAAGTCCATCCTTGAGCAAGAGTCTTTTGGTTCTTCATCGAGTTTAGCCATAAGGCATTTACTCGACACTTCCTTCTCACTGTCGGAAGTGGGTTCGTCTGCCCAGTCTAGAGTTTCTGCCATCAAGCCTTTGCCTTTTCGTTGAGTATTGAAATTTCTTTCTTTTTCTCTTCTGTATTTGGCTTTGTATTTGTCTGCTTTGTCGGAGAGCTCTTTGAATGATGAAGACGGAGAAGGCTTTCTTGGATGTGATCTACCTGTAGAGTTAGATCGAAGATTTATTCTTTTAGAAGAGTTAGAAGAATTAGATTTTGAAATCCTAGAAGGATTGCTTCTACACTCAGATGCAAAGTGGCCTTTCTTACCACATGCATAGCAATCCTCCTTGGATTTGTTTAGGGAGTTTCTATAAGAAGAAGAAAAATTTATGTTGCTTTGAAATTTATTAGAAGAGTTCTTTCGGAAGAGAGATCTTCTCCTTCATCAAATGATCGACAGAGAGATCTTCTCCTTCATCATCAGCTTCACTTAGATAAGCCTCCGATGAGTGATTCATATTTTCATGACTTTCTCTATCTGAATCATCAGAAGGATAGGTTATACGCGGAACACACACAGATTTCTTGGAGCCATCAGTGATAAGAGCCATAGAGGGAGCTCTTATTTCTTTGTAGATGGTCTTCCTTTGAAGATGGGTTTGTTCGTGATTATGAAACATACCATAGAGAGAAGTGAGAGGAAGGCTTTCCAAGTCCCTTGTTGTCTTAATGCAAGTGGAGAGGGTATTCTAGAAATCTAGAAGGCCATCCATAAATTTGCATATGACTTCCTCGTTGTCATAAGTTTTTCCAACAAGTTTTAACTCATTTAAAAGATTGTTAAAACGGTTGAAGTAGGAGGGAAGAGATTCTCTTTTTTCATGAGAAAAGAATTCGTATCTACGAACAAGAGAGATTTTCTTAGATTTCTTTACTTCAGTTGTACCTTCATACAAAACAAATAGAGTTGACCACATGTCTTTTGCCGTTTTAAGACCGACAAGAGATTGGAAAACTTCATCAGGAAGAGATTGGGCTAAAATGGTTCGTACTTTGGAGTCGAGTACAACAATGCGTTTGTCTTCATCATTGTACTCTTTTGTCCTTTTCATAACATATCGACCAGTAGCAGAAGATCTTTCCTCCTCTGATGAGTCATCGGAAACTTGAAAACGATCATCTTTTTCTTTTTCCTTATCCTTAGGAGTTTTGACAAATTTATCCCAGACTTTTGGGATAAGAGGACCTTCACTAAGAATGGTAAGATACCAACTGTCTGCTCCTTCTAAGAAGAGCATCATCCTACTTTTCCATAAGGAGAATTTGTTCGAGTTGAACTTAGGAGGTTTAACAGTAGATCCATTGTCAGAGTAGAAAGAGTTTTGAGAAGAAGACTCAGGTTTTGTAGAAGGAGATGCCATTACGGATCTGGTTTATTAGATTAAACCAACCGTTCTGATACCACTTGTTAGTCCCAAAATGGCACAACAAGTATTGTAGAAGGGGGGGGGGGGATGAATACAATACACAAAATTACTTAATTTTAATTCTTTTATTGATATGAAATATCAAGAATTACACAAAGAGAAATAAAGACTATTGAGGAATAAGAATAGTTAAGAACTACTCTAAACAATCTAACACTTAGAAGATATTAAATAACACAAAGACTTAATCTTAGAGAGACAAGGGAAAACTATCAACCTGCTTGAAAACTTGTGAATCTGAATTCTTGAGTTGAAAGCGTGAGTAGCAAGGTGCTACCTCCATCCTTTATATACTATCCAATGTAATGAGTGCAAAGGATATATAGGAGTAAAGGCATGGGTGGTTGAGATATTGTCAATAAATTATAAGATATTTGATATGACATGTCATAACACAAAAGGTAACTTTTGTGATATGAAAGTACAATATCTATTATAAAATATTCAAGGGACAATCTTTTTGAGATCAAAAAGAAAATAAACATCTAATCAAATTAAGACTAAATGTAAATCTTCTCAAGGAAGAAAGAGGTTTCCATTCCCATTGTTAGAGGATCATTGGGAATGAGGAAGTATGTCAAATCATGAGGGTTTAACATAAATGCTCTTACTAGATAAAGAAGCAATATGTAAGAGGAAAACTACCAAAGAGGAAATTGGTAGATTAGGCATGTGCCGAACACAGGTGGTTCGGCAACAAAGAGAGGACATGCCGAATGGAAAGTCGGCAAGGATAGGGTCTGCCGAAAAGGAATCGGCAGATTGGGCTTAGTTTCACTTTTGAAGTTTATCTCAATCCGCATTGTAGACTTCCTTCATGTTGATTTCGGTTTGTATTCGACTCACCAAACTGTTTAACTAACTAAGCTATTACAAAGAACCACAAATCAAAATACAAGGTTCAAACATCAATAAAGACTAAGGAGAGGTTATCTTTAAATCTTAGATGACCCAACATATACTTTTAGTGTGAGTAAGCATACAAAGAACCTATGATGGTTCATGTTTAACTGTTTCTTTGAGCATCCTTCAATTGATTGTTAATTTTATCGTTATTGTTTCACGCAATGCATGATTATTGATTCGTTGGTATGCTTGATTTTGTGGCTACTATTTTTGGACAAGAACATTTTATTCGCACGCCTAAAGTTCGACGTCAATCTAAATTATTTTGTGTTGACCAAATCGTAAGTACTTATCGTTCTACTAATGTCAGGATCGAAATTCAAACAAGAATTTAATTCACACACACTCAGAATCAATGCTAAAGAAGTTGCGGAAAAACACTTTAACACTAACAATCAATGAAACAGTATATCAAACTCAAATCACAAGTTTATATTGATTCAACTTGATGATTACACACAAAACCTCAATCTGTTGAACAGGCTCAACAGACGTTCTATACTTCTCTATAGAAAGGATCTAAACTAGTCTTGAGGTTAATTCTCTACAAAAACAAAACTTATCTATGAATAAGTCTCTCAGAATGTACTATATAATCTATAACATCTAGACTATATTTACAGAGTAGATTACAAAATAATTATCAAAATAAACTTGATCTTCAATATCAATCCCATAATTATCTTCAGCCTTATCTCCAGCTTGTCTTTATCTCCAAGGCATCTTTATCTTTATAAGCAGCACTAACTATCTTCAGAAGTATTAACCATCTTCAATAGCATTAATCTTCAGCAGTACTAACTACTAGTAGTACTAACTCTCCAAGCATACTAACTATTCAAGTAGCAACACTAACTCTTTAAGCAGTATTAATTCTACTAACAATAGTAATCTTGATAGTCTAGCAGTAGTAATCCCTTAGCAACATTAATCAGCTGCATAAACCATACTTAGCAAATTTATACCCAACAACTAAGTTTGGAAAATGAACTGATATAGGTGGGTATTATTGGAAAATTTTACCCCATGTCATTATTTGGTTAAATGAGAAAATTTTGGAACTTGATTACGTGAATTTACCCTTCTGGAGTTTTGTAAGAACGCCTTGTCATATATTGCTTTGGTACATAAAATTTTCTTCATGTGTGGCGTAAATTGATGCATGTTAGGACCCCTGTACTTTTTAACAGTCTGAAGACACTCTTCAGTACACAATTTAGTTTTTACCTCTGTTGAAATATCTTTGCTTGAAGATTCTGAGACTTCTGCCATCAGGGCTTGATTCTGAACAGCTTCTTCTGCTTGAACACTCCAATCAAATCCCATTCCTTCTTGAGAAACAAGATCTTGAGTAGAGTTTCTGTTGTTTTGGAAGCTTGAGGAATGTGCTTGCTGGTGGTTACTGCCATGTTGTTGAGGAATTCCTCCTCTGCATTCTCTTGCAAAGTGTCCCATTTTGTGACACTTGTAGCACTCCACCTTCGACTTGTCAAACCCCGCACCATCTTCTCTCCTCTGAGAAAAGTTGTTCCTGTTAGTCCTCTTTTTGAATCTCTTGACCCTCATAGTTAGTATGGCCATCTGCCACTTTATATCCATCTCCTCAAGGTCATCTGCATTAATTTGTTCAAGATCATCATTAATTAAACCAGAATTAACATGACTATCAAGAAAAGCTTCTAATACAGAGTCATTAGTTACATCCTGCTTATATACATAAGCAGTACTAACTGATTCTGTATTAGCAGTAGAAACAGTAGAAGAAGAAGATGATAAAAGATCAGCATTATGAGTGTATCCAGATGGTCTTTTCTTGGCTTCAACTTCAGCCTCAAACACCCTTAAGTCATTATAAAGATCGTCTAGTTCTTTATCCTCCAGCTTGTCATCATGTCTGAAGGAAATAGTATACATGGTCCATTCATCTCCAAGGGACCTTAAGAACTTTCTGTTTACATCATATTGATCAATCTACACTCCAACAGTAGCTAGTTCACCAATCAGCTTGTTAAATCTGTCAAAAGTTTGAGTCATGGACTCATTCTTAGTTGACATGAAGTTTTCATACTGTTGCTTCAGTATTGCCTTCTGATTTCTCTTGGTACTTTTGGTACCATAGAATCTCTTCTCTAGAGCATTCCAAAGCATCTGGACATCAGTGCAGTTGCAGAATTGGTGTTGATACTCATTAGGAATAGCCAAGAGTAGTGTGCTCAAGGCTTTCATCTTTGTCTGTCTTATCTTCCTCTCTCCATCTATCTTTGTGGGATTCTTTTTCCATCTGCTTCAATCTTTCCTTCATTAGATGGGCCATTCTCAATGATGTTCCACATAGAGTAATCTGTGAGAAGGATGTATTGCCTGATCCTAATCTTCCACATATCAAACTCATTAGATCTGAGCATTGGAACCTTTGAGACCAGAACACTATCACTTGAACCGTCCATGATGATTGTTGTTTTTCTGAGTTTAACAAAGCTCTGATACCACTTGTCAGGATAGAAATTCAAACAAGAATTAATTCACACACACTCAGAATCAATGCTAAAAAAGTTGCGGAAAAACACTTTAACACTAACAATCAATGAAATAGTATATCAAACTCAAATCACAAGTTTATATTGATTCAACTTGATGATTACACACAAAACCTCAATCTGTTGAACAGGCTCAACAGACGTTCTATACTTCTCTATAGAAAGGATCTAAACTAGTCTTGAGGTTAATTCTCTACAAAAACAAAACTTATCTATGAATAAGTCTCTCAAAATGTACTATATAATCTATAACATCTAGACTATATTTACAGAGTAGATTACAAGATAATTATCAAAATAAACTTGATCTTCAATATCAATCCCATAATTATCTTCAGCCTTATCTCCAGCTTGTCTTTATCTCCAAGGCATCTTTATCTTTATAAGCAGCACTAACTATCTTCAGAAGTATTAACCATCTTCACTAGCATTAATCTTCAGCAGTACTAACTACTAGCAGTACTAACTCTCCAAGCAGTACTAACTCTTCAAGTAGCAGCACTAACTCTTTAAGCAGTATTAATTCTACTAACAGTAGTAATCTTGATAGTCTAGCAGTAGTAATCCCTTAGCAACATTAATCAGCAGCATAAACCATACTTAGCATATTTATACCCAACAATCTCCCCCTAACTTAACTTTTCAGAAGGAGAAGTTAAGTTCTTCATGATATGGTCTTCATGATGCTTTCAACACTTCAGATCAGTTTCCTAAATTTGGATCCAATCCTAGACTTTGATTGATTATCCTCCTAACCACAATCCTTGCCATTTCTGATTCTTGATGACAAATTAATTTGGCTTTCAGCATCCCATGAAGCTTAGCTAGGCTGTGATCATATATCTTATCCACCAGATAATTTCATGAAAGCTTTTATCTATGGTCAAGATATACACCCCACATCTTTCTGTGAGCATCCAGTTGTCCACAGACTTGAATACATCTTTGATGACATTCTTGACAAGATCTGGACTAAACATCATGCATAAATACTCCATTGCTAGTTTCTTTATGTTCATCCCTGGAGTATTCAGCACATCCTCATACAGATTCATTCCTACTTTAAACATTTCTTCCAAGTCTGACCTGGAACAACATCTGATTATCTTCCTCCAAGTAGAGTAGACTTCAAAGTGATCACCCATTCTTTTGATTCTGAAATACTCTTTGCCTTGATCTTTAAGAATATCCCAGTGGATGATTTCAGGGGCTTGGACTGAAATAGGATCTGCCTTCACTGGATCACTATCTGTTACAGCCATGTAGAGTTCAAAATGCACATTAAATTGACTTGGTTGCTGTGCACTTTGACTTGATTGTTCAGCTTGACTTGTAACAGATGGTTATGTATCTTTCTCAGCTTCTGCAATCTTTGGCTTCTTAGACAGTTTCTTGGAAGCTATTGTTTTCACTCTCTTGGCAGATTTAACTTCCACATCAGTATGTTCTTCCTTCTTTTCTTCATCCTTTTCTTTTGAAGGAGTGGTTTCCTCACTCTCAGGAAAGGGTTGTTGAATATTGAGATCATGCCTCTCTTTCATCCTCCTTTCAGCTTCTTCCCTTTGAGTGGAATCCCCTTTCAGGTTAGACATCTTCTTTGTATACAGTTCCTCAATCCTACCAT
Organism: Arctium minus; assembly: GCA_954870635.1. Classification (NCBI taxonomy): domain Eukaryota; kingdom Viridiplantae; phylum Streptophyta; class Magnoliopsida; order Asterales; family Asteraceae; genus Arctium; species Arctium minus. The sequence continues at coordinate 121,411,747 of OX941082.1, read as the reverse complement.
AAGGCATATTTGTAAACATTCCTTCAGGAACTCCAAGAGCTCCTTTCAGGAAGTTTATCATCTTCCTCCTTTCTTGATTGGCCAAATAGGTCTTAGAAGGTTGTCTTTTCTGAGTCTTTGCTGGCAATCTGTGCTTGGATGCTTTCACTGTACTTTTCTTTACCTCAGCTGTAGCTTTCAGGCTCTTTTGATATTCCTCATTCAGCTTAGTGGACAGATCTAGAGCAATCTGCCTATCTTTGGCATGTTTAGTCTCTTCTTCTTGTTCTATCTCAGTCTATAGCCTCTTTGCCAATTCCTCATCAATCTCTATCTATTTTAGCTTCTTCGGAGGTTGTACATATTCATCCAATTTTGCCTTGCCTTTTCTTTTCATTTCTGCCTCACTGATTTCTTTTCTTTTCTGCTCAAGACCTCCTTCTTTAATTTCCACTCCCTTGGCCTTTTGAGTGAATTTGGGAGTGTCTGTTTTGGCCTTTAGAAGAGTTTCTGCTATTTCTATCTCTTCAACAGATAGCCCTGTTACTGCTGTTGGCTTTGTTACTGCTGCTTGTGCTTTTTCTGCTGCTAGTTTAACTGTTTCTGCTGCTTTGGAACTTTCTGCTTCTGTATTTTCTTTTTCTGTATTCAGCTCCCCCTCAAACTGAGTTTCCATGCCAATGGGGTTGTGTTTCTCCCCTTCATCTTGTTTCTCCCCCTTGTTGAAAGCATCTCCACTCTTCTTCAAAACATACTGCTTTCTTTTCTTTTTCTGTACCAACTTCATCACCATCTTTTTCAATTTGGTAATTTGTACTTGTTGAGACAGAATTACCAATTTCATCTCCTCTATATCTGAGCCTTGCTTGATGACATCAAGATTAATGTTTCCCATAGTATCCAACAATTCCTGGTAGTTATATCTGTCCTCACCTCATTTGGGTGTGTTTACCACCCTTGGAGGATCCTTGGATCTTTTAGTAGTAGAGGTCTTCTGCCTAGCAGAAGCACCCTCTACCCCCTTGGTTTCTTGGCACCTGGGACCTTTGGATGATTGCTCACCCAAAGTTGCCATGGGGAAGGTCTTAGATATGTTCACTCTGTCCTGCCCTGCACTTTGTGCAAAGTCAGTAGTGTGAGCCTTACAGCCCATATGCTCTTCTTTCTCCTTATTGAGCACCTTCTTGGGGTTGGGAGACACCCCTGAGGTTTCCCTTTGGATATTCTCTAATGGAGAATGCTCCATTAGAGGGCTTGAAGGCTCTGTGGGTGAAGGTACAAGAAGGGAAGGAACCTTCTTTACCTTTTTCCTTATATAAGTATGAGTGATGGGTGAAGTTGGCTTTTGAAGAAGGGACTGAGGGATGTTAAAAGAAATGAGTGGTGTGGGTAGGTCATCAGTTTGGTTGTCAGATGAGGGCTTTGACACTGATGCCTCACCATGGGAAGGAGACACACCCATCATTGTAGAGAACAATGGTGTGTCAATACCTGAGAAGTCCTTACTAGGCCTCCTCATATTAGAAAACACCTTCGCCTTTGGGGGTTTTGCTACATATACCTCATTGAAATGAGGTATATCCGTCAATTCATTCAGTATAATCTCTTGTACAAACCTGGGATACATATAAAAGCTTTTGGTTTTGGTATCCAGGTTTGACATAAAATCATTTAAAATCATTTGAGCAAAATTGAACTTTCTAGAGGTAGCTAAGCATACCAAGGCATAGGCTATGGTGCTGCTGAACTCACTCCAGCCAGTTGTTTTCCTTGAAATACAGTGCTGAAGGGTATGAACAAAGAATCTCCACTGTGGTGCAAACCTGTTCTTGAAGAACTTGAATACATCAGTGGGACCTTCATACCCCATTTGACTAAGAGCTTGGAAGAGATCTTCCTTGGGTAAAGAGGTTATACCTGAGGCATCATCTAGTCGTAGATGAATGCGAATAGCTCCTTCTGTGATTGTCAGGGTTTATCACACACCCTTGTTTTGATGACCTGATTGCCATCTTCAGTATGAATAGCAGCATTGGCCCAGAACTGCCTTTGGTGTTCCACATAGATTGTGGGATTGACAGTTAGAGCGTGGGCGATGTGTGAAGATTGTAGAAAATCCACAATCTGATGAAATCCCTCTGCTTGCTTTGGTTTGAGTAGCATTGCCAATTCATTGTGTTCATCGACAAACATCAGTTCATCCATCTTCTTGAGCGATTGGTCGAAGCTATGGTTACGCACTGGTAAGAGAGAATTCAAGAGAACAAGAGAGAGAGAGAGTACACTAGTATGAAATTCAAAGAGCCATTTGTAATTTGGCGGTCACACAGGGTATTTATAGGTGAAGGGAGTAAGTTAGAAGCAGTACTAATTACCCTGGAAGTATTAACGAACTCGCAGTATTAACTCATAATAGCAGTAGTAACACATACTGGCAGTACTAACACAGACTAGCAGTATTAACATAGACTAGCAGTACTAACACATACTAGCAGTATTAACATGTACCAGCAGTAGTAACAAGAATTAGCAGTAGTAACTTTGCACTGGCAGTAGAAACCACCTAGCAGTAGTAACCATACTTAACCCTTTTTGAACTATTATTATGAGTAATGCAGTGAGCAGTATTAACTGAACGAGAATTACCAAGTATCCAATCTCAACAATCTGAAACCCTTAAACACACAGAGGTTAATAGCATCAATTCAATGAAAGTAACTAAGGAGGAATCTATATAGGTACATAAAGAGAATGAGAATATACTTATTCATTGTTCATCATGCCCACACTTGTGAGCAAGAATGTGAATCTACCCACATCAAAAGCTTTTGTGAATAGATCAGCAAACTGGTTACTTGTGTGTACTTTCTGAACCTGAATTAGCTTCTTCTCATTACAGTCTCTGATAAAATGGTACCTTATTTCTATATGCTTTGTTTTTGAATGCTTGACAGGATTATTAACAATGCTAATAGCACTGTTGTTGTCTATGAAAATAGGAGTGTGAAGAAATGTCATACCATAGTCCATCATTTGATTCTGAATCCATAGCACTTGTGAGCAGCAGCTTGCAGCAACTATGTATTCTGCTTCTGTTGTTGAAGTGGACACTGTGGTTTGCTTCTTACACTGCCATGATACTAGTCTTGCACCCAAAAACTGACATCCTCCAGTTGTAGACTTTCTGTCTAAGTTAGCTCCACCCAAATCACTATCTGAATATGCAAGAAGGTCAAATGGTGAGTCATGAGGATACCAAAGGCCTAATCTGGGTTGACCTTTGAGATATCTGAATATCCTCTTGACTGCTTGAAAATGTGATTGCTTTGGCCTAACTTGAAATCTTGCACACACACAAACAGGGAACATGATATCTGGTCTAGAAGATGTGAGATACATGAGAGAGCCAATCATGGATCTGTAATAATGAACATCCACATCCTCCCCCTCAAGATCTGCAGTAATCTGTTTGTGTGTCTCCATGGGTGTGCTTGCAGGCTTGGAATCTAAACCCAAACTTGGTTAAAATGTCCTGCACATACTTGGTTTGGCTTATGAAGATTCCATCTTGTTGCTGCTTAACTTGTAGCCCAAGGAAGAAAGTAAGTTCACCCATAGAACTCATCTTGAATCTCTTATGCATTAATTCTTCAAACTCTCTGCACAATTGATCTTTTGTGGATCCAATGATGATGTCATCCACATAGATTTGCACTAACAGGATGTCCTTCTTCTTCCTTTGAATGAACAAAGTCTTGTCAATGGTTCCTTTCTCAAAACCATTTTCCAAAAGATAGGTAGACAAGGTGTCATACCAAGCTCTTGGTGCTTGATGTAGTCCATACAGTGCTTTCTTCAATTTGTATACTCTGTCAGGATACTTGGGATTTTCAAATCCTAGAGGCTGACAGACATATACTTCTTCTTCAATTTTGCCATATAGAAAAGCACTTTTCACATCCATTTGGTAGACTTTGAACTTCATGAAAGAAGCATAGGCTAAAAACAGCCTAATTGCCTCAATCCTAGCCACTGGTGCAAAAACCTCTTCATAATCAATTCCTTCTTCTTGAGTGTACCCCTATGCTACCAATCTAGCCTTGTTCTTGATCACTATTCCTCTCTCATCCTTCTTGTTTCTGAAAATCCATTTTGTCCCTATAGCTCTGTGTCCTTTAGGCAGTTCTACCAAATCCCATACATTTTGCAATACAAACTGCAGCAGCTCCTCTTGCATTGCTTCTATCCAGCTTGGGTCTTTCATTGCATCATGTGCCTTTTTGGGCTCAACCTGAGATAGAAAGCAAGATAGTAAGCCTGATTGTATGTCTTTTAATCCTCCCAACTTACTCTGATTCCTTGTGATGATTGGAGAATTGATGTCACCAATCACCAACTGAGGAGGATGATCTTTATGCACTTTTGTTTGATGAATAACCTCTTCATGAATCTCTATATCCAGATTAGAGTCATTCTTTTCAGGAGGGCTGCCACCAAACACTGAGGAGTTCTCATCATCAGTATCATCTTCTGCCAATGCAGGCATCTCAGGTTCTAGCTGTTCTGAAGTCAAAAGTTGATCCTCCTTTTCACCCCTCTCCTTTTCATTCTGAGCAGTTTCAGTATCCTTTGAATCTGAAGCATCGTTCTTCTCTTGAACACAGAGTTCAGTAGAATCTGTTGTTGGGATTGGGAATAGCACAAACTCTTGTCTTTTGTCTTGTACTGATTCTGTCTCTGTTCCTGCATTATTCTCATAACTGAAACCCAAAGAATTAGTTAGTGAATCAATATCAAAAAGCCAATCAGGGCCTGTACCAAGTTTATTTGGTGTGCTCTCATTGCATTTGACATTGTCACTTTCCTCAATTATTCTAGAAGAGGTATTAAAAACTCTGTAAGCCTTACTTTGGGATGAGTAACCAACCAGAAATCCATCATCTGCTTTGCTATCAAACTTGCCTAAGTGAGTTTTGGTATTAAGAATTGTGCAAGGACACCCAAATGGTTTGAAAAATCCAATAAAAGGTTTCTTCTTGTTAAAAAGTTCATATGGTGTCTTGCCTTGAGATTTAACTATTAGAACCCTGTTTTGAACATAACAAGCAGTATTAACTGCTTCTGCCCAAAATGTAACTGCCAGTTTTGAATCTGCCAACAGGGATCTTGCAGCTTCAATCAGTACTAACTTTGTTAGCAGTACTATCATCATTAGCAGTACTAATTTGATTAGCAGTACTAATTTTGTTAGCAGTACTAACTTCATTAGCAGTACTAATTGGATTAGCAGTACTAATTTTGTTAGCAGTAGTATTGCTTGCAGCAGCATTATTTCTGTCAGCAATACTATTTGAAGTAGCAGTACTAACAGATTTCTTTACTATTGGAACCCAAACCTGTACAAAATTGTTTGCTTTCTTCTTCATTAAGTGACTCCTTGACTTATTTGGAGTATTTTTCTTTGATTTTGCAAACTTGTTTTGAGCATGAGCTTTTAAAGGTGCTCTTTTTACATTTTCAGACATATGATTCTTATAACCAACAGGATTTTGTATATGTCTTTGAAAGTTTATCCTCTGGTTCATAGGATTGAAATAAGAGTATTTGGCAATGTGGTTAAGCTTTCCACAAATAAAGCAAGGTTTTGGTCTATTGATTTAACTCAGATAAACCCCTTGTTTTTGGGCCCACTGATTATTCCAGTTTCTTTGATTACCCCTTGTTTTATCATGTTTTTGGGGCTGAGACTGTTTACATGTACAGGGATTCACAATTGTGGTCTGCATATAGTGGACTCCCTGTACCTTTCCCTTTTCTCTCTTTGAGCTATCCACCTGTTCACTCTTGATGAATGGTTTACCTCCTCTCCCTTCATTGGTAAGGATCTGATTTTCTACAGGAATCTCTTCAGCATTCTTATTCTCAGAATTCTCTTCCTCATTCTCTTCTTCAACCACCACACTATCTATAGGATCTACTTCTGTTGCTCCTATAGGTAAGTCCTTCTTATTTTGGTTCTCTAAGAGATCTGAAGAGGGAGGGATATAATTATTGTTATAAGGTGGAGGTGTTGCATTGTATCCTATACCACTCTTGATCTTATCATGAACTTGAGCTTTAAGCAAAGAGTCCATTGCTTTGGAAGCATAAGAAAACTTCTCCATGTCAAGCTTAGCTTTCTCATACTCACTCTTCATCTTCTCACACTCCTCTTTAGATTTTTCTATTTGAATTTCTAATTGATATTTCTCCCACTTCCAGTAATTTGTGTCATAGTAATGCTGAAGTTCATTGGCCTTATAAGCCTTGATTTGATCTTCAAACTTCTCAACAATCACTTTATAATCTCTTATATCTCTTTCTAACCTTTTAAGGTCGTCACACATGCTTTGGTTATGATCCCTGTACTTTTTAACAGTCTGAAGACACTCTTCAGTACACAATTTAATTTTTACCTCTGTTGAAATATCTGTGCTTGAAGATTCTGAGACTTCTGCCATCAGGGCTTGATTTTGAACAGCTTCTTCTGCTTGATCACTCCAATCAAATCCCATTCCTTCTTGAGAAACAAGATCTTGAGTAGAGTTTCTGTTGTTTTGGAAGCTTGAGGAATGTGCTTGCTGGTGGTTACTGCCATGTTGTTGAGGAATTCCTCCTCTGCATTCTCTTGCAAAGTGTCCCATTTTGTGACACTTGTAGCACTCCACCTTCGACTTGTCAAACCCCGCACCATCTTCTCTCCTCTGAGAAAAGTTGTTCCTGTCAGTCCTCTTTATGAATCTCTTGACCCTCATAGTTAGCATGGCCATCTGCCACTTTATATCCATCTCCTCAAGGTCATCTGCATTAATTTGTTCAAGATCATCATTAATTAAACCAGAATTAACATGACTAGCAAGAAAAGCTTCTAATACAGAGACATTAGTTACATCCTGCTTAGATACATAAGCAGTACTAACTGATTCTGTATTAGCAGCAGAAACAGTAGAAGAAGAAGATGATAAAAGATCAACATTATGAGTGTATCCAGATGGTCTTTTCTTGGCTTCAACTTCAGCCTCAAACACCCTTAAGTCATTATAAAGATCGTCTAGTTCTTTGTCCTCCAGCTTGTCATCATGTCTGAAGGAAATAGTATACATGGTCCATTCATCTCCAAGGGACCTTAAGAACTTTCTGTTTACATCATATTGATCAATCTGCACTCCAACAGTAGCTAGTTCACCAATCAGCTTGTTAAATCTGTCAAAAGTTTGAGTCATGGACTCATTCTTAGTTGACATGAAGTTTTCATACTGTTGCTTCAGTATTGCCTTCTGATTTCTCTTGGTACTTTTGGTACCATAGAATCTCTTCTCTAGAGCATTCCAAAGCATCTGGACATCAGTGCAGTTGCAGAATTGGTGTTGATACTCATTAGGAATAGCCAAGAGTAGTGTGCTCAAGGCTTTCATCTTTGTCTGTCTTATCTTCCTCTCTCCATCTATCTTTGTGGGATTCTTTTTCCATCTGCTTCAATCTTTCCTTCATTAGATGGGCCATTCTCAATGATGTTCCACATAGAGTAATCTGTGAGAAGGATGTATTGCCTGATCCTAATCTTCCACATATCAAACTCATTAGATCTGAGCATTGGAACCTTTGAGACCAGAACACTATCACTTGAACCGTCCATGATGATTGTTGTTTTTCTGAGTTTAACAAAGCTCTGATACCACTTGTCAGGATAGAAATTCAAACAAGAATTAATTCACACACACTCAGAATCAATGCTAAAGAAGTTGCGGAAAAACACTTTAACACTAACAATCAATGAAACAGTATATCAAACTCAAATCACAAGTTTATATTGATTCAACTTGATGATTACACACAAAACCTCAATCTGTTGAACAGGCTCAACAGACGTTCTATACTTCTCTATAGAAAGGATCTAAACTAGTCTTGAGGTTAATTCTCTACAAAAACAAAACTTATCTATGAATAAGTCTCTCAGAATGTACTATATAATCTATAACATCTAGACTATATTTACAGAGTAGATTACAAGATAATTATCAAAATAAACTTGATCTTCAATATCAATCCCATAATTATCTTCAGCCTTATCTCCAGCTTGTCTTTATCTCTAAGGCATCTTTATCTTTATAAGCAGCACTAACTATCTTCAGAAGTATTAACCATCTTCAGTAGCATTAATCTTCAGCAGTACTAACTACTAGCAGTACTAACTCTCCAAGCATACTAACTATTCAAGTAGCAGCACTAACTCTTTAAGCAGTATTAATTCTACTAACAGTAGTAATCTTGATAGTCTAGCAGTAGTAATCCCTTAGCAACATTAATCAGCTGCATAAACCATACTTAGCATATTTATACCCAACAACTAAGTTTGGAAAATGAACTGATATAGGTGGGTATTATTGGAAAATTTTACCCCATGTCATTATTTGGTTAAATGAGAAAATTTTGGAACTTGATTACGTGAATTTACCCTTCTGGAGTTTTGTAAGAACGCCTTGTCATGTATTGCTTTGGTACATAAAATTTTCTTCATGTGTGGCGTAAATTGATGCATGTTAGGACCATAGTGGTCCATTTGAGAAGTTGTTGTGCATCTTTGTTTATCGTCATTATTAGCTTGCGTAATGACCAAACGGTTTTCAAAATGGTTTTATGTGTGTGACGTTTGAGACCACTTTATACACCTACCGAGTAAATGGTAATGGATCTTTACTCGTACGATTAATTGTTAACAAGCTTTTGCATTTGAAAGTTTTATGAAATTCCAAATTTGCTTATAAGCTTGAAAAACCTTTGAACTCATTAGAGCTATAGATTTAAACCCCATCGTGAAAGGAGTTGTAATCAGGGACTAGAAGAGTCCTTGGAAATTGAGGCATCAGGTGAACCGACTCGAGGCCAGTTTTGAGTATTGGATTTCAGTCGTATGAGTGGGTTCACACATAGGTAATTGAGACGTTAGATTTATGTTTCCTCCTAGTTAATTAAGTGATGATCTTTCCTCTTCGGTGAATTTTCGGGTTAAAACCTTGTGCGATTGTTACGTTTGATTGGTTTTGAATTTGTGGGTTAATTGTACGACAACATATTTTGTGTCTGTGGTGTACCATCTTAACAGGTATTCACGAATAATGATGATGTTATGGTTGGTTCGTAAAGCGGTATGATTTGGGGGTTTTATTTCCAAGAGTAGATGTCAACTTTAATTCGATATTCCAAATCTGGAATGAAATACTTGGTGGTATATCCACGTTGCAGATAGTTGTTTTGAGGATAGGGGTCGACCCTCGATTTTGAGGGCAATGACCGTTTGGGTGCTTCAGTACACTTTCGTTAAATTTGGTGTGTTTTCAAGTTAAGTGGTGACCTTAAGGATATTAGATGCTGGCAATTAGGGATCGATCATTGGTAATCCTATAATCAACGAGGTTTTCACTGATTTGTCAATCGATGCTTGAATGTATTACGGGAGATGTGTAACCATGGGGTTTGGGGTAATCCGTTTTCTGCAGATGTTGTGCTTGTGTCAACTGGAGGAACAGGTTTATTGTAGATTGGATCGGACCAAACTAGTGTTAGGAATTAAATCAAGGAAGGGACGATAAATCTTTTATGGTATAGATTATTGGGAAATTTGGTGAGAATGTCGAGGTAGACCTTAAGTAGAAATCAATTATTGAGGAGACCTTGATTTGTTGAAATTAGAAATATCGTTTTATAACAATTGTGGGTGACCAACTCAACAATTTTATACGGATTCCATCACCACTCGGTAAAGTCAGCATGGTTGCAAATACTTAGAGTTGAAAGAAGTATGGGCAAGCGATGGTTGGATCCGTTCTGCAAAGGTGGTTGTGTTCTTGAAGGCAAGAAAAGAGTGTGACGTAATTCAACGAAGGACGATTAGAAGTATTTAAGGATAAAGTTCGCTTTGGGGTATCCTTGGTGGAAGTGGTTAGTTAATGTTGTAAACTACCCTTAAGGTGATATGTACAATCTGAGGTTGGGAGGTCGACTAATCACTTAACGATAGGAAAATGATTTGATAAGGACTCGATATTCATTCTGTCATCAGTAAGGTATATCGAACCTTGAAATCGAGTATGTGACGACTCGTTATGAGAAATACAGTGACAACCTTAACTGGGATGTAATCGGTTTCGTATATGAGGCAAGTTATCGTGGAGGCATCCCTTTTAAATTGAGAACCAATTGGTCTCGCTAAATGCAACATTTAGGTGTTTGGTCAGTGCCAGATTTTAAGGACGAAATCTCTTCTAAGGTTGGGAGGATTGTAACATCCGTAATTTCCCAATCGGCCAAGGAAACGGTCAGCAGTCAGCCGAGAGAAACGGTCGAGGAACGGTTTAGCACAAGACGCGAGAAGGCACAACAGGCGACACGTGCGGCTTCACCCGCGCAAGTCGTTGTGATCCGTGACTCAGGGACACGTGCGGCTTGGCCCGCGACTTGAGGTCGCGGCCAAGGCCGCGGGGACGGTCTGGACGACTTAAACCCAACATTTAGGGTTTCTCTCATTTCCACTTCTCTTCTCCATTTCCTCTCTTCTTGGAGTGATTTTGGAAGCTCCAATACCAGTTTTGGATTTTCTTGGAGTGGATCTATCCTAAAGAGTTCAAAGATTTTGTGTTTGGAAGCTTGAGCTTGGAAGGTAGGAAGACCCCATGGAAGAGAGTTTGTTGAGAGGTTGAAGACTTGGATGTGGTAAGTTTCTTGTATATTTCAAGCTCTTGTATGAGGATCTTTGTAGATCTAAAGAGTTATACTTGTTGGTGTATCATTTATTTTAGATTTGGAGAAATGGGTTATTTGGAAACCCTCGCTCATTGTTGAAGATGATTTGTTGATGGCAAAAGCTTCATTCTTGGAGGCTAAGGATTTGGGTTTGAAATCTAGGTTTAACTTAACCTAGAAAGTTGAGTTCAAGTTGATTTGTGAAAACGGTGTACATGCCGAATGTCAATCTTTACATGTTTATATGTTTTACATGAAATTATTAACTATTGAGTTATTTGATGAGTTTTGAGTATTTGAAGTGTCTTAACTTTATAAACTTGTAAAACACCCACTTTTGGGATTTTGGATATTTTGATAAATAATTTATAAATATGAGTATTTTAATGATTTGTTTTATGGAAGTAGATTTTTGAGTATCAATGTATTTTATTGTGTGTTTTGGAGAAATGCTCGATTTTGCATTATGGGACTTTTTGAAAGAATAAATGGTATGAACTCACTTGGAAAATGATTTGTCCCAATATAATCTATGTCGGAGTTACTTATACATTTTAGAGTATGGGTTTACGTAAATGCGGGTTGGTTACGTTTGATTTCATTTTATGATTTTCAACAATTGGTCTTTTGATTAGTTGAGTCTATGGGTCGGTTTAGACTCTATTGGGTCTTGGGGGACAATTGTCCGGTTTTAATAGCTCGATGTGGAGCATTTGGTTATGATTTGTATTTACTGCATCTTATTTGAGAATTACAAGTTTTGAATGCACTAGTTCATTCATTTGGAGTCATGTAATGTTTTATACTATAATGCAATGGATCCATAGGCACTTGAGTCTTTACGTTCAATTTCGGGACGATTAGTTTCCCTCATTGTAGCACGGATAGGCATCGAGATTCATGGTAAGTAAGATGTGGACCCGAGGGGTCGGGCATTGTCCCATGAGCAGTAAGGTGTAATCCAAATGTGCTTGTATATTTGGTATGGATTTGGTTATCTCAAAATATTGACCTAGAGGGGTTGAATTTGAGTCTCCACGGGAGAAAGATCTAGAGGGGTTGAGTTCGATATGTCTTATGAGTATAATCCATACGTTTTGGTTTTCCTACATAGTTATGTGACCTACTTTTGTGCTCCGTCACGTGCAATGTAATCGGGTCTCCCCCGTCACCAAAAGGTGTTGTTTTAGGTATGGAGTTTTATAATCCATATTTTCGGTGGCGTTCTGAGTATAGGATGTTATCCATGTACTGTGATTTTGGGTATTGAACCTTATCCTTGTTTTTGAATATTTTGGATGTTAGAGTTTATCCACGTTTTCAGTAATTGAATATTAAAGCATCACTTATGTTTTGCGTGAGTCTTGGGTTTTGGATTTATATTCGAAGGTACGTTTTGTACCGCAGTTTTAATCACGAAGATGGTGAATGTTGAAAAAGGGATTGTTCTCAGACTTAATGTATTTCATTTTGGTTGTTTTCTGACGTAATGTATTTCATTTTAGAAATCACGATTTAAATAACATTCTTAAAGTTTATTGTTCTATATGTTTTTAATGAAAACTCTTGAGCTCACTAGGCGTTAAGTCCAACCCTTTTTATTTGTCGGCATGCGCATCAGGTTCTGGTTGGGAATAGTCCTAGTAACACTATGAAAAGTGTTTGTAGTGTGCTCGAGAAGAGAGTAGCATTGGCGAAATCTTCCGCTTGGGTTTTGTGAAGAGTAGTTTGTATTGGGGTAAAGTAGCACCCGACTTCGGTTTAGTCCTTGTTTAATGCTGGAGTTTGTAATTGTTGAGGTTAATTATAGAACTTTATATTTGAGGTATGATGAATTTTGATTTGTAGGAGGAAGTATTGTCCTCCATTTGATATTATATCGATATTTTTAATTAGTTGCTCTTACCAAATTTGAAGGTGTTACACAAAATGTTTTTGGCAACAAAATGGTATTGATTTTCATGAGACCTTCAGCCCTGTTATCAATAAAAACTACCATTAGTGTTGTTTTGTCGCTTGTTGTTTCTCAGAAATGGTCGCTCACACAATTTGATGTTCAGAATGCCTTTCTTCATGGTAAGTTAGCTGAAACAGTCTATATGAAGCAACCTCTCGGCTTCACTGACTCGTAAAGATCAGATCATGTTTTCCTACTCCACAAGTCAATTTACGGCCCCAAACAGGCCCCACGGGCTTGGTTTCACAGCCTTTCCAAGGCTCTTTACACTCTTGGCTTCATAGGCTCCTAGAATGATCCTTCATTGTTGATTTTCCGTCATGTTGGCACTCTTTTATACATCTTAGTGTATGTTGACGACATCATAGTCACGGTAAACAATCTTGCTGCCATAGACGCCATCGTTCGCAAACTCGGCTCAACTTATGCGATAAAGGATCTTGGCCTTCTGAACTATTTCTTGGGTATTGAAATCATCCCTCAAGGATCAAACATCATCCTTTGTCAAAAACGGTACGTTTTGGAGCTTTTACAACGAGCAGACCTCTCAGACGCTAATCCTATACCTTCCCCCATGTCCTCATCCAGTTCGCTATCCTTAGCCGACAGTCCTGCCTTATCTGACCTAGTTAAATATAGACAGGTCGTTGGAGCTCTTCAATACGTTACTCTTTCTCGACCGGATATCGCTTTTGCGGTTAATAACGTATGTCAGTTCATGCATGCTCTTACTCAATTCCACTGGGCTACGGTCAAACGGATTCTACGTTATCTTCAGGGGACGGTCGACTGTGGCTTACTCATTCTTCAAGCATTCACTTTATCTCTCCAAGCCTTCTCTGATGCTACTTCATCTCTCGAAGCCTTCTCCGATGTTGATTGGGTCGGGTGTCCTGATGATCGTCAGTCCATGGGGGGATTTTCCGTCTATTTGGGTTCCAACCTTATATCTTGGACCTCTCGCAAACAACGCACAATTTCTCGATCCTCTACCGAATCCGAGTACAAAGCTTTGGATGATACCGTTACCGAACTAACTTGGATTCAAGCACTCCTTCGAGAACTTGGCATTCGTGCACCATCAGCTCCTATCCTATGGTGTGACAATCTAGGTGCCACGTATCTTTTAGCTAATCCGATCTTTCATGCACGAACAAAGCACGTGGAAGTTGATTTTTATTTTGTAGAGAAAAGGTTGCTCAAGGAGGTCTTCGTGTACAATTCATTTCCACAAAAGACCAGATTGGTGATATTTTCACGAAGCCGTTGCCAACTCCTAGATTTCTATTTTTACGATCCAAGCTACAGGTCGTTACCCGCCCTTAGCTTGTGGGGGCTTATAGAGACCCATTGTATATAGTTTTGTGTGAATCAATATACAAAACCCTTCTTGGTTTCTTATCGACTATTCAAGAATGTTGTTTGATTGTTTCCCTACATATTAATTGGTCAAAATTGAAGCATGTATTCCTTTTTTTTTAATTCCTTAAGATAAGAACCATTTTAAATAATGAATACGAATATTGATTAAAAAAATTATCAATTAAATATGTATACACTAACAAGTATAGTAATGAAAGTGAGCTTGAATGCGAGCTTATTTGTCGTAATAGAACAAAACTGGTCTTTTAGGACGCCAACCGTCATTAGGCATCCTAATAGAGTACATACTCAATGAGACTTTTAGTTTATAAGGTCAACAACTTTGTGTCATATCTAAATGCATTACAAAGTTACAAGGGTAAATTTCAATGACCTAACAGATTTTATCAACAAATTAGGACAATCTAATTGGACATAAAAATTTAACGTCTCATTAACTTTTGTATGAACACTTTTGAAAAGTGTCCTATTAACCTTTCATTTATAGTACATTTTTCAAAAGTATCAAATAAAAAGGCTAATATGATAATTTAATTTTTTGTGTTTTATTAGGTTTCCAAATTCGTATATAGAACTTGTTAGGTCGATCAACTTTCTCCTAACAATTTGTTTTGGATATAGTTGATTTGAGATTTAGTACAGATTAATCCCATGGAAAATCACGATTGTAGGCGTCACCCACAGCCTTGATGTAAATCTCTTAGTAGCCTAGGCTTCCTCGTAACAATTTATTATAACTCATTTATAGAAAGTCATCAATTTTGTCTTATGAACTTAGAGTCTCATTAATTACTCTATTAGGATGCATGTGTTAACCTAAAAGACCCATTTTGTTGTAGTGTCGTATAGAGGGTCACACAGGTCGAAGGCACGAGTTACATTAAAGCTTACGTGGGGGTGAGCTCGAACATGAGCTCAAGGTACTTAAGTTTGACCCATACAGGATCTGTTCATAATGTTAAGCTAAGAAAAATAGTACAAGTGTTCCATGAATAATACAAGTGCGTAAATGCATGTGTATGATGTATGTGTAGGTTGTGAGAAAACAAGAGTCAAATAAGCCTGTATAAATTTCATTTAAGGTTTCACGAAATTTTCCAAAATGAGATGCACACATATGTACGATTTTCAACTATATATATAGGACTAAACTATCATGTTATTTATGTTTTGAAAGCATGAAACATGCTAAATCTATTACACATGTATGAAAAAAATGCAATACATGCATGGAAGGTATGTTAAGGTTATGTAATCGTCAAGTGTTGGGACTCTAGTAGAGACATGACAGGAAACTGCAATTGATGCATGTTAGTCAATACATGTATCGTAAGGGGTACCTCTAAGACTTGACTAAAATATGTTAGTAGTTAAGACATGTGGTGAAAGCACCTCTAAGCTTGACTAGTCAAGGTTAACACTTAACAAGTTAAGACCCTACAACACGAGCTAGTTCATGTATGAAATCTCAATTGTTCATGTTCAAGTTGCATGTGTGCATGTTTACAACGATTTATACACGTTGACAAGGTTGTACATGTTATTTATTAATACACTCGATTTTATATGTTGACAAGTTTATGAGAACTCATTAAATGAAATCATTAACCAAAATCATCTGCATGAAACCATGGACTCACTGAAATTTAAGATGACTAGTAGAATGTGTCTTGGGGGTAGGCCAGGGTGAGTGCAGCAAGGGCAAGGGTTCGAAGTGAGATCTCAAGTCAGAGATTATTTTGATTAGTTTATGTTATGCTTTGATGGA
This sequence comes from Arctium minus, assembly GCA_954870635.1. Taxonomy (NCBI): domain Eukaryota; kingdom Viridiplantae; phylum Streptophyta; class Magnoliopsida; order Asterales; family Asteraceae; genus Arctium; species Arctium minus. Next base: position 121,395,881 of record OX941082.1, on the reverse strand, counting down.
TATTGTTATGTAATTCAGATACGATTCATATATTTAAGTTGTAATGGTGTTTTTAAGGGATCGTTTACTAAATACTTATTGGGTAAGTGCTTACTGATATCACTTACCTTACCAATTGAACATTAAAAGGGGCGATAATCTTACTCTGTAAGATGCATAACAAGGATCGAAAGTCTTGCTCGGTAAGTGAGGAAAAAGTCTCTTGCACGATAAACTCTTACCGGGTTTAAGACTCTTACTAACAGTCATTTTGATAACCGAAAATATTACATGATTTGGTAAGTGGTCGTAATTTCTCTTGCGGTAAACACTTACGTGGGAAGTGTTTGGTAAACGGCCATAAGTCTTATCTTGTAATATGATAAGATTCTTATGTTATATTGAGTTATGATATATCGTCATGACTACAGTGAAAAGTAGGGTATGATAGCATTTTTCTCAAATTAATTAAGATAAATGACTCGTTAGATAAGAGAACAAGAAAAGAGATGATTTGAGAGATAATTTGTTCAAATCTCAGTGTTTATGTACATCCTAACTAATCCCATCCTTTTTTTTGATTTATTGATAAGTAGACTATATTAACATTGAACATTTATTAAATTGACAATAAATTTAGCAAAAGATCCTCACAAATTCTTATGAACAATGGATAAAATTATAATATTTAAAAAACAGAAGTTAATAATAAATATACAATTTTATCATTGTTTATTACATTATATACAGATAATATATATTTATCTATGTTAATAATTGGAATATGCTATTGGCACAATCCATTAGTAGTGGAAAATGAGGGTTAGGCACAAACTATATGGTTTAAGTTTTGTTATATGGGTCCAATGCAATAATTTAGTGGCCATAAATTAAAGAAACACAAACATTAGTGGAGTGGTGATACGGATGAGTTATATTTCTTTGGTAGGGTTTTCAAGGAATATTTAGAAACCTGAATTTATAAAAGAAAAATATTTGTTTGGGATAATCTATTAAGTTATTTTGATTAAAAAAACAAGTAGGGGCAAACAAAATATTAGGGTAGTTTACTAAACGTTTATGGCAAGAGCGTCACCTTTACTTACCTTATCGAGTAATATTCTTAGCCATCAAAATGAATTGTTGGTAAACGTCTTTTACCCAGTAAGTGCTTACCGAGTAAAAAGTTTTCTCCCTCACTTCTTAGGTAACATTTTTGGTTCTTGTTATTTCTCTTACCGAACAATATTCTAGTACCTTATCATGCTCATCCAAAAATAAGTGGCACCCAGTAATCGTTTACCTGATAAGCGTATGTAAACGGCCTCTATGTCTTAATTAAATTTGTACCAATTAAATTCATTCTCTCAATTAATTAGTTACTATTTGTGTTAAAAGAAGACTCATGGTTTGGTATAAAAAAAAGACTCATGGTCATATAATTAATGAATTCTAATCATCTTCCGTAAATATTCAGATCATAATAAATGACTCTTATCATTTCCATAAACATATCAACTCATTTATTTGTATGAATGACACAGTTTGTATTTGAAACCTCATATATATATATATAAAGAGAGAGATAGGTTCATACGAGAATGGTAACGATTTAAAGGAATAAAGGGACAATTCTGGACCAATCATAATTATTAAACAAATAATTAATTTTTTAAATAAAGAAATTTATAAAAGGGTATTTTGGTCTTTTGTTACTCCTGATTATTTTAGGATAATCTTCAACTACTAAATTTAATTGATTTCCTAATTATTAGCTTTCTCTCTCTATCTCTCTCGATCTCCAATCACGTTTATTTATTTATTTGATAATCTTCAATCACGTTTTTGCTTTCAATTTTTTGGTGAAATCGGCGGAGAACAGCCATGGATGCGACATTGATATTGCCAAACGTTCTTCCTCCAGGTTTCAAAAGCTTTTCACGAAGCAATGATAGATCTAACATCAGAATCCGCCACCGATTCAGGAATCGAATCTCTGCGATCGGTGAAGTTTCCGCCATTACTTCCGATCCAGTAGCTCCACAGATCACCTGGCAAATCGTCGTCGGATCCATCGGTCGGTATCTCGTAATTTCCTCATCTAACAATCACCGATTTCTCAGAAAAATCGATGAATCACTTGTTTGAAATTACTCGTTGCGATTTTTTTATAGTACCACCAAAGAGTTCACTGGTCGTTGTTGATGATGGCTGTCACATATCTCCGGTGTTGTTGATGGCTGTCACAGATCTCCATTGATGATCTCCGATGTTGTCACAGATCCCGGGAAGAGAGGTTGTTGTTGATAATGTCCGGAATTCGCTGGTTGTTGATGTTGGCCGGATTCGCTGGTTGTTGTTGATGATGGCCGGAGTTCGCCTTCAAGTAGCATCACTAAATCGTTACCATTCTCGTATGAAGATCTATGAGTCGAGGAAGGAAGACGATGGGGAAAGCAAGATGAAGGAGAAAGCAAGGAGATTCTAAAGATGCATTTCATGGATGTGAAATCTAGTGATTAATCATGGTGATTTTTGTTTTCGTTTGGTTCATTTATGATCTTAAATGGATGAGCATATATGATTTAAAGTTGCAAAGTTAGTAAAAACATTCTGCCAAAATTAGTTAGAACAAAATCACATATGATTTTGATTTTAAGAGTTATAGATAAGCATTTTGTTAATTCATTTATAGTCTAATCACACATGATTTTGGTGTTAATCATATGTGATTTTGGGTTGTATATTATTTATGGTATAATCATATGTGATTTTGGGTTGTATAATATTCATATGAAAAATATTATTTATGGTATAATCATATGTGATTTTGGGTTGTATATTATACCTTCAACTTATTTATCATATAATCATCTGTGATTTGGGGTGCAAATTCAGGACTTTTTTGAAAAAACAAACAGAACAAGATTAATTACCAATATGGATTTTATTAGATTTGCATGAATAAAGGAAAAAGATGGTATATTGTACTCCCAAATTTTTAGGAAGTCAATACTATCCTAAATTAATTCATATTATAATATGACCTTAATACCCTTTTAAGGTTCATTTCGGAAAGTTCTATTTTGGGAATTATTTTTAAAAATGATTGGCTGAGAGTCGTCCCTTTATTCTTTTAAACAGCCCCCATTCTCGTTTGAACCCACCCCTATATATATATATATATATATATATATATATATATATATATATATATATATATAAATAAATTAAAGTTTAGTGGGTGTAGTGTGAAAAGTGGAAGTTTTGTGAATAGGGGAAAGGAGAGTTAAAACCCCAAAAATCCTCATTTCTTCCTTACCAGTGTTGGAGGCGGCTAGAGAGAATGTGTGGAGAACTCTTGCAAATTTCTTCAAGAAACTTGGAATTTGGAAAGCAATTAGTGTGTGGTGTTTCATCTCTATCAAGATAATTATTCCCTCCTTTAACCTCTTTAAAGCTTTGGGATTTGTGGTTTGATTATGGTGGTTTTAGTGAGCGATAACCTCAAATTGTTGGGTTTGTAGTTTAATGGTTGATCTATTGATTTATTAGTCCAGGATGAGATTAAGAGTGTTATTTTATTTCAATTAAAGGTTTAAAAATCAACCTGGGATAGACTAGTTTGGATTTGGGAAGTATTTCAGTGGAATTCTTCATACAAATACCCTGTATCCAGAAATCGCCCAAATCCGGGTGGGAGAAACCCGGAAGAGAGTGAAACCCGGTAAGGGTTAAAAATCCGGTTGTATGGTATCCGGATAGAATAAAACCCAAGGGGAAAAACCCGGGTGTGATCGGGTTTAAGGGAAAACCGGATGCGAGATACCCGATTGCGCCATTACCGGATATTGAGAGGAACCCGAGTGAGGTCGAATGTAACGACCCAGACTCTAACAATAACGTCAAGATAACATTACAACCGAAATGGTCCCAAATAAACTAATTACAAAATTCCCAACTCAAAAACCACAATGATAATACATGACTACAACTAAGATATACTAAGTCTACCAGAACTTTGAGCTTCCACGATGTCTCTTCCACGACACATCTCCCATCTTTTCCTTGTACGAACTTCTAACTAAATCCTCACCTGAAAAGGGTTTTAGAAAAAGCGAGGGTTAGACCATGAGGTCCAGTGAGTTCCCTCTAGAAAAAACATTCATGTCGCAAATAGCATTTAAAGCAGTTTATAAGCATTTATAAACAATTCACAACTTTAAAACATTAAACGCGTGGACGACACATGTCAATGGCACACGATGAGGTCACACACACTTGTGACAACGTGTCTGACTCACATTGCCTTTAATTGGGACACACCCCCATTGGCATAAATGGGACACCCCCCCAGTATGAGCATTTGCGAGACACACACCCGGACTTAAGCCATCACATGCCCACTCTCAAATGTATGCATACATAATAAAGCATCTTTCATAACAATATAAAACAGGTGGCTTAATAAACATTTCATGTAATAAAATCTGGTCGTCAACAACGATTTGTGTAGAAAGCCTAACCTGCCACCTTGCTTAAGTCCTCCTCACTTACGCTTTAAATCCTTAGAATGATGACCTACGATTCAAAGGCAGAAAGATGATAAGTTGCACGGTAAGCTCTCACTAACGGCTCTCAATGCCTAAAACGGATAACCCTACATGGATTCCCAATTTGACCAGTTTGGATTTTGCCAGAGGCTTACAGACACCCCCCAATTCCCGGGTTTCCTTCCAACCGTCCTCCCCGGCAATCGCCGCACCTGGTCTCCCCGGGTTTGGCCTCGTCTCCCGGGTAGCGCCTTTCCGGCCTCCCCGGGTTGGCTCCCGTCTCTTGGGACCACGTCTTCCCGGTCTCCTCGGGTTGGCCTCCCCCTCTCCCGGGTTTTCCCTTCTCGGGTTTCATCTTAACTGGTGATTCCCCACTCATGGGGTTTTCTCCTTTACGAACAGGAAATCGATTATTAAGCCAAGGGTCTGGTTTTTATCCATATTTGACCATTACAATGGTAGGTTAAACGACTAACCAGATCTTAGAAGAAAACCCAGCATAAACAAACACTTAATTGAGAACGAACCATAGCTTATCCCCATTTGATTTTATAACCCAACAAGCATGAATCCAATCCCAATAACAAAATAAGAATTAGGATTAGGATTAGGATTTACCTTCTTGAGGATTTGGAGTAAAGCCCTCCTTTCAATTTGCTATTCCTTGAATTCTTCCTACTTGAACGCTTCCTCCACACCCAAACCGAGCTCTCTTCCTGATCACCTTAGCCTCGAAGGTTGAGAAAATGATTAGGGGAATAGGGGTATTAGGGTTTTAACCCTTTTTTCAACATTTACAACTTAGCCCTTTGTAAGTTATTATATGCCCACGACACGTGTCACACAGAGATACTGCTGAGGAGTATGTAAACCTATAGGGTCACACACAAAAAATGCGTTTGTTTCCATTTGTAGAAACCCGGATTTTATGAAAATATGTGTTAAACTGTAATTATGATAATTACATGGTGAAAACGTAATTATGTTAATTACGGGTAATTATCTGTAATTATATAATTATATTTTAAAGTTTAAAAGGATAATTATATATATTTATATAATTATATTTTAAAGTTTAAAAGGATAATTATATATATATATATATATATATATTTGAATTTGAATATTACAGATAATTATTAAACCTTATTTAATTCTTAATTGAATTATAGTCTAACTATAATTCTTCTGGTATAAATAAGGGGTTAGGCTAAACCATTTGATTGACAATTGAATTAGAATAGTCTTTCAGGAAAAATACAGAAAAGAAACCCTTTTCTTTTCTGTAAAACACATATAGATCTAGGGTTCTTGGGCTAGCACCCGGTGGAAACGGGAAACGTGTTCGTGTGTGGACTAGCGATAGAGGAAACTGCTTTGGTTTCTTGGTGCTCCGTCTCAATCCCAACTGATCTCCGAAAGGTAAGATTCTAAACACCCTATGGTGTGGGTTTTTTTATTTAATTAAATGCATCATTGGATCCGATTGGGTTTTAAGTTTATTTAGAAAAGTTTTCTATATATAACTATTGTAACCAAAATATTTTGTTTTTTCCGCTGCGTTTATCGGTTACAAATTGTTATTAAAACCCAACATTGGTATCAGAGCCACTTTGATGCCGTTTAATTGAAAAAAGGAAAACAAGATATTATATGACAAATTTAATTGAACTCTAAATTTCTAAATTGAATTTAGAACTCTAATTGGGCCTCATGTTGAAATCCTATTTGAAACCAAAGCCTAAAAGGGTTTTTAAACCCTACTTAATTTTAAAGAAAAAAAAGGTTCTTTTTCTTTTAAAATGGTTAATCGACCAGATCTAAAAAGGGGTTTTGGAACCCTAAATCACACCATCTCCTTTTTCTCTATAAAGTCAGAGCTTCATGCGGCGTTTATTTGTCAATGGCCATTCATTGTCGTTCACCGCCGGCCGCCGCCGGTCGCCACCGGTTGCTGTTGTTTTGTCACCCGAGACCACCGCTAGACCATGGGTCGTGCGAGGTGTGGTCAATCACTCAGGCTGCCGCCCTTAGTGGCTGGTGGTATTATCGTCGCAGGTTATCGGCATGTGTGTCGTGGTGGCTGTCGCTGGCTGTTGCCACTGCCGTCCTCACTCACTTATAGCCAACGCTCGGTTTTACCGCCTCCCCGGACCACGGCCAGGACCGTGGGGGATAGTCTTATTATCGATTTTTCGTTCTTTCGAGCTAATGGTAAAACCAAGCGGTTATTTTGGGGTTGTTTTTTATCTAGATCACCACCATGGCCATGGCTGTTGTCTGGCAAACACCCTTTGGGGTTTTCAACCATGACTGACCTGATTGTTCCATGTGGCTGATGATGCGTTTCCACGTCAAGCCACTCCTACAGGCGGACGTATTTGTTGTCCGGTGTTTAAAAAAAAAGGGTCGTTGGCCCCTTGGCTTCATGCGACAAGCTTTTGTTCTAAGGTTGTTGTCGCGGGCTTTTGAGCCAAAGCGATCAACTAGTTGTGCCACCTTTGGATTTTCAAACCGTATGGCCTAAGTTTTGGGCTAAGTCGGCGCTGCTAACCTTCGTGCCCGATAGCTTGGTGATTGGCTTGTTTGGTGATAGTGGTCGAGCCAATCGGTAGGGGCCTTGTTTTAGGCCGATAGGTTTTGATCCGTATTGTTCAAAAGTTTTTTTGTTCTCTCTTTTTGGCCCGTGTTTTTCGTGATTTGGTTGTCGCCCAATTTGGAGTCGTTTCAGTTTTGGGTTTATGTCCTATTTTGGGAGTTGGGCGTGGGCTAGTAAGCCCAAGCATTATTTTGGGTTGCTACCCAAGTTTTCGCTTTGGGCTTAGGTCCAAAAGGGTTTTGAATCATGGTTCGTTAACCATGGGTTAGTGATCGGGTTCATTTAAACTTATTTTTTGCCATATAATAATATTCCTATTATCTTGGCTTTTTAATTACATTAATTAAATTTTGGCCAAATCTGTATTTATTTTATGTTTAGAATAAATAAGATAATATATGGTTTGCCCCAAAGACCCGTGGTTGATTTATTTTGTATTTGGAAAATTAAAATGTATTAATTGCAAGAGTTGTAATTTTAAATTTTCCTAGATAGGGGCAATTGTAAATAGATTAGGATATGTTATCTTTCTATTTTAAATTGTAAATCAAACGAAGACGGAGTTCCAAGGGGTCGAGGCTGAGTCTCTGGAGTTCACCAAGATGGCGAGACCAGTGGGAGCTTGAAGACGTCCTTAGAATTGACCGTGGTTGTTGTGTTGGCTCACAACACCACATTAGGGGCAAATCCATTGTGATTGTTTATTTTGTGTTTGCTTTTATTTATTGCTTTATTATTGTTATGATAATTGCAAACGTTTTAAAAATAAAATCAAACACAACAAAATTTTAAATCAGTAAATAAAATATGATATTTTATAATTGATATGTTTATCAAAATTAAACCGATTTAATAAGATAAACTTTTAAAACAAGATTTTTAGAGATAAAGTCAAACGTTTTAAAAGAATTAGAATGTTTTCTAAAATTAAACCTTTTGCAAAACGTAAACTTAACGCCACCCATTTAAGGTACTTTTCAAGCATACAGGATCCCAGTATGGTCAGTGATCGGCCAATCATGCCAGTTGAATGTAGTGTTAGACAAGGAGCCAAAATATTGAGATTTAAGTGGACAGTTGCTTGGCCATTCACTTAAATAGTCATATTTTGGACGACTGGTCCCAATAAACCCTAAGTCCAATATTTAGGTGAGATCACGATACCTTAGTATGGTTTGTTTACTTGAAAATATCATAGACAGTTGTTTGGCCATTTATGAGTATTTTCAAGGCGTTGAAGTGGGATTAAACTTGCCAATTTCAATATATGGTATATTGAATAGGATCCCACAACATCTAAGAGTTATGTTGAACATAATTGGATGATGCCTACCTAAATAGCCTAATTCCATAGACAGTTACTTGGCCATTTATGGAAATAGGTGAAATATGGATCTTAGCTCAAATCAAATGCTTTTTTGAAAGGTTAATCCATTTATTTGAGATATTAAAGTTACTAAAATTAAATCATGTTTTTTGTAGATGTTTACCTCAGATTCAAACTCAAACAATTTATCCCAATTTACACTACGGTCAATCCTGGATAAGGAAAAATTGGACGAAACGAACTTCATCGAATGGTTTCACTCCCTAAGGGCAGTCCTTAGGTATGAAAAGAAGTTCTACGTTCTTGAAAACCCCCCTCCAAATGCTCCTGTCAGAAATGCTCCAACTGAAGTCAGAACTGCTTATGATATGTACCAAGATGACTCTTTGATTGTTGGTTGCCTAATGTTAGCCACCATGACTCCCGAATTATTATGGGATCATGAAAACATGACTGCTTGGGATATGATATCTTCACTGAAGTCTATGTTTTGGTTACAAATAAAACGGGAGAGATTTGATACAATTAAAGCATTGTGTACTTGTAAAATGATTGAGCGTTCGTCAATTAGTACCCACATTTTGAAAATGAAAGGGTACTTTGACCAACTGACCCGTCTTGGTTTCCCACTGGGTCAAGAGTTGGAAATCAATATGGTTCTCAATTCTCTACCCAAAACATATAAGCAGTTCATTAAGGGCTATAATATGAAAGGTTTGAATAAAACTCTCACAGAGCTTTACAACTTACTTAAAACTACTGAGAAGGATATGAAATCCAAGTTGGGTTCAATCAAACCAAAACAGGCTTTGATGATCAAACCTGACAGTGGGATAATCAAGAAAAAGGGGGAGATAACCAAGGGTAAAACATATGTTGGAAGATCCAACATAGATAAGGGCAAAGGAGAAATTCCTGATGTTGCAGTATGGTATAATTGTTTTCACCATGGACACCAAATGAGAACTTGTCCAGCCCGATTGGCAGAAATCAAAAAACAAAAGGCTACCAGAGTCGGACCTTCAGGTATGTTTACCATTTGATTTAATTCACTTCTGACTAAGTGTTACATATTGAGTATGATACTCATATTAGTACTACTTTTTCAGGAAATAAGAAGTGAAGAAAAGATGAAACCAGACCAAATGAAGCTAAGCTAGCTGTTGCTCAAATGGACATATGATATGAACTTTCTAGATGGTCTTACATTAACACTTAGCAAGTGTCATCATGTACCTAGTGCTACTAGGAATTTAGTTTCATTTTCTCAATTACAACGAACCGAATTTATGTTTTAGAAATAAATTTTTGTTTTATCTTAATAAATGTTTTATGAAGTTAATAGTTGTAATTATAAATCATTATAACGAATTAAGCGGGGCTTAAAACTGATCTATTTGTGACATTTAAACAAGAAACACATAGCCAAACTCCAGGCGGACGGAGAGTTGGAATCATATGATGATTCATATGATATTTGTGTATCTTGTTAGTCAAGATGACAAAAGAGCCTTCAAAGGGTAAACCTTTAAGGGTCACAAGAACTATTAGGGGTTTACCATACTGATGTATGTGAGACTTATAGTTATGTCACAAGATACGGTCATCACTACTTCATTACATCCTACTGATGACTTCAGTAGACATAGGTATGTTTGTTTAATAAAACAAATATAAAAGCTTTGAAATTTTCAAAGAGTTTTAGAATGAAGTAGTGAGTATACTTGGCAAAGGATAAAGATGCTTCGGTTAGATTGAGGTCATGAATATCTAAGCAAATTGACCATCTAAGAGATAACAGGATAGTATCCCAATTAACTCCTCCCGGAACACCGCAACATAGCGGTGTGTCCAAAAGAAGGAATAGAACCTTGTTGGACATGGTTCGCTCTATGATGAGTCGTACCAATCTGCCTAAAAGTTTCTGGGGTTATGCCCTAGAAACAGCTGCCCGAATACTAAATAATGCGCCAACCAAAAAGACTGATAAAACCCCTTTTGAACTATGGACTGGGAAGATCCCAAAACTGTCATATATGAGAATATGGGGCTGTGAAGCTTATGTTAAGCAAGAAGCTTCTGGGAATCTTGATTCAAGGTCTGAAAGATGCATCTTTGTAGGATATCCAAAAGAGACAGTTGGATATTACTTATACAAACCCAGCGAGAACAAAGTTTTTGTTGCGCGCCGCGGTGAGTTCCTAGAACATGATTTTCTATCAAGAACCACAACGGGGGATACAATAGATCTTGAAGAAATTCAAGAACCACAAGATGAAACAATGGTTGATACTGACAATCAACATGATGTTGAGCCCCAACAAATTGTTGAAGGTAATGATGAGATACAAACAATCTGAAAATCGAGTAGGAGTCGTCAAGAGCCTGAGAGATATGGTTATCTCATTGGCGATGATGATACAGTTCATGATGAACCCGTAACCTACCAGGAAGTCGTATCAGGTTTATAATCTGATAAATGGCAAGATGCCATGAAGGCTGAAATACAATCCATGTTAGATAAACAAGTTTGAAACTTGGTAGATGCACCTACCGGCTGCAAAGTCGTAGGGTGCAAGTGGGTATTCAAAAAGAAAACTGACATGGATGGGATTGTACATACCTATAAGGCTAGGCTGGTAGCTAAAGGTTTCACTCAGACTCATGGAGTAGATTATGATGAAACTTTTTCTCCAGTAGCCATGATTAAATCCATCAGGATACTTCTTGCCATAGCTGCATATCATGACTATGAAATATGGCAAATGGATGTTAAAATCGCGTTCCTTAACGGAACTTTAAGCGAGGACGTGTACATGGTACAATCAGAAGGTTTTAAACATCCAAATTTTCCTGAAAAGGTATGTAAATTGCAATAGTCCATTTATGGACTGAAGCAAGCATCTCGTAGTTGGAATCTTCGTTTTGATGAAAAGATTAAAGAATTTGGTTTCTTAAAGAACGAAGATGAACCTTGTGCATACAAGAAAGTCAGTGGGAGCATAGTAGTATTCCTGATCCTATATGTCGATGATATATTAATCATCGGAAATGACATCCCTACCCTTAAAGGTCTAAAAGCCTGGTTAGGGAAGTGTTTTCGCGATGAAGGATCTAGGAGAAGCAGCCTATATCCTTGGTATAAAGATCTATCGTGATAGATCAAAATGATTAATTGGATTAAGTCAAAGTACATATATTGACAAGATCTTAAGACGCTTCAAGATGGAGGGTTCTAAGAGAGTAAACTTGCCAATGGTATATGGTGTACATGTGAGCAAAACTCAGAGTCCTATATCTAAAGAGGACATGAACCGCATGAAGGGTGTTCCCTATGTTTCGACCATCGGTTCAATTATGTATGCCATGTTATAGACCAGATGTCTCGTATGCCCTAAGCATGATGAGCAGGTATCAGTCAAACTCATGTGATGCTCACTAGGTAGCAGTAAAGAATATTCTAAAGTATCTGAGAAGAACTAAAGATATGTTCTTACTGTACAACGGTCATGAAATAGATATCTGTGTTTAAGGATACACAGATGCTAGTTTCCAAACTGACTGTAATGACTTAAATTGTAATAGGGATATATGTATTAAACGGAGGTACTATGAGCTGTAAGAGCTTACATACAAATCTACTTGTCAATCCTATGTCTCAAAATAAACATGATGTTCATGTTATAGGCTTGAGGATATTTATATTGAATAATAATTTTAGTAAACTTTAAACTTTCTGGAACATTAAAACAGTTATGTTTTTATCTGATATGGCATACCGGGTATGAGTATATACATTAAACATCTCTGTGTTCGTTTTAGCATGTTTAAGTATCCTTAAATAAATATGATGATCATATTATCTAGAACTGTCCTTGATCACTTATTACTAGGGGACTAGTAATAAATCAAGATCATTGTGAAGTCTGGTCATAGTCCAAGTTGGAGGTGCACAAGGTGCAACCAGAGTCACATGCGCTTGTCGAAGCACAAGGCGTTGGACAAGACCCACGGTCAAGATCACCTCATAGATCGGCGTCATAAGGTGAGTCTTAAAATAGTACAACACTATTTATCCTCAGACCTGAGATGTGCATTGGGATCTAATGCACAAGGAGTGTTATACTTTTATATAGTCTAACGTTACCCTTAACCGGTTAATCATAAGGGCTATATTAGGTATAACATGAATTGTGTAGTTAGTCATGTACATGCAATATGGGATTTGCTTCTCTCAAGATGAGAGAGATATTTCTGGGCCCCTCGATTACATAGTTTGATTTACATGCATGAACAAGTGGATTAGTTGGACTAATGGTACTTGTATAATCAAATATGTTGGGATCGAGAAACATATTCTTTGAACAATAAAGGATGAGATAGATCTATGCCTTAAGTTCAAAACAAAATATCGTGAAGCAAAAATATATTGAATGATTCTACTATATGATTGATTAGATCAATCAAATTGCTCGAAGGTAAAAGCACATTTACATAGCCTTGGGGGCGGTGACGTGTTGCTAGACGCTTACCATCGCCTGTGTTACTGTGTATCGTGTGCAAGTGGGAGAATGTAAGTTATTATATGCCCACGACACGTGTCACACAGAGATACTGCTGAGGAGTGTGTAAACCTATAGGGTCGCATACAGAGAATGCGTTTATTTCCATTTGTAGAAACCCGGATTTTATGAAAATATGTGTTAAACTGTAATTATGATAATTACAGGGTGAAAACGTAATTATGTTAATTACGGGGAATTATCTGTAATTATATAATTATATTTTAAAGTTTAAAAGGATAATTATATATATATATATATATATTTAAATTTGAATTTGAATATTACAGATAATTATTAAACTTTATTTAATTCTTAATTGAATTATAGTCTAACTATAATTCTTCTGGTATAAATAAGGGGTTAGGCTAAACCATTTGATTGACAATTGAATTAGAATAGCCTTTCAGGAAAAATACAGAAAAGAAACTCTTTTCTTTTCTGTAAAACACATATAGATCTAGGGTTTTTGGGCTAGCACCCGGTGGAAACTGGAAACGTGTTCGTGTGTGGACTAGCGATAGAGGAAACCTGCTTTGGTTTCTTGGTGCTCCGTCTCAATCCCAACTGATCTCCAAAAGGTAAGATGTTAAACACCCTATGGTGTGGGTTTTTTTTATTTAATTAAATGCATCATTGGATCTGATTGGGTTTTAAGTTTATTTAGAAAAGTTTTCTATATATAACTATTGTAACCAAAATATTTTGTTTTTTTCCGCTGCGTTTATCGGTTACAAATTGTTATTAAAACCCAACACCCTTGAACTTTGGTTTTTCAACAAAATCCCACTAACCACCCTATTATTAAGGTTTAAAGTCTCGGTTATTACACCGAAACCCGGATGTGGGTATCTAGATGTGGCCGAAACCCGGATGTAAGTGTACGAATTGGCCCAGAACCGGGGCATGGGTTACCTAGTAGTTGATTTCTGAGTTCTGTCAACTGCATTTCGTGCAATTAGTCGGTAATTTCGAGCGAGACCTGAAGTGTCGATTAGAGAGTCTCAAGAATTGGGAGAGTCAACCTATGTGAGATGTTTGAGTGACTCATCACTCTCGTGTGTGGATTAAAATGTAGGTGTGCGGTTAAAGGATAACTAGTTCAGGAGAGAAAGGAGTTTAACGTGGACGCCAGGTGAGTCTTTCTAAATTGATTTGTTGACGTATGAATTTTAATATATGCATTGATATTTGTATAGCATCTTTTTACGTTGTTTCCAATATGCATTAAAGGTGTGTCGTTTTAAAGGTGGGTTTTGTGGGGTGGGGGCATATGATGGCTTATTTTATGCATATGGGGATGTGTCCCATGATAAATATATGAATTTGTTTCATATAATGAATTCATGGGCGGGTGTGTGCCCTAACACGTCACAACTGTGTGAGTGACCATAACGTGGGCCATCAGCTTGTGTCATGTGTGTACTTATCTTGCTTAAAGTGTGACTGTTTATAAATGCTTATAAACTCTTTTCTATTGATAATTGTGGTGCGATGTTGGTGGTTAGAGGGATCTCACTAGACCTCATGGTCTAACCCTCGTTTTTCAAAACTAAAACCTTTTTAGGTAAGCAGGTAGTTGAGATCTCGGGTAAGGGCAAAGGCAGGATGTGAGCTTGGAGCTTGCGTTTAGAGGAGGCTTATTAATGTTGGTAGATTATGTTAGACTTTCCCAGCTAGACTTATGTTTTAAATTTCTCAATCATAATTCGGTTATTTCCACGAACCTTAGCATTGTAACTCGTGTGTGTGACATGATACATTCGTGTATATATATATATATATATATATATATATATATATATATTCTAGTAGTTTTGGTGTGTTTGGAAGTATGGGTTGTTACAGTTGGTATCAGAGCCAGGTTTAAGAGATTCAGGTGACCGGACGGGGCTAAACATAAACTGGCATGTAGGGAGTAGACACAACTGAGAAGTAGGAAGGCCTTAGGGATACCACAACAGAGACATGATTAATAGGGTAGTGAGGATTGTCATGTAAGGTAAATTTAGAATTACATCTGGCTAGTGTAATTGTGAATTTACAGGTGCATGTATATGTTTATTTTGCCTTATTATTTTGAAATTGTTGGCTTAAGTTTTCTAATTGTGTATTAGTCAGTAAGCAAGATGTCTAATCGATCGTTGAGGAGTAGGTCGGTACCGATTGTAGAGGCAAATCCGGTTGAGGATATTTTGGTAGATGATCCGATGGACCCTATGAGGCAAGCGACCACTCATAGGAGATGTAGGGGTCGTGGAAGGGCGATGGAGAGCACCCCAAAGAGCTACCACTCAAGTGGATGGACCTGATGTGGGAACACATGGACGAAATACGACCCATGTTAACCGTCGGGCAAGGAACATGGAGATTTTGGTTGAGCGTGAAATATTTCAACAAAAAAGGTCGGCGACTGTGAGGGGAAGGGGTAAATTTATAGGTCGCGTACGAGGCCGTACTGAAGCCTTCGTGACCCAAGAGACGTTTGCTACCGAGATGGGCAAGCTATAAGAGTCCTTGCAAGCCTTGTTGGCACATCAAGAGAAGTCGGCATCGGGGAGTTAAAAGAAAAGTTAGAGTAGGGAGGGCACTGAGATGTCTAGCCCACCTATGACCGATATGGGCGGTCATCCTCAATCGACTCCGTTAATGGCACATGAATCGATAATGGCTAAGGGATGCAACTACAAAGCATTCTCCTCTTGTAAGCCGCCTACTTTCAAAGGAGAGTGTGATCCAATCATGGCAATGAAGTGGGTTAGAAAGATGAAGCTAGTATTTGACACTTGCAAGTATGTCGAAGATGACAAAGTGATGTTTGCTTTATCCATGCTGAAATCGGATGCAATATTTTGGTGGGATGCTGAGACGGGTGGGAAAGGATCGAAGGTAGCAAGGTTTATGACTTGGGAAACATTTTTTGCTAGTTTTAAGGCACAGTTTTGCCCGTTGGCGGCAGTCAAGAAGTTGGAGGAAGAGTTCTTGGGGTTAGAACAAGGTGAGATGGTCGTTCGTGAGTACACCTCCAAATTCTTGGAGAATTCTCGATTCGCCGAATTATATGTGTCGACCGAAGAGTGTTGCATATAGAGGTACATCTATGGGTTGAAGGGTAGTATCCGGGAGTTAGTTTCAATACGAAATCCTACTACTTTTCAAAAGCGGCCATTAATACGGCCGAATTGACCATGAAGGAGAAGGTTCGTCAAATTTCCAAGAAAAGTGGTGACAAGAGGAGGTGGGAAGGATCCAAGAGGTCTAAGGTCCCGAGACCCAAGTCGCAGGTGGGACCGAAGTTTGGGGAGAAACTGTGTGGAAGGTGCAATTGGGTGCACCACGGGGAATGTTCTTTTGAGCCAGATGGTTGTTACAAATGTGGAAAGTTAGGATACATAGCTCGGGAGTGCCCTGACCCTAGAGCTTTATATCTTTGTGGTTCTCCAGACCACATTAAGCCTGATTGCCCACAGCCGAAAAAGGGGTCATCGGGTAGCTTTGGAGGTGGTCAAGGAGGAAGAGGTGGGGAGAGAAAGATGGAGTCGGAACGGACAAAAGCAAGGGCTTTTCACATGACGGCTGAGCAGGCGGTGGAGATACCGGATGTGGTAACAGGTACCTTTCTTGTTAATTTAAATCTTACAAGGGTGTTATTTTACTCGGGAGCAAACCGATCGTTTGTATCGCCGACTTTTATGCGATGTTTGCATGTCAAACCTAAGCAGATAGAATGTGGGTTTAAGGTAGAGATTGCGGATGATAGTCGAGTCTTGGTGGGAGAGGTGTATGAGGGGTGTAGTATTAAGGTAGAGGATCATTCTTTTCCCTTGCGGTTGTACCCAATGGGTATGAGGGAGTTTGACGTCATTGTGGGGATGGATTGGTTGGATAGCCATAATGCCAACATTGTCTGCAAAAAGAAGATGATTTGTATCACTTTACCCGATTTGTCCAAAGCGATAATTTATGGTGATAGGCGTGAGCGCAAGTCTTGCCTTATCTCTATGATGAAGGCGAGGCATTGCTTAGGGAAGGGGTGTCAGAGGTTTATAGCATATGTGGTAGATGCTAAGAAAGAGAAGAAGGGGGTAGAGGATGTCCCGGTAGTGAACGAGTACCCGGAGGTGTTTTCGGATGACTTGACGGGTTTACCCCTGGATCGGCAAGTCGAGTTTAGGATCGATTTGGTACCTGGAGCGGCACCAATAGCGCGTGAACCTTACCGGTTGTAGCCAGCAAAAATGAAAGAGATGATGGTGCAGTTGCAAGAATTCCTAGACAAGGGTTTCATAGCCCTAGTTCATCACCTTGGGGAGCGCCGGAACTTTTTGTTAAGAAGAAGGATGCGACTATGCGGATGTGCATCGACTATCGCGAGCTCAATAAGGTGACAATAAAGAACAAGTACCCGCTTCCAAGGATCGATGATTTTTTTGATCAATTGCAAGGGGCGAGTTTCTTTTCGAAGATAGATTTGAGGTCCGGTTATCATCAATTGAGGGTGAAGGAAGAAGACGTACCCAAGACGGCTTTTCGGACAAGGTACGGGCACTACGAGTCCTGGTCATGCCTTTTGGTTTGACTAATGGCCCGGAAATATTCATGGACTTGATGAATCGAGTGTGTAGTTCGCTTTTGGATAGGTGTGTGATAGTGTTCATAGATGACATTTTCGTCTATTCTCGATCTCGAGGTGAGCATGAAGAGCATCTTCGCTTGGTGTTGGATTTGTTTCGGCGTGAGAAGTTGTTTGTTAAATTCTCAAAATGTGAGTTTTGGTTGAGGGAAGTTCAATTTCTAGGACATGTGGTGTCGGGAGAAGGTATCAAAGTGGACTCGGATAAGGTTGAGGCCATTAAAGAGTGAGAGCCACCAAAATCACCATCTGAGGTGAGAGGTTTCCTTGGTTTAGCGGGCTACTATAGGAAGTTCATTCAGGACTTTTCCTGGATAGCTACGCCATTGACCGCTTTGACCAAGAAGAGTGCCAAATTTGAGTAGACTGAGGCCCAAGAATCGGATTTTAATAAGTTGAATGAGAAGTTGAGTAGCGCCCTGATTTTATCCTTACCCAATGGGACTTAAGGATTCGTAATCAATAGTGATGCATCCAAGTTGGGGTTAGGGTGTTACTGATGCAGGACGGGAGGGTGATTTCCTATGCATCACGTCAATTAAAGGACCACGAGAAGAATTATCTTATGCATGACATGGAGTTGGCAGTGGTGGTTTTCGCATTAAAGATTTGGAGACATTATCTTTACAGAGTCAAGTGTCACATCTACATTGACCATAAGAGTCTCAAGCACTGATTCGATCAGAATGAGTTGAATATGAGACAGAGGAGATGGGTGGAGTTATTGAGTGACCATGATTGTGAGATCCTTTACCATCCTGGTAAAGCGAATGTGGTGGTCGACACTTTGAGTCGGAAGGAAAGAGGAGAGCCAACCAAGGTGTTAGACTTTCGAGTTGAAGCCACTTCCAATCTCTTAGGGGAAATTAAGAAGCTCCAAGAAAAACGTTAATGGGGAAGAATTTGAAAAATGAGAGGATAGTCGGATTTGTATCATCTTTGGAAAGTAATAGTAGTAGGGTGAGATGTTTAGGGAACTGGGTTACAGAAGAGTGTTCTAGAGGAAGCGCATAGGTCTCGTTATTCGGTACATCCGGGAACCAATAAGATGTATCGGGACTTGCGACAGTCTATTGGTGGCCAGGGATGAAGAAAGATATAGCTCATTTCTTAGAGTGAATCCTGACATGTTTGAAGGTCAAGGCAGAACATCAGAGACCCTATGGGGAATTGCAACCCCTAGAGATACCGGTATGGAAGTGGGATAATATTATGATGGACTTCATCATGAAGTTACCAAGACCCCAAAGGGGTATGATTCCATTTGGGTAATAGTGGATCGTCTCACCAAGTCGGCTCACTTTTTACCTATCAATGAGACTTACCCGTTGGAGAAGTTAGCAAGATTGTATATCAACGAGATAGTAAGCCGGCACATCGTGCCGTTGTCTATAGTCTTCGACCGTGATAGTCGTTTCACGTCGTCGTTCTGGAAAAGCCTTCAAAGGGAGTTGGGTACACAACTTAAGTTGAGTAACGTTTACCATCCTCAAACGGATGGGCAGAGTGAGAGAACTATACAGACGTCGGAATAGATGCTCCAAGCATGCGCAATCGATTTTAAGGGCTCTTGGGAAGCCTATTTGTAGTTGATAACATTTTTATACAACAAGAGTTACCATGCTAGACTTCAAACGGCACCCTTTGAGGCGTTGTATAGGCGTAAGTGTAGAACGCCTTTGTGCTGGAATGAAGTGGGAGAGAAACAGTTGGTGGTACCGGAGATTTTGCAGATAACCGCTCATAAAATCAATCAGATTCATGAGAAGTTAAGGGTGGCTCAAGACCATGAAAAGATGTATGCGAACAAAAGAAGGAAACCAATTGAGTTCCAAGTGGGAGACAAAGTGATGCTTAAGGTATCGCCTTGGAAGGGCGTTGTTCATTTTGGAAAGAAATGAAAGCTAAGGCCTAGGTATATCGGGTTGTTTGCCATAACCGAACGTGTGGGTGAGGTGGCGCATAAGTTGGAGTTTCCCGAGGAACTTCGGGGAATCCATTCTACTTTACACGTGTCAAATTTGAGGAAGTGCTTGGCCGAAGCGAGTATGGTCGTACCTTTAGAGGATATTAGTGTGGATGAAAAGTTGAGTTATGTCAAGGAACCAATAGCGATTGTGGATCGTAAGATCGGAAAGTTGAGGACCAAAGAGATTGCTCTTGTGAAGGTTCAGTAGCATTACTATAAGGGCCAGGAGGCAACTTGGGAAGTAGAGGCGGACATAAAGTCCCAATACCCACAACTGTTTGATGATGGAATTTCGGGGATGGAATTCTTTTAAGGGGAAGATGTTGTAATAACCGAGTTCATGTTGTAAATAAATTAAAGTTTAGGGGGTGCAATGTGAAAAGTGGAAGTTTAAGGACCCTGATGTGAATAGGGGAAATGAGAGTTAAAACCCCTAAAACCCTCATTTCTTCCTTACCGGTGTTGGAGGCGGCTAGAGAGAGTGTGTGGAGAACTCTTGCAAATTTCTTCAAGAAACTTGGAATTTGGAAAGCAATTAGTGTGTGGTGTTTCGTCTCTATCAAGATAATTATTCCCTCCTTTAACCTCTTTAAAGCTTTGGGATTTGTGGTTTGATTATGGTGTTTTAGTGAGCGATAACCTCAAATTGTTGCGTTTGTAGTTTAATGGTTGATCTATTGATTTATTAGTGTGGGATGAGACTAAGAGTGTTATTTTATTTCAATTAAAGGTTTAAAAATCAACCTGGGATGGACTAGCTTGGATTTGGGAAGTATTTCAATGGAACTCTTCGTACTAATACCCTGTATCCGGTGGAGAAACCCGGAAGAGAGTGAAACCCAGTAAGGGTTAAAAATCCGGTCGTATGGTATCCGGATAAAATAGAATCCGGGAAGGGGAAAACCTCCCCCATTTGGGTCTGCATTTATTGTAACCGTCGATCATGAATCCAACGGTTAATATGTGGGTTGCATGGGTTTTAAAACCTCCCCGTTTGAACAAACATGTAAACCAAATTCAACCAATCATAAAATTCCACTTTTTCCAATTATTCTTTAATTTTAAGGGTTATTTCGTTATTTTGATGTTAGCGGTTAAATAAGGCATTAAGAACTCTCATATTTTTTGGGATTTCACTCAACCATTTATTTTTGGAAAAAAAATATTATTATTTTCGAAACAAAACAAATTGATAAGGTTTTGTATACCAAATCAATTTTTTTATTATTTTCTTAAATAAATCCAATCTAAATATTTCCGCAGTTTTTAGAAAAAATATGATGCAAGTACTGTTTCATTGGATAATTTATTGAACTCAACCTACATTTCCTAAAACAATTTCAGTAAACTAATGAAACAGTTTCACCTAACTTTTGATCTGTAACATGAAACACTTTCCACAAACTAATGAAACACAGGAAACGGTTTCAGCAATTTTTTTAAAACACATGAAATAGGTTCATCAACTTTTAAACAAACACATGAAACATTTTCATTAGTTATAAACATAAATAGAATATAGTTTTATCAACTTTTAAACCTTGATTCTGAGTTGTACTTCAGTAATTTGGTAACCATTTTCCAGATTTTTCTGCTTTGATCACGAAGCACTTTTTCTGCGATTTCATTGCTTGCCATGAATAAGGATTAATCTTGTTTACCCATTTTGCCCTTCCATGCTTTTTTATTTAATGAAACTTACTTTATGTTTTTAATTTACATAAATAGACTCATTTAATCTTGGACCATAATAAATGAAATCAGTGGTTGAAAGTGATTTATACGTACAAATGGATTGGTTTGCCAACGAAGCCAAGCCCCCTATATATATGTATATATTATAGGGGCATAATAAAATGAGAACTATTTACATTGTAAAACAATGTATTTGAATTTATAGTGTTACTTCACAATGCGAAACGAAAAATACAAAACATAGACATTAAAAATAATCACATTGGAAAACAACATTATATTTTCACATGTTTCACAATATGAAACAAACACATGAAAACTAGTTCTCACAATTATCAACCTTTTTTGTATTTCTCATTTGATTAGAGTCATAAAAACATTATAAACCCATGAGAACCGATATTTTTTACATGATCTTTTTCATCAAATGATAGAATTTAAGATATTGCTTCATATATATTTTTTTATTTGTGATTGTTTCACATGTATTTTGTTTCATCATGTGAAATTTTTTTACGTGTATTTTTCGTTTTAATACATGAACAAATAAAAGTTTCACATTTAATTTTTTTCTCAAGATGAACATTGTTAATCATAAAATCCCAATCACAATAAGCAATTACTCAAGATATCATCATTAAGATCAAGAACTAGAGAGAGAAAATCTAGAGAGAGAAAGTAGATCTCATATTAATATGTCTCTAGCTATTACAAACAATGCATTCTCTAGAACTCTACTACAAGATTAGAAGACAAACCCTATATATACAACCTATCTAATACAAAGCCTTAAAGGCTAAAGAAACTAAACTTGCTTTGACTAACTATTACAAGGTCAATGTTGACTTTTACATATTTGACTTTCTTATTAAATCTTGGATACAAAATTTAGACTTAACAAACATAAACATATATGAAACAATAGTCCAATACAAAAAAAGGAAAAAAAAAAACAAAAACAAAAGCTAACGTTAAAATTGTACAAAAATGATAATTGTAATTTTTGTAAATACAATTTTGGTAATCAAAGTTAGATGACTTATGGATGTCTAGACAACAAATGAAATTCAGACTATGTTTGGCAACTAGTTAATAAGCCGGTTGTTATTAGAAAAGATAGTTGTTGATTAGTAAGCAAATTAATTAATAAACTGGTCATGTTTGATAAAAACTAACAAATAAATTAAATAACAATTTAAAATAACCTAAAAACTTGTTAAAAAATCATTTTTAAAAATATAAAGAACATAAGTGAAAAAATGTAAAAAGAAAAAACCTTTAGAGTCTATTAAAATATTGCTTAAAATAATCTTAAAAAAAAAAGGTTATTTCACTTTTGATACATCAAACCAACAACATGCCCACTAACTTAATTAGCAATATTCACGAGCATTATTTTTTCTATCTAGTTTTCGTCAACTTTGATGATAGTTTATTTAATATGTATATAGAACAGATTTAATGCAACTATAAAGTCATTAATTTTAATAAGTTATTTATAAGAAACTAAAAAATGGTGTCACCTAATGATGTACAAAGGACACAAGAATTGCGGCTTAAAAAATGGTGTCACCTAATCGTGTGAGAATTTGAGGTTAACGTGAGAAGCGTGAGAAGTGGATCTGAATCTTTGATTAATTTTACTCAAATGCACTCCCATGAATTGCGGCTTAGAAATGAATTGATCTGGTGCATCGTGGTGAATCTTATCTCGGTGCATCTCATCCTAATGTGCATCAATTTCTCATCCAACTGTTGATAACCACTTCTCACGCTTCTCACGTTAACATCAATTTCTCACCGGAACCCAACTCTATACACATATATACCTAGGCGAAGGATCGTGTGAGAAATTGAGTTAATAGTGAGAAATGTGAGAATTGGATCTAAACCGTTCATCTCTTTTAATCTCAAGCCCTCCCATGAATTGCGGCTTAGAAGAGAATTGATCCGCAGCATCTCATCCTAATGTGCGTTCATTTCTCATCCAACGGTTTATAACCACTTCTCACCGTTAACTCAACTTCTCACCAGAACCCAATCCTATATATCTATATATATATATATATATATATATATATATATATATATATATATATATATATATATATAAGAGTAGTATATTATATATAGATGTAAATAAAAAATTTTGATTTATGTATATTAGCGGCGGATTGGCAGGTTGTATTCAGTTAAGCTAAGTTAACCCAATTTTAACTCTCTTAATTGGGATTTAGCGATTTGACGGTTTGACTGTTTAGCGGTTTGGGTTTAATTGGGTTTATAGCGGGTTGGATTGGATGATTTGACAGTTTTTTTACACCCTAATAAGTTATTATTTTCAAAATTATAGCAATGTTCAGTGTCGGCCCTGATATTTTGAAGGCCCCGTGCAAAGAAATAAATGTGGCCCTATAAATTTTTTTTGTTGTATTGTTTATTAAAAAAATTATTACTCAATTCAAAAAATATATCCTTAAAGTGTGGAAGCATAAATGTTTATAAACAAGATTGAAATAAAAACAAAACTGAACTTTACATCTAAAAATTAATGCTCATAAATCTCAAATGATTAATCTGTTGATAAGAATAAATAGTTAATTAATAACAAAATTAAAAGTTTTCACATAATAGGTACAAGTATAACATATAACACAAATAGATTAATACCTTGATAGTGAGCATAATGGTCCATTCTCTTTTTTGAACGTTTAGAATAGCCCTATTCAAATTTTCTAGTTGGAAGCATCCTATTTTATGTAAAATCATTCAATCATTATTGGGATATACAAAAACCATATCAACAAATTTTTTATTTATTTATTGTTATTAAAAGAACACTAACATTAAAAGTTAAAAAAAAAACTTCAAAAAACATATATAAATAATCAAACAATAAAGTTATAAAAAGATAAAAATAAATAAAAAAAACATTAAATATAAGTCATAAAATTTGATATAATACCTAAGTAGAAGTTGAATTAAAGAATTGAAAGAAATGGAAGAAAAATGATAGAAGAATTGAGAGACCACACATGTGGTGCGATGGTTGGTCAACGCGACGTGTTTGTATCACATGTGATTTTGCTCTAGAATCACAATGAGTTGGCCTTTCTCTCAATTTTTGCAAGTTGACTACCTTCTCGTTTGAACTCACTCCTATATAAACAAAGGGTTTGGTTTAAAATTAGAACCCTAAAGAGAATAGATAATGAAGGCTACAATAGAAGACGGCCAAATAATAAAAAAGAAAACTGGAAAAACTAAATTCTTTGAAACCCTAATGGAAGACGGCAAAAAGAATTTGAAAAACTAAGGTGTTGTTTGTTTTTTTTAAAAAACCTCTTAATGACTCTTAAGTCTGAATCGTTCAGACCTTTTTACACACCAACTCTTATTATTCATAACTAAAATAAGATTTTAGACTTTATACCTCTTAAAAAACAAACGGCACCTAAAACTCTTTCAAATCCCTAAAGAAATACGGCAAAAAAAAATAGAATTAAAAAAAGTTCAAATTTTGAAAACGTGGCAATAGAATTGAAAAAAGTTGAAATTTTGAAAACTTGCTAGTTGCCACGTTTACCACTTTTAGAATTTAAAAACATAATAATGTAATAAAAAATTAACTTCTACATAGATATAGAGACTCGAACCTGTGTCTTTCGTATAGAAAAATAAGCACTTACCAACTAAACTAGAGCAGTACTTATATTATTTTGTATATTTGTTACAATATATACTAATTATATAGTATAATAGAAAGAACAAAAAAACAAGGACCCCCTACGATCGAAGGCCCCGTACGACGGCACCACCGACACACCTCCAGGGCCGCCTGTAAAATTCTTGATTTAATAGCATAGAAATAATACTTTAACACATACATGGATTTATATGGTTAGAGTAAATTACAGAATTGGTCCCTATGGTTTATCAAGAATAACACTTTTCGTCCTTGTAGTTTTGCAATTATAAAATGGGCTTCCTGGTTTGCAAAAAGGTCCGATTTTATTCCCTCCCTCCAACGACCGTAAAAAATCATGTTAAATGAGGGGTATTTTCGTCCTTTTATCGATTTTATTTGTCTTTTACCCAATCAAAACCAGACGGACCAAAATCAT
The DNA here is from genome assembly GCA_954870635.1 of Arctium minus. Taxonomy (NCBI): domain Eukaryota; kingdom Viridiplantae; phylum Streptophyta; class Magnoliopsida; order Asterales; family Asteraceae; genus Arctium; species Arctium minus. The sequence goes on along the minus strand of OX941082.1, from coordinate 121,370,440 downwards.
AAAAATTGATTTTGATTGGGTAAAAGACAAAAAAAATCGATAAAATGACGAAATATCTCTAATTTAACGTAATATTTTAACAACCGTTAGGGGAAGGGATCAAATCCAGACGTTTTTGCAAACCATAATGGTCATCTTGTAATTTCAAAACTATAAGGACGAACAATGCTATTTTTTACAACCCACAAGGACCAAGTTTGTAGTTTACTCATATGGTTATTATAATTTATACATTTTGACCAAGATTTAATAATTCCATTTTTAATTAAAAGTATAAACAAATTTAACCGAGAAAATAAGTGGCCCAAGCCCATAATTGTCTGGTTCTGGAAGCCCATAGAAAGTGCTCGGTTGTCCACATCCATTTAAAGGTGAACAATTTTCCTTTTATGTGGTCTTTTTAACATATTTTATGCTTTCTTTTAATAAATTTATTTTTTTTTAATTTTTATAAGATTCAAACCAATGTTTTAAAAACCGGTTTTTTGGTTGATCCGGTGTGGTGATCGGGTCACGGTCCAACTGGTTCAACCGGGTGGTTGACCCGATTTCAAGAAATTTTATGTATTTTTCATTTTCTTGCATTTATATATGTATATATATATAAAACCAAGAATTTGATGTCTACAAGTTAAAACATTAAAAATACACATAACAAAAATTTTACATCAATCTAAAAACATTAAAAAAAACACATAACAACAAGTTTTACATCAATCCAAAAACATAAAAAAACACAAATATAAGAAATTGATTTTTTTAACTGGGTCAACCCGGGTTTTTACCGGTTCAACCGGTTCTATAAAAAAACCGGCGGTTCAATCCGGGTCGTAATTTCTCAAAAAACCGGTCGTAATTGACCCGGTCTCTTCACCGGTTCCCGGTTCAACGGGTTGAACCGGCCGGGTCAACCCAGGTTTTAAAACATTGATTCAAACACAAGATGTATGATAATAAGTTTCAAAGGCCAACTTCTTATGATTGAACTAATTATACTCATAGAAAAAAAAAGTAAAAAAGACTCGAACAAATAATATTTTCTATATTTTATACGTTTAATTATCAATATAAGTCTTTATCAAATAAACTATTTTTGAAGCTTTTCAACTCGATAACACTCACTTTTTTCAGGGGGCTTCCTTTTTTTTTAAATATCTTTGCAATTCTATTTATGAACTTGTTTGCTTGTACTTGTAAGTGTACATAGATAAAAGGGTCACGTAACGATAGGGGAAATCAATCTTTCGTGTTTTATTAAAATTAATGTATTTTGAGTTACTTGAGGATGACATACTTCCTCTTTGGCTTCCTTGTGTTGGATATAAACCAATAACGTAAAACTTTAGAATGGAACCTTGAAAGTACAATTTAAGATAATTACTTTTTAAGACTATATTATGGGGTTGTTTGTTTACCTTAATGGTTCCATTAAAAGACAACCTCTGAATCGTTAAGAGGTAAATCTTGTTTGCAAAAAAAATGTATGCATCTTAATAGTTCCAAAACCCTCTGAATTATTTTGTATCTTGACTCTGTCTTAACCATTCAGAGCCCTGATTTCATTCTTAACAATTAGCAAACAACCATATTTTATTTCACACTATTATCATAAGAGTCTTTAAATCATTCTGACCACTTAATCATTCTGCACCAAACCATTCAGCAACTGTCAAACAACCCCTAAGACTAAAAAGAAGAAGAAATCATTGTAGTTTACTTAGGGGGCAGTTTGGTTGGTTTTCAATTAAGTCGTGTATATAAACTGACAGTGTGGATTAATTTGTCTGTATGGATTAAGAGAGTTTTTGTGTGAGAGAGCTTTTTCATAAGACGGAAAGAACATGTTTTTTAATTGAGAGAAACAAGTTTAGAAAAACTTGGCTTTCTGCATAAAGCTCCCCTTAGAAGCTTACCGAATAAGCCACTTTTTATATCATTAAGCCACTATCAAACAATCATGTATAGTTGACCGAATAAGCTGTGAGTGCTGTTAACAAAGAGACCCTTACTGACATATATTTGTTAACTCAAAGTAGTTGCAAGCATGGAGTCCAAATTCATTATAGCTAAAGTGTAGCCAAATTCCAATCTTTTGATATTATTTACATTTCATGAGATATTTTGAATTAAAGGAGCTCTAAAAAGATTCAATCATTAATATGATGACGGTCAAAGATATAACTCAATTATGGAGCAAAACGTAATCGAATCGCTAATGAAATCTTGAAAATGTACCTTTGAATAAAGATCGTTGAGATGACATTCAATTAAGTTGAATGGTTTGGTCTTTTGAGCATATAAAAGAGGGCTTTATTTGGTGGAAACAAAAAGGGGGTTTTGTGGGGTTAGAGACATGACAGAAAAAGATTGGGAATTGATCAAATAGCAAACTTTATTTGTTTTGGTTTCTTTTGATAAAAAGTGAGTGTAAGGTATGGGATTACAAAATGGCTAATCAAGTTGCCAAAAGAACACACTATGTATACGTTGTTTTAGAAGAGTCTGTTTTAGGTATTCTTTCATCGTAATATTGACATATGATTGAAAGGATACTCAATTGTAACAGATAGTGGCACGTTAAGTCTAGAGAGCCTTTTGTTGTTATAATTAATGGCATATCCCTAAAGGGTGTTTCTAGTCGTATGACGCCTCTAAGAAAATGTCCCTTCAAGTATATGATATTATTTACGTGTAGATTATATTGTTTTATAAGTCGTTTGTTATCATAAGCCATATACGTATCATGCTTTTGAAATATTTATGTTTATACGTGTTTAGATTTAAAAGACTTATTGCATTGATGTTCTTGATTTCTAATTGTATGACAACATCCTTTCACAAGAAATAAAAACTGTTAGGATTGACCTTTTGTTTGTATTTGAAATCGTTGATTCTAATTCATAGAATGTGCGTTGTGTTTTACCAACATTTAGTTAGGTTTATCTATCTATATCTATACTATATTATAAAGCATGGATAAAAAACTCTTACATACAAATTATTAGGCACAAAGTACCATCATTTTATGCAAAATTTTAAAAATCTCTTAATTTACAAGTATCAAAGCACAAGATACATATTACTACTGGAGGCTTCTAACACCCACCAATTTGGTATGTGCAGGACCTTCCTTTTATGCAGACCTTTCCATGTATCACTATTAATTAATATATTATATTACTATAAAATTGTTTTAATTATATTATTAAATATGTAATTGGTTATTTTTTCTAGATGTCATTAAAATATATAAGATAATCATTGAATTCTAACAAAATACTTAATTTTTTTATATAAAAAACATTATATTATTAAGCCTAAATTAAACAAATTTATAAAAAAACATTATCACTTTCTCAAAATCATCCAAAATCGTACTGTAAATCGATAAAAAAGTGAAAAATTAAAATCGTGATGTATCCCATTGCATTGCACGATACGCTTCTATCTATGCTATATTATAAAGCACGGATAAAAAAAACTCTTAAATACAAATTATTAGGCACAAGGTACCTTCATTTTATGCAAAATTTTAAAAATCTCTTAATTTACAAGTATCAAAGCACAAGATACATATTACTACAGGAGGCTTCTAACACCCACCAATTTGGTATGTGCAAGGTCTTTCTTTTATGCAGGCATTTCCATGTATTACTATTAATTAATATATTATATTACTATAAATTTGTTTTAATTATTTATACTATATTATAAAGCACGGATAAAAAACTCTTAAATACAAATTATTAGGCACAAGGTACCATCATTTTATGCAAAATTTTAAAAATCTCTTAATTTACAAGTATCAAAGCACAAGATACATATTACTACTGCAGGCTTCTAACACCCTACCAATTTAGTATGTGCAGGGTCTTCCTTTTATGCAGACATTTCCATGTATCACTATTAATTAATATATTATATTACTATAAATTTGTTTTAATTATATTATTAAATACGTAATTGATTATTTTTTCTAAATGTCATTAAAATATATAAGATAATCATTGAATTCTAACAAAATTCTTAATTTTTTTATATAAAAAACATTATATTATTAAGCCTATTAAATTAAACAAATTTATAAAAAAATTATCACTTTCTCAAAATTAACCATCCAAAATCGTACTGTAAATCGACAAAAAAATAAAATGAAACATTAAAATCGTGATGTAATAGAAACATGACCAAACCTCAGTCCAAGCAAAACACCAGTTTTCATCACAATAGAAACAATTCATCAAAACCAGTTTTTCATCACTCAAATCATAGGAGCAATTTCTGTAGTTTTAGCAACTAAAACCTATGTTCAACCCAAAAAAAAAAAAAGTGATATCATGTCTTCATTGTAAACAATTTGAGAAATAACAGAACAGTGTCATAAATGTTGAAAAAAGCATATGCTAAGAAGATATACTCTTGTTACCCACCCCCACCTTCACTTCAAAAGCCACTAAAAAGACCAACCTGTCTTCCCTCTTTAATTACATCTATCTCAAGACCTCTCTTTTTTCTGCAATATGTAAGGTGGGGCCGGCCAGCGAGCGAGCGAGCGAGCGTCCAAGGCGGGAGGTGACTACTGCACCGGCAAAGATGAAGAAGACAGAAAATTAGTCATCTACCGATTGTTGATACACACCATTAGGGCAACTAAGACCTTTGGCAAAGTTTTTTGATCCCTCTACATTACAGCTGGTTTTTATTATGTTAACAACTCAGTGTGGGTATGGTTTTATATAGTTGAATAAAACTTGTGTTTGTGTCTTCTCCTTTGTTATAACCTTTTCTTATGATGATTTTTTTTTGAAAACGATAACCAAAACTAATAAGAAACGAGAAGGGATGGAACATAAGAATTTAAAAAGTGATGTTATCAGGAACTAAAACCAATCGGAACGTTATCCTCCTATAAAAACATTCAATCTCAAGAGACCAATGCATTTGTCAAGTGTAATGTTTCCTATAGCTTTAATAGCTCAAGTTCATGCTCATAATCATATAATTAATATTGTAATATATATAGAGAGAGAGAGAGAGGAAGCTTCTTTTGTAAACTCGTTTAATTTTATGAAGTATGTAAACCAATCTAGGTCATCCATGAGTTAGATCTACATTTGAGAAATTTTCAAATTTAAATTTATTTTGAAAAATAGGAAAGGGTAGTTTGGAAATATGTTTTAAATAATTTAAATTTTAAATTTAATAACTAATTTGAATTTATCTAATTTTGGTTATATCATCTCCTTAATTTTCTCACTTATATCTCATTCCCCCTCTCTTAAAATTCCGGCGACCTCCTACCCCCGAATTCCGACGATTTCCTGTCACGATCCATCATCTCCATCCAATTCCGGCGTCCTCCTCCCACTCCGGCTACCTCCTCCCAATGACGATGACCTCCTCCCACTGGCTACAACCTCCTCCCACCGGCGGTGACCTCCCACTCCGGCGACCTCCCCCAATTCCGGCGAGTTTTGTAAACCGTTTTTTCGAAATATTCAAGTTTTTTAAGTTTGATAAACCGTTTTTTCGAAATTTTCAAGTTTTTTAAGTTTTATAAATTGTGTTTTCAAAATTTTCAAATTTCTTTAACGGTTTCATAATATATTTGTTGGATTTTTAAGTTTCATACATTTTCTCTCATATGAATAATCAGAAAATTTAGAAATAATCATGTATTTTCGAAACTTCATTTATTTTATACCATATGAATAATCAGATTTTTAAGTTTCATATATTTTTCTCATATGAATAATCAGATTATGAAACGTGAAAATTTCGGAAAAACAGTTTATGAAAGTTAAAAAATTTGAAAATTTCCAAAAAAGAGCTTATGAAAAAACAGTTTATGAAACTCGAACACTTTATGAAATTCGTCGGAATTGGAAGGAGGTTACCGAAGTCTGAATGATGATGGTGGATCATGAGAGAGATGGAGATAATTCAGAAAATTAAGGAAGGTAGTTATTCCTAAAAATATGAATTATTCCTAAAATTATGAATTTAGAAAAAAATACCTAAATACCTTCACAAGATAAAGTGAGTTTACAAATCAATTTTATATTCACTACAGTCTAATTTTAACTTTGTGCTTGATCAGTCAATTCCATCAATATGTTAATCATATGTGGCCTAGGTATTAAAAATTCTAAATGAGCACATATTTTAGGAACAAAAGCATAGACCAGAATCATCCTACAAACATGAACATTTGAATTTCTAATCTCAAGTATTTAATTAAAATAGGATAACAGGACAATAAGGGATTACACACAAGCCATTGTTTCTGTGTAACATCATGAGATTGAGAGGAAACCCAACACATGACCATAACCAGTAGATTTACCAGTTTCTCTACATCGCAAATGCAATTCAAAATTCAGAGTAAAATAAACAAACTAAACCTCTCATTTTTGCGAAAACTGTGGTGGTGAAATCAAGAAATATGCAATTTATCTGGAATTTGAAAATTGTTAAAAATTTAAGGGATAAACATAGCAATCGATTAAAAATGATTCGAACCAAAGCCACTTGATCAAGAAATCTACCTGCATGAAATTTTGTGAAGAAGACAAGAATGCCACAACATAAACAATATAACAATTACAACAAACGGATTGGACTATCCAGATCGGCTCATGGTTTCCTAGTTAAGAATGATAAACACATGCAAATAATCAAATATGCACCAAGAATACTTCAATTGTGTCACAGCCGGATGTTCAGTGAGAAGTTGCGTGAATGCATGATTCCATACCCACCAACGTAGACGATCGGCAAAAGGTAGGGAAGTAGGACTGGCAACCAGCTAACTTAAAACGAAACATATAATTAATGTTTTTCAATTCGTATGTAAACGTTATCAGTTATTGTTATAAATTTCAAACAAATTGTATGTTTGGGCTGAATCCATTGGTCGATTCCTCAATTCTTTGACCCCTTTCCCCAAAGATGAATAATTGATTATTGAAACCAAAACCATTTTAGTTGTCTATGTTAGAAAGTAGATCTTAGTATTAACTATGAATAAATATATCACATCTACTTACAACTGTTCAAAATTTTTATATGTTGATGGTTTTATGTTCGATTTCATAGGAAAGACCAAATAGAGTGTATTGTTTGTTTATCCTCTCTTTCTATAGTTACATCAGTTTTCGAATAAAGCAAAACCAACAAATTTAAGAAACTTTGGTCAATGTGTGCAAGAGAGCTATGTCAACCAAATGGAGCAGAGATATGCAATACCCTACACAAATAAAAATGGATTCTACTAACAAATATTAAACCATACCAAATAAACTCAATGATTACTACAATGGTAGGTTTTTGAAGGGTAAAATGTACACAAACAAATCCTCTACCCTAAGTGGTAAAGGCGGATATTTCTACAAAGACCTCCAGCTAACGCAAAAAAGTCTAGGAAATAATTTTGAAATCTTAAAAACATGTAATAGATATTATGTTTGTGAACAAGTGGGGCCGTTTACAACACGATTACCGGTCACTTACCGGATGATAAGGCCCGAGAATCTTACCCAGTAAAAGACAAGGAAAGTCTAACGTGAGGGTAAACGCAGTAGACACTTACATGATAAAATTGTTACATACGATGTCATTTTGATGATCACTGGTAAGTGTTTTGATGAACAGCCCCAAAGTATTTTCTTTAACCCTATAATATGTTTAAAAAGTAAAGTAATAGATGAAACTTACCCTTTTGCACCAATTGCTTAATCCTCCGGTTGTCGATGAAGATGTTGCTGTTGAACATGTAGAAGTAAAAGTTGACTGATGATAAGGTTGTCATCATCTATTGGTTTACATCAAATAAATAATAGAATGCAAATGGATTTCCAAACATCCCGAAAAGGGAAAATGAAATAGTGTCGAAATTCATATCGCTTTGAATCACACAAAACATCACCACACAATTTTTACCTGAGAAATCACACCAGTTCTTGATGAAAGGGAGGAGAGCCACTGATTAATCTACATACCACAAGTGAACTATAGACATTTAACATAAAATGACAATATTCTATGAAGAATCAAAGGCATCTCCATTGAAACATCATGCAGCTTCAGTTTGCTCGGCTTTTAATAACATCAAGCCCCACCTCAGTCGGATCAGTTGCTTGCAACTCCACCTGAATTCCGTCCAGCTCTCTCTTGAACCTGTCCTTGGAGCTCGCGTAAATCATCTTGCTCCTCACCTTTGCAGTATCCGGGGACCTTAACGGGCAAATTACACGATAATTAGAAGCCATCAAACTTCAAACAGATTACAAAACCATAAAAGGGTTATATGGCTACCATGCGATGAAGAAAATCCTGCTTTTGGGGACATTTTCTGCAGTCATAAAATCAAAATCAAAGACAGCATATCGGCACTCATCAGCAGGAAGGCATGCTGCAAAAGCATCATAAGTCTCTGCTGGTTCTCCAAGCTTTTCCACGATCACCTGCTTCTGCTTCTCTTCGATTTTATAAATGATGAAGCGAAAGGTCCTCTTTGCCTTCAAGTCCATAAACTTTAGTTTGCACTCATCGTGCACAGCCATCCCTGATGCTGCATTGGCCTATAAGTTCAATAGATTATCAACACACCAGTATAGAAACATGTTAACAAATGTTAGATAACAAGCTGATATGCGTGAATCACATGGATAGTGTAAGATATTTCAATTAAAATAGTCTTCAGTACTTAAACAGTATTCAGCTATTTTCCACAGGACCATGTTGAAACATTAGACAATGATTCGAGTAGGACAGATAAGAGATCCAGTTGGGACTCTGTTCCACCATGTAAAGATACCCATCCTTAAGTAAACCCCACACCACCCTTCATTTTAAGTCTGTAAAGCTTTAAATTTGTAGTCTGCATTTAGCAGGATATAAAATTCCAAAACAAAATTTAAAAAGCAATGCCTATTTGCCATACAGCTTTACAGATTGCATCAGTGGACTCTTAGTCTACAGTTTGTTAATTGTTTGGCACCAAATCTTTTATGCGAGCGGATACCAATGAGGCATTCTTCTGCAACATCACATAAATCACGACCACCTTCGACATTGCTTACGCCAGGGTCCCTTCAACAACATTGCTTACACCAAGACCCTGTACTAGATCAAACATCCAACCCAATTCATGCCTGTCTTCACATGGTATAGTTCTAGAAAGTAGTCTAAATAGCAGAAAGTTTAAATTTTACAGTGAATTTCATAAACATAACCCTGATGTTACATACATAAGCATTCCACTTAATATTGAACATTAGATGTTCTTATCAGAATAGGTTCCACTAAGAACAAAAAAGACTGCTAGTTCCATTTTTTACCACATGGGAAACAACTGTTGCTAGCTCACAGTCTAGTTGATAGCATATAGACATAGCTACTGAATTTCTTTGAAGTTGTCTATTAAACCCATATCAACCACAAACAGTCCACCAAACCACATCTTAAAGTTGGCAAAAGAAATCGACCACTTCCCAAAATATAATATATAACTAACACATAATCTATCAAATGAAAAATTAATTTCACCCACAAATGATAACCAATAAGAAATCACTGAACATCTGTAAAAAATATAAAAAAAAGACTCAAATGCCCAAGCTAATACATGTTAACCCTTCTCATGTACAAAGACACCTCTACTTTTTTAACAAACATGGTAAAAGACACCTAGGGTCCCCTAATCCACAGGGTATATATATGTCAAGCTCACCCTCCACGTACAAGGGGAAAATTAACTCCCTTCCAAGACTATAATTAGATTAGCTACAAAATTTGAGGGGGCCACTGCTGGCCTTCTCTTACCCTGTCACGGTGTCACTCACCGTACTGGCCTATCTCCTAGCCTATGCAGTTTAGATATAAATGCCATAGTTTGTATTCAAGGTCTGAAAACAGATGCCTTAGAAATCTCCATCAACCTTAATTGCGATTTGAAAGATCTATAATTACACACAAACACAGGCCCCTTGAAGATTTTGAACAAATCCTGTAATCGCTTCTTAGTAATCCAGAAGAAACACATCTAACAACTTGAACCTTCGATCTGACTTAACTCATATTATGAGGAATTGTTCGAATATAACATTCAACACCGACATGTAAATCACACATAATCGAAAATCAATCATCAGGAACAAAGATCAACACTATCAACATCAACAGATTATCAAAATCAGCAGAGCGCGTACAGATCGCAGTAAATATCGCAAATCAAACAAAACCACATATAATCCCAGTATGTAAACAAATGAGTCGACAGAGTGTATTTCTGTGTGCGTGTCATAGATAAAGAGCGAGAGGTAACCATGATTTCAGGCGGAGAAGAGAGATCGACGAAACCGGTGGAGAAAATCTAGGGCTCCGATTGAGAAATTTCTGTAGGTTTTTGCGGGGAGCTAGAAGACGCGTTTGTCTGCCTTTTAATTTGGGGATTTTTCGGAGTCGTCTCACATTTTAACAAGTTCAAATTACAGAAAAAACCCTAATGTTTTATATATTTGCACTATAAACCCTGAAACAACATTTGGTTACATTTAAATAGTCCATTTCGTTTCTTGTTTTGTTTTATGACGACGTACAAGATCAAAATTAAAAATAAAAAATTAAAGATAAAATGACCTAATAAGTCAACCAACTTTTTCAAAATGAAATCAATATTGTTTTTATATTTTTGTTGTTTAAATTTAGAATCAATATATTTTATGATTGCTTTGATTTAAACTTTAAAGATTATTACTTATGTGTAAAATCTAACTTTTGATCATAAAATAAAGGGAAAATAATACACCTTTGTCGTCAACTAAAAACATTATTGTCATCATTTCTATTGCTAGCTATAAGCTGCATATAACCTCAATTATTTTCTTTTATAAACTTATGATATATAAAAAATAAAACTTTAAATACTACGGAGTATTTGTTGATTGGTAAAGTTGTCTAGCAACCAAGTTTAAGAACTCTATTCAAACCCCAAAATTTTCATCTAATATATTTTATTTTTTGAAATCTATTTTCAAGACATTATTTTTTATTTTTACTTAATATATATAAGCAATTTTTTTAATATTTCAATGTGTTTGGTCGTTTTCCCCATACTCTAGTCTACGTTAAACATTTTATCTCTTCATCAACAACTTAAAAGGGATTGTTTATTTAATTTATGAGATTATATTCTAATACTATTATTTTTAGTCTTTTTCATGTATTACAGTTTGGGGCTTACGGTCCTTTTCTCTCTAAACTCTACTAAATCCTTTTATCTCCCTCTAATTCGAACTTGCAATCTTTCAAAAATATTTAATAGAAAAAATATATACAATCATTAATCACAATAAACTATATTTTATTTTTTATAATTTAAGGTTTACGTTGTTTTCATCCTAATTAATCCCTATTAAACTCACAATCTTTCACAAAAATTCAAATACATATTCAATTATTCAACTATAAACCTTAAAGGGTTATTTTTTTTAATTAACATTTTGTCATTTTCATGTTATTACTTCTCATTTTGTTATTAATAATATTTTTTTTTGTATTAACGTATTAATTATAGAAAATAAATGAGCATAAATTTAATGATGTAATGGTCAATTTAAAATTTTCAATTTATTTGAAGTTTATTTTATGCTCATTCACCTCTAATGAACAATCATTTGTTAATGCTTTGATTGTTCTATAAAATAAAGAGTTGAAAGTTATATGCAAAATATAAAGATATAAAATATACATACAATTTGACTTGTTATTACAGTGATATTATATCAATCATAACAAACACTTGACTGCTAATATATGTGCTTGTTTGAGAGAAACTTGCAAGTTATATGTTATTTTTTAAACCATTGAAAACGAATTTGCACACCCAAGGGACTGATTTGCTAATGTTACAAAGTTAACGTTCAATTTTGACTAATATATTTGTTATAAGGTTCTTTCTGCAAAGTCGTAAAGCATGTAGGGCTTATTTCAAAATTTCCCCTTTTGGACTTTTGATTTCTCTTTCTTTTGCACCTACAGTACACATTCTGCGTTAGATGTCCGCAAGGTATTCAAAAGCAAATCAAGGCCAATGACTTAATGCCACGTGTCGTCCATCTTGTTTGATTTGATGCCACGAGATTGGAATAAGGCTGTGAGGAGAATGTACCACTCTTGTAGCCAATTGTACAACCAGCTTGGATATGAAAGCAGATAACGATGAAATTACTACTTTTTAATTTTAAATGAAATTATATTTTTAATGGGGCGTTTGATTCACATGATTCCGACGGAATTCGAAGAAATTGATATGATTGATACTATATACCAAATTCTATTCAGACATTATTTACCTATGAAAAGAAATTGAATTTCACACATCACCATTCATGGATTTGGTCATTCCATTACAATTGAGAGGGGTGCTCAAATTTCCGACCAACCCAACCCGAAAAAACGTAAAAAACTCAAATCGAGGTAACCCGATACATAATCGATATAATTTTTTTCCCAAACCGCATCTATTGGGTTGAAAACGGGTTTGGCCCAAAGTAACCCGACCAACCTGTCAACCCAACCAAAATTTGTACGCTTTTACTTTTTATTTTATTTTATGATTTTAAACTTTTAGCTGCTCTTCTTTTTATCAATTGTCAAGTCTTCTTATCTTAGGCGTAGTTTAGATTTGTCTACAAAAGCACGTCGATATAATCAAGAAACAAAAGATACTTTTCTTCTACTTTTCCTCTTATCTTATTAGCTTATATTTATATTTCAATTTTGATTTTAGTTTATTTAAACGAAATCACTTAGTTAGATTGTAAAATGATGTATTAAAGTTTCAACCCAACTAACCCGACCAACCCAACCAGCACGGTTTGGATTGGGTTGGGTTACACTTTTGATTGGGTTGTGTTGGGTTGAGATTTTTCAAACCGCAAATATTGGGTTGGGTTGTTGAAGTGCCTTCAACCCGGCCAACCCAACCCGTGAGCACCCCTAACAATTGAGAAAAAATGTAATTCCATTTCATCAAATTTCCTTAAAAGACAAATTATCCTCATTTTCTCTACTTGATTTACTCAGACCACCGTCACGACCACCACCAATTTGGATCACCGTCGACCGCCATCGATCTGAACCACTGTCGAGGACCACTGACCTAAACCATCGCCGACCACCACAGACATGAACCATCGCCAACCACCACCGATCTGAACCACTGTCGACCACAACCGACTTAAACCATCGCCGACCACCATTGACCTGAACCACTACCGACCATCATCGACGTGAACCACCGTTAACCACCACTATATGAACCATCGATCATCGTTCAACCACTTCCCACCTGAACTACCGTCGACCATTACCTTCTGAACCATCGTCGACCACCACCAATCAGAACCACCACTGACCACCACCGATCTGAACCACCTATAAGAACCACAATAGTTGGATTGAGGTTTCAAAATATTTCAAAAAAGGGTATTTTGGTCATATAGCAATATTTCATTCAAATTCCAAAGCAACATTATGTGAACCAAATAGACGTATTCCAATTATATTAACAGATTCCATTCCAATGCATGTCAACCAAACAGGTGATCAAACATGATAACATTCCATTTCAATTTCTTCAAAATCAAATTCCTTTGACAAATTCCATTCTATCCAAAAGCGTTTTGCAAACCAAACGTCCGCTCTAAGAGCATATGACTTTTTACTCTTTGGAAAACTCTTTTAAATTGGTTGGTTGCACTGAATAAGATGGTTAGTTGAAGAAACACTTAGGTGGTGTTTGTTTTTTCAAAATAAGCTCTTAATTGTCACTTATGTCTGATTCGGTCAGACATAAAATAATTCAGACCGTTAGTTTTTTCTTTCTTTTCAGAGCCTCTTAACCCTTAATGTTCTCTGAATAATTAAGTGATAACTCAACCACTTAATTACCTCTTATTTTCGTCCAGCATCATTCTTTCGATTTCAACATCCATTTTAACCCAAATGCACCCCGAATTTGAAAAAAAAAACGCAAAACATGAAAATTTTAGATTTGTGTTTTGGATTTCCAAGATATCTTGAATTGCTTAAATCGACGCTTCGGTGTTTGAGATATGATTAAAACTCCACAACCTCGCAAATTTGTTAGCATCCTTTTTTTTCTGTTTCGTCTGTAACACCCGTGATTTCAGTGAATCTTTAAATTACACCTCTCTAGCTAGTTAATCTGTAATTAAAAATCTTACTTGGGTTGTGCTTGTGGTTTTGGGGTTTGGATCGAGAGCACTTCGGGTCGAAAAATAGGATTTCAGACTCTGGTTTAGGTGAAGCGACCATGCCCGGTGACTGTGACAGTGTCACTGTCGCCAAGGGCACAGTCGCGGGGAACATGCAGCTCTCGGTATATGTTGTGCGAGAGTGCCCGGCGATTGTGACACTATCACTCTCGTCGTGGCACAATCGTTGAGGAGGGAGTACCTGTGATACCTTTGTCGCGATAGTGCCATTGGTACTATCGCATGGCAAGGTCGCCATCGCGGTCCAGAGTGAGATAAATTCAATTTTTTAGCCCTATTCTCATTCATTTCTCAACCAAAACTCTCAATAACACTCTCTTTGTCCCTCTCTTCATTAAATCGTTCAATGAGCAACTAATGCTCCATTTCCACTATACTTCTAGAATTCCAACATCAAGTTAAAGATTTCGAAACTAGGATCAAGGGTTCAACATCTCCATCAATTTCTTCAAGGTTGTGGCTAAGGTTTTCTAGGTTTTCACCAAAACCTACGTGGTAAGTTCACCCCCCCCCCCCATTTCCAAAGCTTCTTCATGAGTTATAAATGCTCCATTGGTGACTTCCTAATGATTGTGTTTCTCGAATTTCAAATTTTGACGATTTTGAAGAAATTAGGTCAAAATTAGGGTTTTGGCTAAAATGAGGATTTTGATAAAAAAATGTTTGGGGAACAATTCTAAATGGTTGAATATGATTATTTATGGTTGGAAACTTATGGATCTAGGTTTTTGGAAGGATTTGCTTGTGGATTCAAGTTTCTCCAAGGAATCTCAAGTTGGGGTAAAATCTAGATTTACCCTAAATCTAGCGGTGAGTTCAAGTTGATTTGTGAAAACGTTGTACATGTCAAAACTATCCATTTTAAAGTATTTATGTATTTTACATTAAATTATCAAATGTTGAACTAGGTGGTGGGTTTTGATTATTTGAAGTGTTTAACTTTATATATAAACTCTGTAAAACACCTACTTTTAGGATTTTGGGATTTTGATAAATAAATCATATATTTTGGTATCTTAATGATTTATTTCATGGAAGTAGATTTTTGAGTATAAATGTATTTTATCATGTGTTTTGGAGAAATGCTTGATTTTGTGTTATGGGACGTTTTGAAAGGATAAATGTTATAAACTCACTTGGAAAATGGTTTGTCCCAATCTAAACTATGTTGGAGTTATCTCTATATTTTGGAGCATGGGTTTACATAAATGTGGGTTGTTTACGTTTGTTTCATTTTATGATTTTTAACAGTTGGTCTTTTGATTTGTTGAGTCTATGGCTCGGTTTGGACTTTATTGGGTCTTGGGGACGATTGTCCGATTTTAATAGCTCAGTGTAGAGAATTTGGTTATGATTTGCAGTTACTGCATCTTATTCGGGAATTACATGTTTTGAATGCACTAGTTCATTCGTTTGGAGTCATGTAATGTTTTGACTAATGCAATGGATCCATAGGCACTTGAGTCATTACGATCAATGTTGGGACGAGTAGTTTCCCCCATTGT
The DNA here is from genome assembly GCA_954870635.1 of Arctium minus. Lineage (NCBI taxonomy): Eukaryota > Viridiplantae > Streptophyta > Magnoliopsida > Asterales > Asteraceae > Arctium > Arctium minus. Next base: position 121,354,632 of record OX941082.1, on the reverse strand, counting down.
AGCACGGATAGGCATCGAGATTCATGGTAAGTAAGATGTGGACCCGCGGGTCGGGCATTATCCCATGAGCAATAAGGTGTAATCCAAATATGCTTGTATGTTTGGTATGGATTTGGTTATCTCAAAGTATAGACCTAGAGGGGTTGGATTTGAGTCTCCACGGGCAAAAGATCTAGAGGAGTTGAGCTCGATATGTCTTATGAGTATAATCCATACGTTTTAGTTTTATTACATAGTTATGTGACCTACTTTTGTGTTCCATCACATGCAATGTAATCGGGTCTCCCCCGTCACCGAAATGTGTTGTTTTGGGTATGGAGTTTTATAATCCATGTTTTCGGTGACATTTTGAGTATGGGTTGTTATCCATGTTCTAAGGTTTTGAATATTGAATCTTATCCATGTTCTTGAATGTTTTGGATGATAGAGTTTATCCATGTTTTCAATATTTGGTTATTAAAGTATAAGTTATGTTTTGCGTGAGTTTTGGGTTTTAGATTTATATTCGAAGCAACGTTTTGTATCGTGATTTTAATCACGAAGATGGTGAATGTTGGAAAAGATATTGCTTTCAGACTTAATGTATTTTATTTTTGGAAATCACGTTTTAAATAACATTCTTAAAGTTTATTGTTTTACATATTTATGATGAAAACTCTTGAGCTCGCTAGGCGTTAAGCCTAACCTTTTATTTGTCGGCATGTGCATCAGGTTCCGGTTGGGGAATGGTTCTAGCAATACTATGAAGAGATGAGCACTAGTTTTTAAACGAGGGTAAGTAGCTTGGTGAAGTCTTCCGCATTTTGGAGATAGTGACGGTTATTGGGTTTTTAGTAACATTCGTCCCTATTATAGACCGTGTATAAGGTTTGAATTGTGTTTATTGAAGTTAAACCTTAAATTGTTGTTGTAGATGAATCAATTATCGATATATTTAGAAAATTTTAAATTAGTTGATATTTCCATATATGAGGGTGTTACAAGTTGGTATCAGAGCTTAAGTTTGGGAGATTTAGGTGTGGATTTTGAATACCTAGAGTCAAACTAGCCTTATTTTAAGTGAATGTGTAACACCCGGAATTTTGTAAGTATAGTTTATCCCTAATAATCGCGCTTATAGTATTTCGGTATGCGGTCATTTTATAGATAAACGTGTCTCCAATCGAGATTAGTGGAATTGTTAAAAAGAAAATCAAAATCAAGATTTGGGCCTTTAGGGCAAGTTCCAAGTGAGTTGCGCAGACCTCAAACTCACATTAAACTAGCTTTGAGGGTTGTTTTGATTTTAAACCAAAATACCTTCCAAGCGACTTTCAAGTGAGTTTCTTGATCCCAAACTAACTTCAAACCCACTCCGACCATTGTTTTGATTTTAAACCCAAATACCTTTCAGGCGAGTTTGAAGTGAGTTTCTTGACCTCGAACTAACTTCAAACTCACGTCGGCCATTGTTTTGACACCAAACCCAAATACCTTCCAGGCGACTTTCAAGTGAGTTTCTTGACCCCTAACTAACTTCAAACTCACCTGAACCAAAATAATTGGGTTTAAAACCCTTTTGATGATTCTTTTCTCATTCACTCATTTTCTCATTTACTCCATCACCTACCAATTCTTCTCTTCTCTCTCATTTTTGTCCAAACATTATTTACTCCTCCAAAATCAAAATCTTCAAGAGTTTTAAGAGATTGGAAGCTAGAGATTCAAGCTTTGGGGGTGGAAACTCAAGATGTTCATCTTCTTCATCTTCTCCAACTATCTCTCACCATTGTTGACCTAGTTTTTGGGGCTTTTTCCTAAAAACAAATTGTAAGTCTATCTTAACCTTCTAAACCATTATTCTTGTTAAAATCTTTCATTTCAACCTCCTAGAGCATTTATTTTGATGTATCATCCTTGATTTGAAGTTTTGACCAATTTTGGGTATTTTGGATTATTAGAGGATTTGACTAAGATTTGTTATGAATCTGAGTTTGTGATTACTTTTGGTACATCCCTAGGCTTTGGTTATGACCCAGATGAAGTTTCTAGTGATGGATGTTTGTGGATCTAAAGTCTTCACAAAAGGAAGCTCAAGTTGGGGTAAAATCTAGATTTAGCCTAAATCTAGCGAGGTGAGTTCAAGTTGATTTGTGAAAACGGTGTACATGCCAAAATGTTTATTTTAAAGTGTTTGTGTTTTACATTAAATTGTTAACTGTTGATAAGTTTTGGTTATTTGGAAGTGTTTAACTTTATAAACTTATATAACCCACATCTTTGGGATTTTCGGGAATTTTGATAAATAAATCATTTTGATATGTTTCTTTGATGATATAATATATAAATGGAGGTCATTTTATGTAATTTTCCATTTGGTGCATGTGATTTTATAAACCGTTTGGAAAAATGCATATTATTATGTTATAAGGTACTTTGGAAATATAAGGATGTGAGTTCATTTGGAAAACAGGTTGCCTCAACCAACTTTGTGTTTTGGGTTAATCGCGCTTTTAGTCGTTGAGTTGCATAACCGTTGGTTAAAGGTGTTTTATTGTTTATACCGACATTTATTCTACGATAAAGCAATTTTGTTGAGCTTTGGCTCGGTTTGACTAAAATGAGTATTGGGGACAATTGTCCGGTTTAATCGTGGAGTTTTGAGTATGATGGCGGTTTTTACGCATCATTTGAGAATTACATGCTTTGAGTGTGTTGGTCATTCAATTGGAGTCATGTATTGTTTTAGACTGTAATGTAATGGATCCATAGGCATATAAGTCAGTCTTTATTATTTAAATAAAATGGACTATTATTTATATGTTGGCACCAGAATTAGTCATGGGATTTCGAGGACAATACGGTGAGGGATCGTGGAGTCCAATACCTGGACCTGCATCCGCGATGTAATTTCTGAGCCTGTTTTTATGGGATGGTTATTTCCCATTTGTAGCTAGTTGAGACATTGGGTCCTCGGGGGCAATTGGTACGGTTATGTGGGACCAGTTACTAGCCATGGGTCGTAAATGTAATCCTAGCGAATGAGCATGATTAGGATCCTCGGGTTGCCCTCCCCCACATCTTAGTACGAGTCGGCGTGCTCGTGGCCATGGGTCCTAGTATGGTGAGCTCAGTAACTTGGAATGTGGCCTACTTTTGTGTTCCGCCACTAGCCTTGGAATTCGGGACTCCCCTGTCACCGAGAGGTGTTTTTTGGGGTATTTAGTTTTATCCTTGTTTTCGGTGACGTGTTGAGTTTGTGTTATTCTCCAATTGCTAAAACTTTGGGGTTCGAGTTCACTCACATTTCAAACGTTTGATTTACAAATTCTATTAAAATTTCAATATTTGGGCATTTATCGTTATTCGCATTTTGTGTAAGCGTTGGGTTGTATTAACTCACAAAAGAATGTTTTGGCGTAGAGGCGTCCATCTATAAAATGTATATTATTGGTAAATGAGTCGTTCTTTTATTTTAAAGTAATTCATTTTAAAGGCCATGATTATAAGTACAATATTTCTGTTTTACGATTTCCTTTATGATCATGATATAAAACTCTTGAACTCGTTAGGCGTTAGCCTAACCTTTTTATTTGTCAGCATGTGCATCAAGTTCCATTTCGGGATTAGATCTAGCGATACCGTGAAGAGATGAGTACTAGTTGTGTGCTCAAGAAGGTGATTAGCTTGTTGAAGACTTCCGCATTTATATTGGAGATAGCGACAGTTAGTGGTTTTGTTAGTGACACCCGACTTTAGTTAGTCTTTATTTAAGACTTTAATCATTTGTTAATGGTTCAACCTAGAAATGTATTTTAATTATGGTCTTGTAGTAAGAGAATTTATTACACTTTAAGGTATTGTTGGAAATTTTAATTTAGTTGCTTTTTCCATATTTGAGGGTGTTACAGAATGAGAGAGAAATTTGCACCAATGGGCACTTTAAGATAAGATGTTTTAAGATTGATGGAGTCACTAGAAATGGGAATCACATTGAGGGTAGCAAGGATGATTTTGCATTGTACGTTTATAATTGCACCTGGCCAATGTTATGGTGAACCTACATGTTATATGTGTATACTTGGACTACTTTGATGTGACGACCGTTGGGGTAGTGGAGAAGTTTCTAAGTGGGTATCCGTCAAGAGAGGTTGATGATTCTAACGTTCGTCACTTGGAGTGACAGTAAGCATGATGATTACTCTAAGTGGTCCGTTTCGGGTCAGAGTTAGTGGTTGGAATAGAACCATAGACTTATGGAATCGGCAATATTCGAGGAGAAATTGTAAGGTTAACCGATTTAGTTGCCTATCGTTACCTTAAGATGTGAGCATCCGAATGTCGGTAGTGAGATCGTTGGACTTGGGGAGCCAGCCCTAAGATTTTGGGTCATGCACGAAATTTACATTTAAAATAATTTGCATAAAGTATTTCGTACTTTCCCAAATTATCATGCGGGTCATATTTTGGATCCGTGGAAAGACAATTAACACGCACGAGATTTTAAACCATGAATTAAAACATGCATAAAAAAAATTTATTGCATATGGTTGCAAACTTTGTTGAGATTTTCTTTATCCCGATTTTTGTCGAATGCTACTTTCGGATATCGTGATGTCCGTATTTTGATTTTGTTTAGGGTCTTGGACAAGTAACTACGGATTTATGACTTTAATATTGGATCTCCTCCACATATGTTAAGGTTTTAGATGAAGGATTACCTTCCATTATTTTCGATGTTTGGATTTTGTTGGAATCTTCTTCCGTGCGATTTTTTGTTGAAAAATGTCACTTTATATCACGATGCGATAAAAGAGAAAATTTTGGAATTATGACATCTTAGTCATAACCTCGTCTTATGTTTTTTTATTATTGGGAACGAAAATTTTGGCACCACTTGATTTTTGGGTGCCATTGAGTTTATGGAAATTTTGTTGGGTCTTATGGAGCTCTATTTTACGACATTTTGCGTCACGGAGATGAGCTTTGAGATGCGTATACTTGAATTATTGTGTGCGTTAACTTATGAGTTTTTGTTTAACATTTTTGTCTAATGTGAGTCTTGCACATGTCTTTTCGCAACCGTAAGAGACGTTTTAAGAGTCTTGATATCGCATGATTGTACTTTTGAGTTTTACGCAAGTATATTTCGTTGTACACTATTTGGTATATGAATTGATTTACACTTTTGTGTGAGTAAGCATGTGAAGGACCTATGATGGTTCGAACTGAACTTTTGCTTATTTCCTTCTTCGATTGTTGATTTTACTATTATAGTTTCACGCAATCCATTATATTGGTTTATTGGTATGCATGACATTATAGCCACTATTTTAGAACAAAGAGCATGTTGGTTGTCCGACTTAAAGCTTGAAGTCGATCTAAATTGTCTTATGTTTCAACCAATCGCATGCATATATTGTTTTGCTAAGTTTTGAGGAATAAACCGGTGCATGCGAGACTTATTAGGAAGTTTTATACCGTATGGTATATGTTTAAATGAGAAAAAATTTGGAATGTAATTTCGTGAAGTTCCTCTTTTGAAGGGTTCTACAAACGTTTGGATTACATACTATTTTGGCACAAGAAATTATTTTACGTACATAGCATAAATAGATACATGTTGGGACCTTGGTGGTTCATTTGACAGGTTTGTTAAATATCTTTCGTTGTTGTCAATATGAGCATGAATAATAATCAAATGATTTTCGAAAGGATTTTATATGTGTGGCGTTTGCGGCCACTTTGCACAACTATCGAGTAAACGGTAGTGGATTTTACACGTATGATTAACTGTTATAAAGATCTTGCGTTTGAAAGTCTTATAAAATTTCAATTTGAAATATTAGTTTGAAAAACCTTGAACTCATTAGAGCTATAGATTTGAACCCTATTGAGAAAAGAATGGTGATAAGGGACTGGAGTCGCCCTTGGGAATTGAAAACGATGAATGATTTAAATTGTGGACATGTTTGAATTTTGGGGAATTGAGCCTCATAAAGTCCGTTCGCGTATGAAAAACAAAGACAATAAATTCATGTTATTATTTCCGTTATGTAAGTGGTGGTATTTCCCTCTCAGTAAATCTTCAGGTTAAAGCCTTGTCTAGTGGTCTACTTATGGTTGGATTGGAACTGATGGAGTATTGTTAGACAACATGTTATGTAATGGTGGTGTGCCATCTTTTTTGGTCTTTAGGATTAAAGGGGATGTTGTGATTCGGTTGTTAAGGCAGTAAGATTTGAGGCTTTATTTCCATATCAGGTGTAACTTCAAGTTTTTTAGTATGGATCGACTCGGTGCAAGCAGGGATAATTCTTGGCATACCCATGTCTCTGACAGGGCCATTTGAATGTTAGGCGTCAACTCGTTCTTTGGAGGTCAATGATCTTTGGAATGTTGGAAGTACCCCGTTGAATCATAAGAAGTGGTTGCCTTACAGTGGTAGAGTTCTAAGGAGATTTGATGTTGGAAGTTAAAGATTGATGTGTATGATTTTCTTGATGTGGTAAGGAACTTATTGACGGAAGGTTTGAGGTTTGAAAATAGATCGGAGTTGTGCGATAGCCTAATCTGAATTAACCAACTCCTTGGAAAGTGTATGGGTGCATTCTTGGAAGGAAGGCCTTACCAATGTCAAAGAGTGAATTATTAAGGAATTTTGGGGATTCATTGGGTATGGTGTTGATCATTGGAATTCGGATCCAGAATCGAGTTGCGCTAGAACGAATTGTCAGTGAGAGGCTGAGGTCACGAGCTACCCTTGAGGTAGTACGTGTCACCTAAGGTTGGGAGGCGACGAGATCTTATGGTAGAAATTGTTCCAATAAGGTTCGATGTTCACTCTAGTATAAGTGTAATGTATCAAGGTGGATTTTGGATGTGAAAGTCTGCACGGAAATCAGATTGGCAGTTGTGTCAGGAAGCCAGCGTGATTTAGCTAAGGGACGAAATGGGTTAGAGACGCTCCCTTGGAAAGGGAGACGGTCGTTTTGTGAGGATGACACCTTTGGGGACTACGAATAGTTTGTTGCCTTTTTGAGAACTGAAGAAACCCAATAAGTGCCGAGGGTGGTAGTGAAATGTCGGGTGTGAGAAATAGATTTCGAGGACGAAATCATTCTAAGGTTGGGAGGATTGTAACACCCGTGATTTCAGTGAATCCTTAAATTACACCTCTCTAGTTAATCTGTAATTAAAAATCTTACATGGGTTGTGTTTGTGGTTTTGGGGTTTGGATCGAGAGCTTTTCGGGTCGAAAAATAGGATTTCGGACTCTGCTTTGGGTGAAGCGACCATGCCCGGCGACTGTGACAGTGTCATTGTCGCCAAGGGCACAGTCGTGGGGAACATACAACTATCAGTACATGTTTTGCGAGAGTACCCGACGATTGTGACACTATCACTCTCGTCGTGGCATAATCGCTGAGGAGGGAGGACCCGCGATACCTTTGCCGCGATAGTGACCCGTGATAGTGCCACAGGGACTATCACATGGCAAGGTCGCCGTCGGGGTCCAGAGTGAGATAAATTCGATTGTTTTAGCCCTATTCTCATTAATTTCTCTACCAAAACTCTCAAGAACACTCTCTTTCTCCCTCTCTTCATTGAATTGTTCAAGGAGCAACTAATGCTCCATTTCCACTATACTTCTAGAATTCCAATATCAAGTTAAAGGTTTCGAAACTAGGATCAAGGGTTCAACATCTCCATCAATTTACCCTAAATCTAGCGGTGAGTTCAATTGATTTGTGAAAACGTTGTACATGCCAAAAATGTCCATTTTAAAGTATTTATGTGTTTTACATGAAATTATCAAATGTTGAACTAGGTGGTGGGTTTTGATTATTTGAAGTGTTTAACTTTATATACTTTGTAAAACACCCACTTTTAGGATTTTGGGATTTTGATAAATAAATCATATATTTTGGTATCTTAATGATTTATTTCATGGAAGTAGATTTTTGAGTATAAATGTATTTTATCGTGTGTTTTGGAGAAATGCTTGATTTTGTGTTATGAGACATTTTGAAAGGATAAATGTTATAAACTCACTTGGAAAATGTTTTGTCCCAATCTAAACTATGTTGGAGTTATCTCTATATTTTGGAGAATGGGTTTACATAAATGCGGGTTGTTTACGTTTGTTTCTGTTAATCCCAATAATTCAAGTTCTAATTGTATACAAACAATCAAGATGAGAATTAAACTAAATCACATGTCATTGATTCAATCACAGATTACAAACTCAACTTTCTCTCACTACATTCTCTCTCTAGAATGACGTTCTATTATCCTCTTCTCTAATCTGCTCACGTCACTTTCTGATTGTTACTCCAAAGATTACAAGAACAAGGAACCTATTTATACCTACAAACAAATACAAGAAACAAAACAATAGTATTGACTTTGACTTTATTAACAAAGACTTTGACTTTGATGCTGAGAGTTGACTTTAGCTTTGACCTTCAGTCTTCAGTCTTCTATGATCTTGTATCCAACATATTTATGCTCTAACAATCTCCCCCTTTGGATTCAAGATCATCTTCAAAAAGATTTAGCAAATCAATCTCCCCCTTTGGTTCAATCTGGACAATCAATTCCTTTTGTAACAAATTTCCTCTTTAAGCACAAACATGGTAAACTCTCATTTCTTTGATTGTATTCTTCCCAAGTCTGTCTTTGAAAAATATTAACAATCTCCCCCAAATATGGTAGAAATGCTCTTCAACAATCTCCCCAAAACTATCACAAAACTCTTTCAGACTTCGGAAAGAAATTATCTTCAGATTTAGCTCGGATTGCTTTAGCAAAATAACCATTAAAGAAAATTTCTGTAAAGTCTCAGCACATCTTCAGAAATCTTCAACTTTGCATTCTTCTTTCACAATTAACCTTTGATCTCGAACAACTCTTTAACTTTGAAATTTCTGACACAGACATTTCTTTAATTCATCTCCCCCTTTTTGATGAATAGAGCATCTGTAGCATCAAAACTTTCCCAAGAAATGTCTTTATATGTTCTGACCACTGATCTTACATACGGAGCCTCTGATTCGTTGTCAATTCGAACAAAGTATTCATCTAGATCTTTTCAAATCCAGACAAACTATGAAGGTAACCCCTGAATCAACAAATGAATCAGTTAATATGACTGTCAGTAACACGAAGTTACTGTGTGTAACGGATACACATAGAAAAGGAGCTTTTTGATGGTCACTCCCCCAGGGCTTCCATTCAATCATCGAAACACCACAAAGGAAATTTCTATGAATGTTATGACAAGAAAACAAATTCCTTGTGTCCTCGCGCGAGTGTAGAAAGAATTAAGCATATGATGATTGCTTTTATAAAAGGCTCAACATTGTGTAAACCACTAAGACAACAGTAGATAAACACATACTCAATGTGCATGATTGAAGTGCGAAGGTGGGGCAGACTTCCTTCTTTTTCAATATCCAGATTTTCCAAATGAAAACCAGATAGTGTATGTGCTACATCTCCTTAAAAAATATGAAACATTTTCTTGTTGAGAAGAAAATGAGTGGCTGGTGGGGTTTTAGTCAAGAGTTGGCATGGGCTAGACGCCTGTTTCAATAATGTTCACCAAAGAGTTCTGAAACACTAGAATTGTAGCTGCCCGACTCAGAAAAAGTTGGTGCAGAATCTGGTATTCTTTTACTCTGTTCTCACACCCTCTTTCTTTTAAACATTTAGCTCCCTGCTAACCAAACTCTCTTTTACATTTTACCTCAACACACAACCCACACTCATTTCTTTTCGACTCCTTACACTCAATCACTATGGATTAACTTCTTGGGTAGGAAACACTGGTTAACGTGAATCCATAGAAGTTTCATTTAAATCCTAGCACAAAGAACCCATATTTTCCTATGAAGCATATGTTGCTCAAAATGGTTTAACTTTATCAGTTAAAGCACAAATACAAGTCAGATATATGTTGTTGGTCCCGGAGGTGCTTAACAAGTTTGTAGAAGGGGGGGTTGAATACAAACACATAATTTAAAGTTTAATAAATTGTTTATTGATAAATCAAACACAATTTACAAGTCTGTTGCGGCATAAGATTAAGTAAGACTCAATCTAAACAAACTTAAGAAAACACTAAGATGGTTGCACAAGAATATAGAGAATGGGGATTGGAGAATATAGAAAACAAGGGTTTCTATGAAGGTTCAAGAATAGAGCACCCCCTCAGATGGAGAGGTGAACTTTCTATTTATACCTTATGCATTAAATGCATGGCAGGGCACTTTACACGTGTCCTTCATTGATTGGCTGAGGAAGTCTGACTTTGGGAGACATGCTTTTGGTCATATCATGAACAGTGTAGTTGACAGAGTTGTTGTACGAATTGTGGCAGAGGTACGTCCGTTCTGACACATCGTACTGGTTGTGCAAGGTAAGACAAAAGGAGACTTGAGGCATAAGCTACGTGATCGTTGAATATCTCTTCCTTCAGAGATACAAAGAAGTTCAGCTATCGCTGAAGCTTTTCCTCATGTTCCTTCGTGTATAAGTAGAGTCGTCTTTGCTTCACTGATATCCGCATCAGGTCACTAGAAGACTTGTCTTTGTTCAGTGGCTTCGTCTTCGATTCAGCTATGAACATCTGTTGACGCGAGACTTGTCTTCAGGGATTACGTTAACTGTTTACATCAGAAACTACCAGCGATAACTGAACAGACTCAGTCTGATCGCTGATAGTGAAACACTAATACATATGAAATGTTTACAAGAAATATCATCAGAGATAACTGAACAGACTCAGTCTGATCGCTGATGGTGAAACACTAATACATATTAAAACGTAATTTTCACTAAGTATAGAAGAGAGTCGTTATCAAATCACTGAGAGAGTTTGGATCAACAATCTCTCCCTATTTGATAATGACAAAGTAACTGAAGAAAATTACTTTATAGTTCAAAATAAAGGAATAATTAGGACTCATAACATACATGTCCCAATTACTATTTTGAGGGATCTTTTACAGTACTGATAGAGTTAAGTACATCACTGAAATTTTCATATATTCAGAGATAGAATTACAAGATATGAAAATTACAAGTACAAGTGACGAACTAACTACTGTAAGTTTTACTAATAGATTACAAGAAATAGGAAACTAATCTATCAGCTATCTAAAGAAGACTTAGGAGGATTGATCATATACTCAGGTATTTATTCTTCTTTTTGCCTTCGCTCTAAAGATTCTTGGCTAATGATTGCTTTGATTGGCTCAGCAGCAGGAGAGAAGTCACACCATAAGCACAAGAGATCCTTGAGATGACTGAGGGGACAGATAGGAATTTCAGATACTTTTTGGAATCTGAGATCTTCCTCATCATCTCTGAAGAAGATTCCAAAAGGTTATTTAAGAACTTGTCCTGCAACATATGGTCCACCAGGGGGCAGAGATAGATCGAGAACTGAAAGATCAGGAGGAGGACCAAACAGAGCTTCTCTTGAGAATTTGATGGAGGTTTCATTTCTTATCACAACGACATTTTCAGACGAGGAGGAGACAGGTTTTCTTTTGATTTTCTTTGGCTTAGAAGGAAGAGCATATGGCACCTTTAGGATTGCAACGACTATGTTGATGAGAGCATCATTTATCCCTTCAACATAGCCTCTGTAGATTGACTTCGATTTCTTCAGCGCATCTTTGAACTCAAGCCATTCCATGTAGCCGAAGCTTTCCAGCTTTGAAACAAACATAGCCTTGCAGCTTCCATCCTCTCTGGTAATCTCCATAGTGACATAAACTTTATCCTTCTTCTTTCTTCCAGAGATAACGACTGCTACGATCTTCATTGGGTCAGAGCGGTAGTCGAGTTTATGTTTGCACCAATCAACTGTGTAATCGCTGACCGCTAGAGCTTTTGAGCGCTCCTCTTCAATCTCCTTCAATAGAGCAGCTTGGACTTCTACTGGTTTCTTTTTTAGCTTTTTGTCTTTGACTTGAGAGGACAGAATTTTGAGAGCAAGAGAGGCATCTCTTTGACAATCATCTATCAGCTTCTCAGCCTTGACAGATTCTTCGATTTCAGCTTCAGTCAGGAACTCTAGATCTGTTGATTGAGTAGGGACCTTCAGTCGTTGATTCTCTAGATAAGATATCATCTCTGTTCGTCTCTTCATCTCTTCCTTTGACCAGTGAGAGGGTCTAGAGGGCCTTCCTGGATGTTGCAGGGACTCTTCTTCTTCTTCATCTTCTTCATCAATCTCTCTTATAGAGATTGGGATTATTTCTTCATCAACTATGGGAGCTTGGATTATTTGTAGTTCTTTACCCTTAAGCAGGGAAGAGAATTGTCTGGTCAGAAAATAGAAAGAAACAAAGTTAGGTTTTATATTTGGAAGAAGGGAGATAAAGGCTAGAAGGGAACAGGGGTAGGGAATTTATAGAAGGATGTGGGAACAAGTGAAAGGCATACCTGAGAAGGATTCTCCTCAGATAGTGAAACTGTCTTCAAGTTTCCCTCAGCAACTGCACCCTTGGATTTGCTTTGGGAAGGGGTTCCTGAGGATGTTCCATGACTCCCCCCTGTTGTGACAACTTCTTTCGAAGTTATCACTGAAGTTGTGATGGCTGCAGAACACCATAAGGACTGATCTTCTTCATCGTCATCATCATCATCTTTTTGATGAGGTTGCTCTTCCTCTTGATCTTCAAGATCAAGATCTTCTTCTTCTTCATCATCCTCTTCTTCTTCTTCGAAAAAGTATTTGAAAGAAGAAGGGGCTTGCTCATCAACCTTCTCCCCCTCAACATGAGAGGGAGGATCTTAGACCTGGCAAACGTGTCGTGTCGTGTCGAGTTCGTGTCGGGTTCAAAGTTAAACGGGTTGAGATTGTCTAACCCTAACCCGGCCCGTTTAATAAACGGGTTAGAAAATCTCAACCCTAACCCGAACCGCCTAACCCAACACGACCCGCCTAACCCGTTTAACCCGTTTAACATTTATAAAACAAAAAAATAAAAATCAAAAATTCACAAAAAAATACAAATCCAAAATTCAAATGAAAGCATTAGAAATCCAAATTTTATTGTTCAAACTTATAAGTTATAACCAAATCTAAAACATTAAAAATTCAAAACATTAAAAAGAAAACTTATAATATTATATATATATATATATATATATATAAACGGGTTATTCGGGTCATTTTCGAGTTGAAATTTTTGACCCTGACCTTACCCGTTTATTTTTCGTGTCGTGTCGTGTCAACCCGTTTACTTAAACGGGTTGAAATGTATTACCCAAACCCGTTTATTTCGTGTCGAGTTCGTGTCGGGTTAGCGTGTCGTGTCATTTTTTGCCAGGTCTAGAGGATCTTCATGTTGAACCTCAACAGCAGCTTCAGCTGTTGTCTCCCTCTCTTTAATTTCTTCAGCTGCTTTCTCACCCTCTTTGTCATTATCAGCTAGGGAGAGATCGTTGGTTGGAAGGAAGGTTGTGCAGAGGCCAACTTTCGGACTTCAGCCTCCAGACTATCTAGCCGTCCTTCAATCACCGGAATATCTGAAGTAGCTTGATGAATGAATTCAACAACTACGTTCAGAGAGGTGCGGTCAGCCGATGTGAAGGAAGGGGATGGAGTCGGAGCTGGTGCATTCAGCTTGTCGAGGACTTGCTGAAGAAGAGTTGTGCAGCAATCAACCTTCGACAATAGAGCGTCAAACTTTCGCTGAGTATCCTCCTTTACTTTGACAAGCTCTTCTTGAAGAGCAGATATATGAGAGGCTTCAGCTTTGGTTGAGCTGGTAGCTGTGAAAGTCTTTAGTTCTTCACCAGCGGTATTAATTGCGCTGGTGGTTTCGTTGATAGCGGTGGTGAGAGAAACCACCTTTTCACCCAAGCTGTTGACATTCGCGTCAACAGTTGCCAAACTAGGACCTAAAAGAAAAGTTAGCTTCTGAGTAATAGGCTTAGATGGGGAGAAGGAAGGTGTATTGGTGGGTTTAGGTATACCTGATCGTTCAAACATGTTGAAAAATTGCATGTCTCTTTCAAACATTTGAGAATCAGGTCCTATAAATGCAACATGAGGTTGCTGCATGAGAGGAGGGTCAGAGACCAAAGAAATAGAGGGATTATAGATGGGGACAGAAGAAGATGGGAGTTTAGAAGGTACCTCAGTTGATTGAAGAACTGAGATTTCAGGTTGAGTCACTGTTGTTGTGACAGCGACCGAGATCGCTGGCACGGTTGATGTGATCACAGCTGCAGATGTAGAGGAGAGGACCACAAAATCATCCAAGGAAGTTTGTCGAGAAACTTCCTCAGGCCTTGAGCTAGTGGCTCTTGTCTCCTTAGTCACTTTGGCCTTCTTCGAAGGACCAAAGGAACTAGCTGATGGTCGTTTGGAACCAGTGGTAGCGGCAGGGCTAGCAGAAGAATGAACCTCCTGCGTGGCCGCTGAAGTAGAAGAATGGAGAGAGAGGAGAGAGCGTAGGGTAGAAATACTTACCTCGTTGTCCAGCGGTTTGACCTCTAGGGAACGCTAACCCACCTTGGCGAAGGAGCCATCAGGAGTAGTGGGGTAAGAGTTGGCATAGAGGAACTTTAGATATGCACAGATGAAATGTACATATGGGATCTTGGGATCCCTCTCCGTCTTCTCTTTCTTTGACCTCAGATCGTCAAAGATAGCGGTGGCAAAGTCAAAGTTTTTGCCAGCAATCATTGAGTAGGCCATCTGGAGTTGTACCTTGCTGGCCTGATCAAGGGAACCACTTTTCCCACTCATGCATTGAATGAAGTGAGAAAAGATAAAGTTCAGCTGAGAAGGCATGTTCACCTTCTTGATGAGAGTCAGCTTCTTGTTGGGGATTGTGGAGCGGGGCTTGTTGTCCCAGCAGTACTCCATATCATCCAGAAACCGGATGAGTTCAGCGTCAGTTGGCAGAGTTTCAAACCCACTCTTGGGTTTGTCAGGAAACCTGAGAGCCTTCCTTAAGCTGAAAGCGGTCATCATTCCTTTGTCGAGGTCAGTGCAGAAAGAAATGGCAGGGACCTGATCACCTTTCTTGTTGGTGATGGTCGATTCTTCAGCTGTGAACCAAAACTGTTGAAGTAGAGTTTTGGAGGGTTTTGGATCAACAGTGAGAGCGTAAGCAATGCAAGATTGCTTCAGGAATTTAGCAGCATCCACCAGGTGTGGGTATTTGATTCCATCGAAGTCAAGGCGTCCAAGATGGTTGTTCTTGGGAATTTCAGAGTCAGTGATGGCGAATTTGACGTTCTTAGAAGCAATAAGAGCGGATTGAGCCATTTCTGAATATGGAAATAAAGAGTAGAAGAAAAGTTTAGTCTAAAAATAAAGAAGGTTTTATCAGTTTCTTTTTGAGGAAAGAAACAGAGAAAAAACCAACATATTTGAAGATTAAAAACAGTCTTCTTAATGAAAATTTTGAAGAACAGTAAGAAAACCAAAGATTTTGGAAGAATAAAATAAAAAAAATGATTTTATAGGATAAAAAATCTCATAGAAAACCCATAATATTGGAACATAAATGGAATTTATTAACAAGATTGAAATGGAAACAAGATTAAAGATTAAAATAACCTGGTGATCTTGAATGAAGACAATGCAGAAGCTTGAAAGAGAATTTCTTGCTCAAAAAGATTTTCAGAAAGCGTAAAATGATAAGAATGGAAAAACATTCTTTTTATACGTTTGAGAGTAAGAGAGAGAGAGAGAGAGGCGGGAAAACAAATGTTCATCATGACATGGACACGTTCCACGAAGTTGATTGGATAGAAGAGCAACGGACGAACGTGTCAGAAAAAGGCATGTCGTGGGTTGTCGGTTCAAATGACGTCAGAAGGAGAGAGAAAAACGTTTCATTTTTCCTTTTTGAAATTATCTCTGAAGAAAAGTCAGAGATAGGTTTTCCTTTGAAAGAATCCCTGATAAAAATTCAAAAATTGATTTTTATTTCAGAAGGATCACTGAAGAGAAAAATCAGTGATAGATTTTGTTTTTCAACAAGCTTTTAACCATTTGAAGAGAACTTCAATGATCAAAGTTTTATTTTTAAAACGTCTTACTGACTGAAGATTCAGTGATTTGGATTAAGAAAACATACCTGAGAGTCAGAATTTTAATCAGAGATTGAATAATAAAAGGGAACTTATAGTCACTGACACAATGCATGAACGCTGAATATTTACTCTTCGAGATTCAGCATTCCAAGTTCACTGATGAGAAAGTTGAACCTTGTCTCATCAAGAGGTTTGGTAAACAAATCAGCTAGCTGATAGTCAGTGGGGATAAAGTGAAGTTCAATATCACCATTCATCACATGATCCCTGATAAAATGATATATGATCTCTATGTGTTTCGTCTTTGAATGTAGCACTGGATTATTTGCTATGGCGATAGCACTAGTGCTGTCGCAATATATTGGAATCTTTGATAGCTGAAGGTCATAGTCTAATAGTTGATTTCTCATCCATAAGACCTGAGCACAACAACTTTCAGCGGCTACGTATTCAGCTTCAGCTGTGGAAGTGGACACTGAATTTTGCATTTTGCTCGTCCAGCTTACCAACTTTCCACATAGGAGTTGACATCCACCAGTGGTGCTCTTTCTATCGAGTTTACAACCTGCAAAATCACTATCGGAATATCCAGTTAGATCGAACCCTGAGTCTTTGGGATACCAAAGACCGAGGTTAGGAGTCCCTTTCAGATATCTGAAAATTCGCTTAACAGCGATCAGATGGGATTCCTTGGGTTCAGATTGATAGCGTGCACATAAACAAGTAGAGTACATGATGTCAGGTCGTCTTGCTGTAAGATACAGCAGGGAGCCTATCATTCCTCTATAGGCAGTGACATTAACAGGTTTTCCAGATGGATCTTTGTTAAGTGTTAGAAGAGGTGCCATAGGAGTCTTCATAGCTGAAGTTTGTGTCAGATCAAACTTCTTCTGCATATCTTTGACATACTTACCTTGGATGATAAATGTACCTTTGTCAGATTGTTTGATCTGAAGGCCAAGAAAATATGTCAGCTCACTCATCATACTCATTTTGTATTCTTTCTTCATTCTTTCAGCGAAGCGAGTACACAAAGATGGGTTAGTAGAACCAAATATGATGTCATCGACATATATTTGTACAAGAATAATATGACCTTTTATCTTTCTGAAAAATAATGTATTATCAATTTTGCCACGTTCAAAATTTTCAGAGATAAGAAAAGATGAGAGAGTGTCATACCAAGCACGAGGGGCTTGCTTTAAACCATAGAGCGCCTTATCCAATTTATAAACATAATTTGGATACTTAGGGTCATAGAACCCTGGAGGTTGTTCTACATAGACTTCTTCATTCAGCTTTCCATTTAGGAACGTTGATTTTACATCCATTTGATATACAATGAAGTCTTTATAGACTTCATAGGCTAAGAATAGTCGAATTGATTCGAGCCTAGCCACAGGGGCAAAGGTTTCATCATAGTCTATGCCTTCCTCTTGTCTGTATCCCTGAGCAACAAGTCGAGCCTTGTTGCGGGTTACAGTTCCATGTTCATCTAACTTGTTTCTAAACACTCATTTGGTGCCTATAACAGTTTTGTCAGATGGTCTAGGAACGAGATTCCAAAC
This sequence comes from Arctium minus, assembly GCA_954870635.1. Lineage (NCBI taxonomy): Eukaryota > Viridiplantae > Streptophyta > Magnoliopsida > Asterales > Asteraceae > Arctium > Arctium minus. Next base: position 121,337,011 of record OX941082.1, on the reverse strand, counting down.
TTTGTTGCGAGAGAACTCAGTCAGCTCTTCTTGCATAGCGCTGACCCAGTTTGGATCTCTGAGGGCACCATCAGCCTTCTTTGGCTCTATTAAAGAAATAAAGTTAACAAAGAGACAAATATTACCTGAACTTCGTCGTGTCTGAATACCTGCATCGGGATCACCAAGAATTTGATCTATAGGGTGATCTCTAGTCCATCGCTGAGCAGGAGCATGATCGCTCATTTCATAGGTTGGATCAACAATGGGAATGTTCACTGATGAAGAAGCTTGAGGTTCATCAACGATTAGCTGTTGAGTGTCATACATACCATTGTTTTCTGAGAGATGTTCAGACGAAGATGGGTCTGATGGAAGAAGTGTGTTTAGAGGCTCTGCTGAAACCCATGAGTTGGATTCAGCGTTAGGATGTATGATGTTTAGATCATCATCAGTAGTAGGATGATTTGTTTGCTGATGGTTTGAGAAGAAAGGTTCTGTTTCTTTGTAGTGAGAAAACATCCAAGCATTTAACTCATCATTGTCAGCGATTGGTTTAGAGTTCGCTGAGCGAGTTTCATCAAAAGTAACATGAATTGTTTCTTCCACATATTGTCTTCTCTTGTTGAAAACTCTGTAGGCTTTGGAGATGGAGGAATATCCTATAAATATTCCATCATCAGCTTTTGGGTCAAACTTTCCAAGCTGATCTTGGTTGTTTAAGATAAAGCACTGACAACCAAAGATATGAAGAAAGTTGATAGAAGGCTTTCTTCCATGAAAAAGTTCATAAGTTGTCTTTCCAAATCGCTTTACTATCAGCAATCTGTTTTGAGTAAAACATGTAGTGTTTACAGCTTCAGCCCAAAATTGAGTAGGGAGGTGAGAATCGCTGAGCATTGATCTAGCAGCTTCAATGATAGTTCTGTTTCTTCTTTCAGCGACTCCATTTTGCTGAGGTGTTCTTACTGAAGAGAAATTGTGAGAAATTCCCTTGTTCTCAAAGAAATTGTTCAGAGAACTGTTTTTGAATTCAGTTCCATGATCACTTCTTATTGAACGAACAGTGAGATTATTTAGCACTTCCATCTTTTTAACAAAAGATATTAGTTCTTCTGGAGTATCACTCTTTCAGCGAAGAAAGATAACCCAGGTGTAGCGAGAGTATTCATCTACAATGACAAGCGTATATTTCTTTCCAGTTATTGATTGAATGTTGACAGGGCCAAATAGATCCATATGTAAGAGCTGAAGAGGACTTGTCACTAAGAAAACTTGTTTAGACTTGAAACTAACTTTTGTCTGTTTTCCTTTTTCACATGTTGAGCAAAGAGATTCTTTAGCATATGAGTGCTAAGGAAGACCAGAAACAGTTCCTTAGAAGAGAGAGAATTCAGGGTTTTGAAATTTAGATGAGAGAGCCTTTTGTGCCATATCCAGTTGACATCAGAAGAGGCTTTAGAGAGAAAACATACGTTTTCAGTGATAGTAGAGTCCATATCTATTACATAGACATTTTCTCTTCGATAAACACTGAGAGCAAGTTTTCCTTTCTCATTTACCACTGAACATGCTTTCTTGTAAAAGCGAACTTCATAGTCTTTATCACATAGCTGACTGATGCTCAGAAGATTGTGCTTCAGTCCATCTACATAAGCCACTCTTCTGAAGGTAGTTGTCCCATTGCTGAGGACACCAAACCCTCGGGTATATCCTTTTCCATTTCCACCGAAGGTCACAGAGGGACCTTTCTCTTCCTTGTATTCAGTGAGCAGGTCTTTTTGTCCAGTCATATGACGAGAACATCCACTATCGAGATACCAGATGCTCTTTGATCCCTGCACACATAAGGAAGATTAAGCTTTGTTTGGTACCCACTTTTCAATGGGTCCTTTGGGATTAGTGGAGATGGAAGGTTCAGCAATCTTCACAGCAGATGAAGATTCAGCTTCAATGGTAATCTTCACTTTGGTTAATTTCTTAACCTTAGTGGTATTCTTCACCTTGGTCAATTTTTCAGCTTTGATGACCTTCTCAGCCTTGAAGACATTCATCTTCACTTTGGCTGATTTATCATCTTTAGTGGCAGTTGGACATTTGCTTGCAATATGGTCAGTAAATCCACAGTAATAGCATTTTCTATATTTGAAAGTGGTTTTAGGACCAGAAGAGAGAGGTTTTGAGAATTTAAGATGAGAGGGGCCAGGTCCAAGAATGCTTTTAGCATGAGATATGGGAGGAATTTTGATTTCTTCAGATCTCTTAGGCTTGAGATCAATCTTTAGCTTTGGAGGACATAGATCAAAGATTTCTATCATAGAGCTAGAGGATTGATTCGCTGAAGGTTTAGAGGGAACTTTCAGCTGTGCTTTCTTGGATGCCTTCTGAGGACGAAGAATGGATTTTCCTTTATCCGCAGACTTAGAGCCTTTGGATTTTTCCTCAGGGATAGAATTAGAAGAAGAAGGATAAAACTGATTGTAAGAAGTGTCAGAGATAGAAGTGACAAATGCTCCAAACTTAAGCATGGAACAATCTTCTTTAGGCTCATCCTGTGGTTTCCAAAAACCAAGACCGGTTTTATCACCGCCAGGAATTTGAGCATTTATTATCTCATTGATCTTTTATGAAGAATTGGACCATTTTTCAACAGTAACCTTTTCTACTTTTAGAGCAGCGATGGCTTGTTCGCGTTCTATGCTGATGATTTTATTTACAACAACTTGATCTTTCAAACTTTCCTCTAAAAGAGTCAGTTCTCTGATCTTTTCATGGCATTTTCCCAGTTGTTCAGTTAAGTCATTGTTCTTGCTTTCAGCTAGAGTTTGCCGTTTAGAGCATTGTAAAGATCAATCGTCAGCACATCAACTGCGCGACTTCTCTCTGATTCAGGTAGAGAGGGATTAGTAGAGATAGATACCTAAGATGATATATAGCTCATAGAAGTTTCAGTTGGTTCTTCCACTTCTTCTTTAATCTCAGCCATGAGGCAGAGATTAGCGACTTCTTCTTCATCAGAACTTGATTCTTCAGATTCAGCCCAGTCGTGTTCTTCAGCAATGAGACCTTTACCTTTTCGCTTGTAGCTTTTCAGCTTTTGATATTTTTCTTTCAGCTTTAGGTACTTGTCATCGCTGGATCTTCTTGAGGTAGAAAGTTTGAAGACTTTCTTCGACCTGCACTCACTTGCAAAGTGTCCAATCTTTTCACAATTAAAGCAAGTAGCAGTAGCCTTATCAACAGGGGTTGATTTTGGCTTGTCAGTGAGAGAGAGAGAGAGAGAGAGAGGCTTATTTCTTCTGAAATTGCTCTTTCTTGCAAATCTCTTAAAAGAGTTTGTTAAGAGTGCTAAGGATTCATCAAACTCTGAAAGATCAGTGTCTGATAGATCCTCAGTTTCAGAATCTAACTCAGTGATAGTAAGAGTAGATCGCTGAGATGGAATTATCTCTGAAGAGACTAAATCAACAGGAGTGTTTTTGGAGTCTTTAGAATTTTTTATAAGATTCTTCTTCAACGGGTTTGATTGCTCATAGTTAAGCAATATTCCATACAAGGTGCTGAGAGAAAGAGAATTTAAGTCTTTTGTCAGCTTGAGACAGATTGAGTAACTATCCCAGTATTCAGGAAGACATTCTAAGAATTTTGTTGGGACCTCAGAATTAGAATAGGTCCTACCAACGGTTCTTAGATCAATGATTAAGCAGTTAAACCGCTGATGAACATCAGAGAGAGATTCATTCTTACCAGCGATAAAACTTTCATACTGTCTTACCAAGTTAATCTTTCGAGTCTCTTGGATTTCAGTGGTGCCTTCATATTGAACACATATGGTTTCCCACATTTCTTTAGAAGTTTTAAGATGCATGATGGAATGGAAAACTTCATCAGGCAGAGCCATAGAGATAATGGTCTTTGCCCTTGCATTAATACCAACCTTGTTTTTTTCCTCATCACTCCATTGTCTGATTTCCTTAGCAATATAGCGTTCAGGAATAAATGGAGTGGTGGCAGTAGCTGGAACGGAAGCTATGATTTGGACAGGTTCATAGGGTCCGTTTGCTACATACTCAGGTATAGTGGGATCTGCACCTTCAAGAAATAGCATCATTCGATTTTTCCAGAGAGAGAAGTTATCTCTGCATAATCGAGGAGGTTTAGAAAGTGAACCATTATCATAGTAGTTTGTGTGTTAAGTGCCATTTTAGAATAGCAAAGAAGAGAATAAAGCAAGATCTTGTTTATCAGATTAAACAGTCTGCTCTAATACCACTTGTTTGTCCCGGAGGTGCTTAACAAGTTTGTAGAAGGGGGGGGGGGTTGAATACAATCACATAATTTAAAGTTTAATAAATTGTTTATTGATAAATCAAACACAATTTACAAGTTTGTTGCGGAATAAGATTAAGTAAGACTCAATCTAAACAAACTTAAGAAAACACTTAGATGGTTGCACAAGAATATAGAGAATGGGGATTGGAGAATATAGAAAACAAGGGTTTCTGTGAAGGTTCAAGAATAGAGCACCCCCTCAGATGGAGAGGTGAACTTTCTATTTATACCATATGCATTAAATGCATGGCAGGGCACTTTACACGTGTCCTTCATTGATTGGCTGAGAGAGTCTGACTTTGGGAAACAAGCTTTTGGCCGTATCATGAACAGTGTAGTTGACAGAGTTGTTGTACGAATTGTGGCAGAGGTATGTCCGTTCTGACACATCGTACTGGTTGTGCAAGGTAAGACAAAAGGAGACTTGAGGCATAAGTTACGTGATCGTTGAATATCTCTTCCTTCAGAGATACAAAGAAGTTCAGCTATCGCTGAAGCTTTTCCTCATGTTCCTTCGTGTATAAGTAGAGTCGTCTTTGCTTCACTGATATCCGCATCAGGTCACTAGAAGACTTGTCTTTGTTCAGTGGCTTCGTCTTCGATTCAGCTATGAACATCTGTTGACGTGAGACTTGTCTTCAGGGATTACGTTAACTGTTTACATCAGAAACTACCGCGATAACTGAACAGACTCAGTCTAATCGCTGATAGTGAAACACTAATACATATGAAATGTTTACAAGAAATATCATCAGAGATAACTGAACAGACTCAGTCTGATCGCTGATGGTGAAACACTAATACATATTAAAACGTAATTTTCACTAAGTATAGAAGAGAGTCGTTATCAAATCACTGAGAGAGTTTGGATCAACATATGTATACTCAGAAGATAATCAGGAAGATTTGAGCATTTAAAATCATGAAGATATTTCAAACAAGTAAATTGAATGAATAGACATGAATGCAAGAAACTTGTTTGAAAATCTGACATTGTATGAAAATGATCAGAATCAAATGATATAGCAATCAAGGCTTAGGTCAAAAAAAATTGATATTGTCTATACAAAACAAGAATATAGACATTCTTGAAATGACGTTCAGAAATGAAATCACGCTCAAAATCTTTGAATTGCAATCGGGGTGTATCACCATCGAAAAATTTGTTCAAATATGAGACATGGTGATAACATATCCAACAAAAATTAAACCGGTGTGTGTGAATACTTGAAAGTATATGGAAAAGACAATACACAAGTATTTATCTTTGGAAACACACGGTTTGTAAAACGTTCAAGCACAAGTAAAATGAAAACATTTAAAATCACACTTCCAATTCATGAAATCTATTTAAGAATCGGGAAGTGGTTTGAACATTTAAGAATATGTTTTCTATGATTGAAAGTCGTCCTTCTTTCAACCATATTTGAGATTGAGATAAGAAATGTAACCTTGACATTTTGTCTAAAATCTCATGAAATCACGCTTAAAGTCATAATGATATGATCTTGATAGTTTCTCTCAATCTGCAAAAAAAAAAAAATTCAAAGTCAAGTCAAAGCAACTTTATTCACAAATTTATTGAAAAGTAAACAACAGAAAACAGTAAAACATTGAGTGAACGAGTTCTGATCTGAAGTAATCAGAAATCATAATTCATACTCCACCTGAAAATATGCATCTGTAATTTGTCAGTGAAAAAACACAGATAGAGATCTACAACTCCTCCTGAAGTGTAGTTCGTCATATCTTCCGAATACATATTTCCAGAAACATATGTACTCCCCCTTGAAGGTTGATGTCCTCATCTGAGTATCGGAGTATAATTTCTTATCAGCCCGGGAGTATCATCTCTTTCCTCATTGAAGTACGAGTCCTAAACTGTTGTGTTTAGAAGTCAAACTCCTTATCATTGAGGTACGGGTCCTGAACTGTAGTATTCATAAGCCTCAGTTCATTGAAGCACGGGTTCTGAACTGATATATTCAGAAGCCAAACATCGGTTCTCTTACTCCCCCTTGACATTAGATGCCTGCAACACATAATCATCTTTCGGCTTTGGTACCCACTGGTATTTGGATCCATGTTTGTTAGTTGCAGTTCTAATAGGAGTAATAGAGTAAGAACCATACTAGAAATGATCACTAGAATTATGAACAAAATCATATGTATGACAGTAAGAACAATACCTTTTCCTAGATAACCTGATCATTTGATCTCTCGAATAAGAAAAATCAGGTTTACCTTTCAGCACTTTGTTCTTCTTTGCTATTGATGCATGTACAAATGATTTGTTACTTTTCTTCTCATCCTTCTTTTCATCATCAGCCAGTTTCACCTTCCAGACTAGCTTTTCTTCTTGATATCTCTTTTTTCTCCTTCTTCTGAATGTATCGGAACCATCTACATTTTGATCATAGAATATGTTAGTTCTATGAATCTGATCATATGATTTAACTGACCTTTTTGATGTAACAATTTGCTTATGTGAGCTTGCATCTGTCTTGAACGAACATTCAGAATCAGTTGAATCATCTCGAGGTGTGTGGATTTGTGACTCTGGAGTCGTTTGCTCAGTCACCACCACCTTGGAAATGATATCTTCAAGCTCTTTAATCCTTGAAGCGAAACTGTCTCTTTCTTCAATGAGCAGGTCAATCTTCTTTTCGAATTCAGACTTCGTTTTCTTCTCTTTCAGCGCACTTTCTGATAGTTCAGATAGCTTGTCAGTAAGCTTCTTTATCTCTTCTTCAAACATTTTTCTTTCTTCTTCAAAATATTTTTCAGCATCCTTTCTCTGACCAGATATTTCTTTGAATATTCCCACATTCTTCTCTTCTATAGTTTTCTTCTCTTTGTCAAACTTTTCTCTTTCCAAAATGATCACTTTCTCAAAGTCAAAAACTTGTTGAGAAAGCTTTATACATTTGAGCTCAACCATCTTCTTCTCTTCAACACTCTTCCTGGGAAACTCTGAGAATTTCTTAGCAAACTCTTTCTTTTCTTTCTCAAAATCAGATCTTTCTTTAGCAATTTGCTGCTCTAAGTCAGAAATCTTCTTGTTTAGCTCATGATTCTCAGTCTCCAGACTCTTAATCTTCTCCTTATTACTTTCAACAGATACTGCTTGTTGGATTAGGATAATCTGATTTTCCAAGTCAAAGATTTTTCTTTTCAGCTCTGTGTTCTCAGCTTCCACACTCAATATCTTCTCATTATTCAGTCCAGAAGTCTGTTTCAGAAGATCTTCATTAATTGTCTTTAATGCACTAACTTCTTCCCTCAGTATCTTCCTTTCATCAGAATATCTTTTTGATCACTTTGAGTAGTAGAGAACTGAATAAGAGAGATTTTTTATCTCTATTTTGAGCTTGGCTATCTTCTCTTCATCATCATCAGAAAAACTCATCTTGAAAGTCTTTTACAAAAAGAACTTGAATTTGATCGTTAGTCCAAATGAAATCTCAAAAATACAGAAAACTTGAAATATGAATTCAGAAATTTTGATCACAAAAAGAAATATGTTCCCCTACGCAGACTTAGCACGGGGGTCCCGCTACCCGGTTAGCGGGTGGGGTCAAGGGGCACACAACTTTAAAAAATTTGTCTAAGTATAGATTTCGCAGAAACACACAGAATTCGCACTCAATGCCAAACAACAGAATTCGTAAGTAAAACAATTCAGAATTCGCAAGTCACACACCTACGAATCCTAAAGTTTTCGCAATACTTACACTAGCGAATTCTACACTTAGAAAAACTTTTAAACCTTAGATTTCGTAGTCACACTCATGCAAATACAAGGAATTCGTAACACTCAGGCATGCGAATTCTTTACAATTCGCAACACTCAGACCTACGAATTCTTTACAATTCACAACACTCAGGCCTGCGAATTCTATCCTTGTGTTTTCAGAAAATCAACTATGCGAAATCTTATGAAATCTGCGAATTCTTCAAATTTTCTACGAATTCTTGACACTCTGCGAGTTCTAGAGATGATCTTGCGAGTTCTTCACGAGGGTTTGCGAGTTCTTCAGATCTCGAAGAAAAACTCCTCTGAATCAATCAAAAACCAACCTAGACATCGAATTTCGATATGAGATTTTAACAGATCGATCACCAAAACATCTAGAACTGAATCCTACCAATGAATTTCAACAAAATACATCAAGAAGTACAAATTGATTCAATACAGTGCTTGACGAACTCGTGTAACTCGAACTCAACAAATTCAACAATTAAAACACAAATCACACTATACAAATTCAATCGAATACAATTTACAAAGTCATTTCGATCAATTACAAACTCTAATTCGCACAAACACTCAAATTTCAATCTGAATTCTATGAACACAGTGTCGACTCTGAATTTTCTTGATTTCAATCGGATTTGCTCTTATACCAATTGTTAGGTCCATTGAGATCAAAGATTGAATTGATAATAAAGATAACAAGGAATTATGGGTGGAAATCTGTAGTTTTATTTATTACTAAAAATTAAACTACAGGACACAAGAACTCGTATGATCTACATGGTTACAGAATGAAAGATTACCTACAAACAACTAAACAGACTCCTTATATACTAGCCCAACATCCCCTGTATACCTTAAGCCCAAACCTTTACAAGGTCCAATACAAACTAATATGGATTACTTTACTAAACTTCTAAAATAGAACATATTTATGTTCTAACAGTTTCATTTTATGATTTTTAACAGTTGGTCTTTTGATTTGTTGAGCTTATGGCTCGGTTTCGACTTTATTAGGTCTTGGGGACGATTGTCCGATTTTAATAGCTCAATGTAGAGAATTTGGTTATGATTTGCAGTTACTGCATCTTATTTGGGAATTACATGTTTTAAATGCACTAGTTCATTCGTTTGGAGTCATGTAATGTTTTTTACTAATGCAATGGATCCATAGGCACTTGAGTCGTTACGATCAATGTTGGGACGAGTAGTTTCCCCCATTGTAGAATGGATAGCCATCGGGATTCATGGTAAGTAAGATGTGGACCTGCGGGGTTGGACATTGTCCCATGAACAATAAGGTGTAATCCAAATGTGCTTATATGTTTGGTATGGATTTGGTTATCTCAAAGTATAGACCTAGAGGGGTTGAATTTGAGTCTCCACAAGCAAAAGATCTAGAGGGGTTGAGCTCGATATGTCTTATGAGTATAATCTATATGTTTTGGTTTTATTACATAGTTGTGTGACCTACTTTTGTGTTTCGTCACGTGCAATGTAATCGGGTCTCCCCCGTCACCGAAATGCGTTGTTTTGGGTATGGAGTTTTATAATCCATGTTTTCGGTGACACTTTGAGTATGGGTTGTTATCCATGTTCTAAGGTTTTGAATATTGAATCTTATCCATGTTCTTGGATGTTTTGGATGATAGAGTTTATCCACGTTTTCAGTAGTTGGTTATTAAAGTATACGTTATGTTTTGCGTGAGTTTTGGGTTTTGGATTTATTTTCGAAGGAACGTTTTGTATCGTGGTTTTAATCACAAAGATGGTGAATGCTGGAAAAGAGATTGCTTTCAGACTTAATGTATTTTATTTTGGGAAATCACGCTTTAAATAACATTCTTAAACTTTATTGTTTTACATATTTATGATGAAAACTCTTGAGCTCACTAGGCGTTAAGCCTAACCTTTTATTTGTCGGCATGTGCATCAGGTTCCGGTTGGGGAATGGTTCTAGCAATACTATGAAGAAATGAGCACTAGTTTTACACGAGGGTAAGTAGCTTGGTGAAGTCTTCCGCATTTTGGAGATAGTGTCGGTTATTGGTTTTTTAGTAACATTCGTCCCTATTATAGACCGTGTATAAGCTGAAACCCATGAGATGGATTCAGCATTAGGTGGAATGATGTTTGGATCATCATCAGCGACTGAATAATATGTTTGTTGATGGTTTGTGAAGAAGGGTTTCATTTCTCTATAATGTGAGAACATTCAAACATTTAACTCTTCATTGTCAGCGATAGGTTTAGAGTTCGTTGAACGGGATTCGTCAAAGGTGACATGAATTGTTTCTTCTACAGTTTTTCTTCTCTTATTGAAGACTCTGTAGGCCTTAGAGATGGAGGAATATCATAGAAATATTCCATCATCAGCCTTCGGGTCGAACTTTTCAAGAGAATCTTTGTTGTTTAGAATATAACACTGACAACCAAAGATGTGAAGAAAACTGATAGAGGGTTTCCTTCCATGAAATAGTTCATAAGTTGTCTTTCCAAATCGCTTTACTATCAGAGATCTGTTTTGAGTAAAGCAAGCAGTGTTTACAGCTTCAGCCCAGAACTGAGTAGGGAGATGAGAATCGTTGAGCATTGATCTGGCAGCTTCAATGATCGTTCTATTTCTTCTATCAGCGACTCCGTTCTGCTGAGGAGTTCTTACAGAGGAGAAATTGTGAGAAATTTCCTTACTCTCAAAGAAGTTGTTTAGAGAACTATTTTTGAATTTAGTTCCATGATCACTTCTTATTGAGCGAACAGTAAGATTATTTAGTACTTCCATCTTTTTAACAAAAGATATCAGTTATTCTGAAGTGTCACTTTTGCAGCGAAGAAAGAAACCCAGGTGTAGCGAGAGTATTCATCTACAATGACAAGTGTATATTTCTTTCCAACTATGGATTGGATATTGACAGGGCTAAACAAATCCATATGCAAGAGTTGAAGAGGACTTGTCACTGAGGAAACTTGTTTAGATTTGAAACTAACTTTAGTCTGTTTTCATTTCTCACATGTTGAACATATAGATTCCTTGACATATGAGTGCTGAGGAAGACCAGAGACCAGTTCCTTAGAACAGAGAGAATCAGGGTTTTAAAATTTAGATGAGAAAACCTTTTATGTTATAGCCAGTTGACATCAGAGGAAGCTTTAGAAAGAAAACACACATTTTCAGTGGTAGTAGAGTCCATGTCTATTACATAGACATTTTCCATACGGTAACCATTGAGAGCAAGTTTTCTATTCTCATTTACCATTGAACATGCTTTCTTAGTGAAGCGAACTTCGTAGTCTTTGTCACATAGCTGACTGATGCTTAGAAGATTGTGTTTTAGTCCATCTACATAAGCGACTCTTCTAAAGGTAGTTGTCCCATTGCTGAGGACACCAAACCCTCGGGTATATCCTTTTCCATTTCCACCAAAGGTCACTGAGGGACCTTTCTCTTCCTTGTATTCAGTAAGCATGTCTTTTTGTTCAGTCATGTGTCGAGATCATCCGCTATCTAGATACCAGATACCCTTCGATCCCTGCAAACATAAGGAAGCTTAAGTTTTGATTGGTACTCACTTTTCAATGGGTCCAGTGGGGTTAGTGGAGATGGAAGGTTCAACAATTTTCACGGCAGATGAAGATTCAGCTTCAGTGGTAACCTTCACTTTGGTTAATTTCTTAACCTTAGTGGTATTTTTCACCTTGGTAGATTTCTCAACTTTGGTGACCTTCTCAGCCTTGGGGGCATTCATCTTCACTTTAGCTATTTTATCAGCTTTTGTGGCATTAGGAAATTTACTTGCAATATGGTCAGTGAGTCCACAATGATAGCATTTTCTATATTTAATGGTGGCTTTAGGACCATGAGCAGTAAGATTAGAAAATTTGAGATGTGCAGGGCCAACTCCAAGAATACCTTTAGCATAAGATCTGGGAGGAATTTTTAGTTCTTTAGATTTCTTAGGCTTAAAATCAATTTTCAACTTTGGAGGATAGATATCAAAGATTTCTGTTTCAGAGCTAGAAGATTGATTTACTGAAGGTTTGAGAGGAACTTTCAGTTTTGCTTTCTTGGTAGCCTTCTGAGTGTGGGAAATGGATTTCCCTTTATCAGCGAGCTTAACGCTTTTTGATAACTCCTTAAGAATAGGATTAGAGGAAGAAGAGCACTGAGTAGAAGAGGTGTCAGGGATAGAAGAGATAAACATTCCAAACTTAAGCATGAAACTGTCTTCTTTAGGTTCATCATGTTCTTTCCAAAAACGAAGACCGATTTTATCACTGGCAGGGATTTGAGACCTGATTATTTCAGTGATTTTGGTAGAAGAGTTACACCATCCCTCAACAGTTGCCTTTTCTGCTTTTAAAGCAGTTATGGCTTGTTCGCATTCAATGTTGATAATTTCGTTGACAATGACTTGATCTTTCAAACTTTCCTCCAAAAGAGTCAGTTCTATGATCTTTTCATGACATTTTTCTAGTTGTTCAGTTAAATCAATATTTTTGTTTTTAGCTAGAGTTTTACCATTCAGTGTATTGTACAGATCAATTGTCAGCACATCAATAGGGCGACTTCTCTCAGCTTCAGAAAGAAAGGGATTGGTAGAGATAGATACCTGAGAGGAGATATAGCTCATAAAAGTTCGTGTTGGTTATTCCACTTCTTCTTTAATCTCACCCATAAGACAGAGATTAGCAACTTCTTCATCAGAAGTAGATTCTTCTGATTCAGCCCAATCATGCTCTTCAGCGATAAGACCTTTACCTTTTCTTTTAAAGTTTTTCAACTTTTGATATTTCTCTTTCAGCTTAAGGTATTTGTTATCGCTGGACTTTCTGGAGGTAGAAGGTTTGAAGACTTTCTTTGACCTGCACTCACTTGCAAAATGTCCAATCTTTTCACAGTTATAGCAAATAACAGTAGCCTTATCAACAGGGGTTGATTTTGGCTTGTCAGTTATAGAGAGAAGCTTATTTCTTCTGAAATTGCTTTTTCTTGCAAACCTTTTAAAAGAGTTTGTCAAGAGTGCTAAGGATTCATCAAAATCTAAAAGGTCAGTGTCTGATAATTCCTCAGAGTCAGAATCTAACTTAGTGATAGTAAGAGTAGATCGCTGAGATGGAATGATCTCTGAAGAGACTAAAGCAACAAGAGTGCTTTTGGAGTCTTTAGAATCTTTTACAAGATTCTTCTTCAGGAGATTTGATTGCTCATAGTTGAGCAATATTCCATATAAAGTGCTAAGAGAGAGAATTTAAGTCTTTTGTCAGCTTAAGACACATTGAGTAACTACCCCAGCTTTCAGGAAGACATTCTAAGAATTTAGTTAAGACCTCAGAATTAGAATAGGTCCTACCAGCAGTTCTTAGATCAATGATTAAACAGTTAAATCTCTGGTGAACATCAGATAGGTATTCGTTCTTACCAGCGATAAAACTTTCATACTGTCTTACCAAGTTAATCTTTCGAGTTTCTTGGACTTTAGTGGTACCTTCATATTGAACACATATAGTGTCCCACATTTCTTTGGCAGTTTTAAGATGCATGATGGAATGGAAAGCTTCATCAGGCAGAGCCATAGAGATAATGGTTTTTGCCTTTGCATCTAAGCCAACCTTCTTTTTGTCTTCATCAATCCACTGTCTTATTTCCCTAATAACATAACGTTCAGGAACAGCAAGAGTGGTGGCAGTAGCTGGAACGCCAGCTATGATTGTGAAAGGTTCATATGGGCCATTTGCTACGTATTCAGGTATGGTAGGATCTACACCTTCTACAAATAGCATCATTCGATTTTTCCAGAGAGCAAAGTTATCTCTACTAAAACGAGAAGGTTTTGAGAGTGAACCATTATCATAGTAGTTTGTATTTGTATTGAGTATCATATTAAGAACAGCAAGGAAGAGAATAAAGCAAGATCTTGTTTATGAGATTAAACAATCTGCTCTGATACCACTTGTTGGTCCCGAAGGTGCTTAACAAGTTTGTAGAAGGGGGGGTTGAATACAAACACTGAATTTCAAAGTTTAATAAATTTTTTATTGATAAATCAAATTACAATTTACATGTTTGTTGCGGAATAAGATTAAGTAAAACCTAATCTAAACAAACTTAAGAATCACTAAGAAGGGTTGCATTAGAAGTAGAGAATGGGGGATTAGGAGAGTATAAAAAACAAGGGTTTCTATATTTTTAGAAAGATGAAGGCTTAGGGGAAACTCTCAGATGGAGTTGAAATCTTTCTATTTGTACCCGATGCATTAAATGCATGGCAGAGCACTTTACATGTGTCCTTCATTGATTGGCTGCATGGGTCTGACTTTAGGAGACATGTTTTCGGTCGTATGATGAACAGTGTAGTTGTTAGAGTTGTTGTACAAATTGCTGTAGAGGTATGTCTGTTCTAACAATCGTACGATGTGTGCAAGGGTAAGACAAAAGAGACTTGAGGCATAAGCTAAGTGATCGTCAATCGCTGAATATCCCTTCCTTCAGAGATATAAAGAAGTTCGGCAATCGCTGAAGCTTTTCCTTAGATTTCTTCACGTGTGTAGACTTGTCTTGGCTTCGCTGATATCCGCATAAGGTCATGAGTAGACTTGTCTTTGTTCAACAACTTTGTCTTCGATTCAGCAAAGAACATCTTTTGTCACGAAACTTGTCTTCAGGGATTACGTCTAACTGTTTACATGAGAAATCATCAGTGATACTGAACATACTCAGTATTTGATTGCTGATAGTGAAACACTTATACATATGAATGTTTACAAGAAATATCATCAGTGATAATTGAACAGACTCAGTATGATCGCTGATGATGAAACACTAATACATAATGTTAAACGTAACTTTCATTAAGTATAGAAAAGGATTATTATCAAATCACTGAGAGAGTATGGATCATCATATTATTATACTTGTTTGTAATTGGAGTTTAGGGTTTGAAGATCAATTTGATTTATATTGTGTCAAGGTATTAGGAAGTTGTTAATGTAATAATCTAATGTCTGTTTATAAATGATTTAAATGGGCCTCAGGATGTTTCGAGGGTGTTTCATATTTCCAAATTCCAGTACAACATAATATCTTGGAAGTCATTAGTCACAAGTATAAACTTTTTTACATATTCAAAAAGAAATGTTAAAATAGTTAACACAAGTAAAAGATAGACTTAGCAGTTTGCAAAGTCTTGAGATTTTTACTTTGCAATTATTCAAGTATTAATGACCTTTAATAATACTAATGTTTTGTAATTGAAGTTTTTGTTAGATAAAATATGCATTCAAATAGTCTTTGTTTGGAGAAAACAAGATTGGATGATATCATTTCAAGAAACACATTGTTGGTGCAAACAAGGTCGGCCTGTGCCGATGGTGTCGCCGCACAGTGCTTTCGATTACCGGGGAACAGCGGAAATGTTTTCTTTTTTAACTTTTTTATTTGTGATGGTATTAACATTTGGTTTTATTAATACAGTGATTTGAATGAATTATCGTGCAACATGGTAGTTGGACGCTTAAATGTTAATGGTGGATTTTAGTTTTACCCAGGCTCAAATCTCGTACCTTGTGTGTAACACCCTCGAATTTGGTAAGAGCAACTAATTTAAAATTCCAATGTAACATCAAAATGAGGAACAATACTTCCTCTTACTAAACAACTCAATTTACCTTAATATAAAATTTTATCGTTAACCTTGGCAATTATAAAACTCCAATAATAAATACAGACTAAATTGAAGTCGGGTGCTACATAACTCTAATACAAGTTGCCCTTTTACAACTAATGCGGAAGACTTCACCGAGCTACTTACTTCTCGAGCATACAACTATCACTCCTCTCTTCATGGTGTCACTAGAACTATTCCCAACTGGAACCTGTTGCACATGCCGACAAATAAAAAGGGTTAGGCTGACGCCTAGTGAGTTCAAGAGTTTTACATGAGTAAGTATATCTTTAAAAGAATGAACCCCATTTGAAAACATGACCATTTAATTGACGTACTTTAAAACGCGGAAAACGACTCTTTTCCAACATCATGCATTTATCAAAGATGGGCATCTCATTTCAAACATGTTTTATAAATTGATGCAACGTAAACTAGCTCGAAACATGAATATGAAATGACTCTCATTTAAGAAACGCGGATAAAACGTTATCCTAAAACACCCAAACACGGGTGGGGTAAAATATTTGACCCGTGAATCATCATCAAAACCACATATACCGTACGTCCAAAAACATGGACACTAGGTCCAATACTCACGCGACCATAAATTGAAAGGAACTCCAAACACCCAAACATGGGGCGACATACATCATTCAAACCTTAATATACGTGGAGGGAGGTCCAATATTAAGGTCCTCATTTATTGTCGACTACATAAGACCAAAGATGATAAAGTGGAATATTTTTATATTTAAGATAATGATAGCCGACAACGGGGGAGACCCGTACCCGTTGAGAGTGGAGGAAACACAAAAGTATACCACCCATGCAACGTTAATCGCATGACACCTCACGACATCACAGTCAGGTGTCCCTACGACTTCTTTACAAGCGTCACCCCAAGTCATTTGACACTTGATGAACACTCCGAAGAGCTCCATCCCAAGGCCTGGCACACTTAAAGACTACCTCTCAGGCATTACTTCAAGCGGCGGATGTCCTAGCGCCTACTTTGCCTGTAGCGCTACCAGACTCAACCCTCCTAGCGATCGCTTGTAAAGTTTCTGGTCGTAAAACATGGGTACCAGAGTTTAACTCCACAATACCCAATTGACCAAACCAAAACAGACTGACTTACGTGCCTATGGATCCAATGCGATACAGTCTAACCTTACCGGACTACGCATGAATGACCAAAGCTCTCAAGCCCGTAACCAACCTCAATACGCAACACAGCGCATTAGTACGTACGTCATAACTGGACTCTACATTGCGCCATATAAAACGGGACAAGTGTCCTCTAGACTCCTTTAAAACGACATCGAGCCAAAATACTCAAAACCTCTTTTTGACCAATGATTAACGCTTTTCAAATAATAAACGCACTCGACCCATACCATAAAATCACACGCTCCAAAATACTTGAATGGACTCCAACACAGTTTAAGTCGGGACAAAAGGTTTTCCAAATAGATTTATACTCTTAATCCTTTCAAAACGTCCATAACACCAAATTAAACCTTTTACCCAAACAAACACTAAAAATGCCTTTTCACCAAATAATCTCATTTATGCAATAAATTACCAAACACACCCATTTATGACTCATTTATCAAAATGCCCAAAAATCTCCAATACGGGTGTTTTACAAGGTTTATAAAACTAAACTTATCAAATAACCAAAACCCATCAAGTAATTCCAAAAATGATAATTCCATGTTAAACACATAAATACTTTAAAATAAACATTTTGGCATGTACAACGTTTTCACAAATCAACTTGAACTCACCTTGCTAGATTTAGGCTAAATCTAGATTTTACCCCTAAAACTTGAATCTCCAAAGATGAAGGCTTGAATCTCCAAGAAACTTCTCTAGATCTTAGATCCGACACATCTACAAGGTTTCCTTCAACATAAAAGTCACCAAAATCACACCCAAGTTGAAGGATGAAAGGAAAAAGGGTGAAACCATCAAACTCTAGTTTATCATTGAGAGAGATGAGGAACTTACCACCACAAAATACACTTGGATATTCCAATAGAATTCAAATATTTTTCTATATCCTTGAATAGATCTCAAAAACAAATCCATGGCAACTTGAATCATCAAAAACGGAGTTGAGATGCAAAAGTTATGAAGAAATGAAGTTTGGTGGCTGAAAATCGGGTTTTAAGCTCGAACAGGGCTCCGTGCGGGTTACCGGGCGGCCTAAGTCGCCCACAACTCGCCCGGATGGATTTTATGCTCGAACAGGGCTTCATGCGGGTTACCGGGCAGCCTAAGTCGCCCCGTGCACTGTTCGTCCGATTTCTTCATTTTTCACGCCCGATCACTGTTTTGGCCATAACTTCTTCGTTATAGCTTCGATTTCGCTCCGGAAACAACCATTGGACTCGTAATTGAATCCTTCATACATAAATACCATAAAATCTAGGATTCAAGTCCAAAATCCTATATCTTATTTTTTCCTTAAAATTACTGATTTCTGCATTAACTTGAAATGATACTTTTCGAATTTCGGGGTGTTACATTGTGTTTTTAATTTTTAGAGTAAATTACAGATTTTGTCCCTGTGGTCATATAAAAATTATGGATTAGGTCCCTCAAACGAAATAAGTACAAGTATGGTCATTGTGGTTTCATTTTCGTTTTGGATTGGGTCCCTTATCATAACTTTGTTAACTTTAGCACAATTGATATAAGGATATTTTTGTCATTTTATAATTTCCTTTCATTTCTTAAAAAAAAAAACAAGTAACCCACCCACACCCTTTTCTTCTTCCCTATCACATCTCTGATCAATCTATAGAAATGAACACAGAATAGTAAGAAATCTGTAAAACAAAATCTGTCAATGAATTTGCAAAACCAAATCTTCAATACAAATTTATTGAAAAATAATTACACAAAATGTAAACCGAATTTGTCATCTAAATAAAAAATGTAAATTAAAAATCTGATTCAACATTACATATGGACTTGAATGGAAAACCCAAGAATCAAATTTGCTTCAATCAAAAACCAAATATGAAATTGAACGAAAAACTCAGTTCTGCTTCAATCTCTTTATGTTATTGAAAGAATCAACCATCTTCAATCTTGATTTTTTGCACATTACATGAAAAACCAAAGAAGAAAAATCAATTTGCAAACGGTTCGATAGGGGGGATGAAGAAATCGAACCTAAATGTATGTGTGGGACGAAATCGCCAGAATCTGTGAAGATCACGATAGGCAAGATCTGTGAAGGGGAAAGCTTGTTCGCCGGAATCTGGAGATGTGGGAAGGTTTACCGACAGGGGTTGTTCGCCAAAAATATGAAGATGTGGGAAGGTTCATAGATTGGTCTAGTAAAATGCAATGCTAATGTGGTATTTTTGTTGGTATAAGGAGGAAAACCATCTTGGAATTCAATCTATGGTGGTTTTTGTTGCTTAATATGTTTTAGAGTTTTATTTTTTATATATTATAATATTATTAAGATAAGTAAGTAAAAAATAAAATAAAAGAAAGTTATTGAAAGACAATATTACCCCTGACTTAACTGAGTATGAATTAGTGGAGTTAGGCTAAGGGACCCAATCCATTACAAAAATGAAACCATGGTGACCATGCATGTAATTATTTAATTTGAGGGACTTAATCCAAAATTTTCAATAACCATAAGGACTAAATTTGTAATTTACTCTAATTTTTATTAACATGCATTTCTTTATATCCTTATTTTGTTAGGGATGATTTTTGTTTAATTATTTCTTTCCTAACCAAAACCAAATCCCACATACTTGATTCATATATAGATTGTAGGTTGGACAAATACAATGAAAAATGAAGTAGAAACTAGTCACATGTTGAAGTCTATATGAATCAAACAAGAGGTTCCAAACAAATTCTCTCGTCCTACTAAATATTTACAGATTTTGTTGGAAAATTGGCCTTAACATTAAGTAATGAACATTTATAAAGAAAAAAAAAAGACAATAATTACTTGAAAACTCCAAAAGTGGAGAAAAACACGGGCCTACAGAGAGAAATTTCACTATATAAAATACTAGTATCGGAACCGTGCGATGCACGGTAGCGTGAGTAACTCTGGTACATATCTTCTTGGATGTAAATTATTTTTATTGATATTATGTCCCTTAATAGTAAAAGAGGGAATCTGATACATATTTTCTTATTGTTTGTAAAAGACAACCCAAAATGCATTATAAATGAGATTGTAAAATACTTACTAAATTGATTGTTATAAGCACATACCATATAGTATTGAGGCATTGTTTGTTTTTTTAATTTTAAGCTTTTAATCATCATTTATGTCTGATTTGTTTATGCATTTTATAATTGAGACCATTTGTTTTTTTTTAAATATATTTAGAGCCTCTTATCTCTTGATATGGTCTGGACAAAAACGTGGTAACCCTATTTCTTAAATCTCCTCTAATTTTCGTGCAACACGATTTTTTCGATTTCAACATCAGTTTTGGCCCAAATGCACTCCAAATTTGCAAAAACGCAAACACAAATATTATAGAACTATCTGTTGGCTTTCTAGAACATATTGAATCGTTTAAATCGGGGTTTCGGTGTATGAGATATGAAAAAAACTCCATAGCCTCGCAAATCTGCCATCATTATTTTTTTGTTTCTTTTTTCGTTCTGTTACTTCGAACATCAATGCTCACTTCAATTGACGTATTTAAGTTGAATTTTTTAGGGATAAAATAGATAATTATACATATTAATACGTTGTCAGTTTGCAAAAACAAATAGTCTTATTTATTCAGATTTAAGACTTCATCACCACCTCTTAGAAATCAAAAACGAAATCAAACTTGAGACTTCAGCACCTCTTAAAAAACAAATGACACCCAAGTAATGTCATCTTGAGTCAAATGTGAGAATGAATGATGTTGCTAAAAGTTTTGTGGTTTGTGGTAGATATTAGTATCTTGGGTCTTTCGTGTCTTCGTCAGCATTAAGCACACGACATGACACGTCACATAGCAAAAACATGCTTGTAATAAAT
Source organism: Arctium minus (assembly GCA_954870635.1). NCBI lineage: Eukaryota > Viridiplantae > Streptophyta > Magnoliopsida > Asterales > Asteraceae > Arctium > Arctium minus. Next base: position 121,316,247 of record OX941082.1, on the reverse strand, counting down.
ATTGATAATTAATTATATAATGTGGAAGTTGAATGGAAATGATATTCATGTAAATACATGTCATTAGAATTTGCTACATAATAGAACAATTAAATTAATTACATATGTACGGACAAAGTTTTTACATAATTATAAAAACATCAAGCATACGATGAGAAATAACGTACTTCTTCATCAATCATAACCAAACTCAATTTAATCAACTCTCTATTTCTCTTTCTATTTAGTGACTCCCATAACCTATATCTTCAAATTATTGTAGACATTAAGCCCAACAAAGTCATATGATAAGAATGTTTTATTTTAATTCAAAAATAACTCAAAAGTGAAAAAAATAGAAAACTGGAAGCACTCTCTCATATATTAGATGGTCGGTTAGATATATAAAAGCTCTATCTTAAAAACAATTAATGAGTATTTCAGTTTAACAAATACAATATTACACTAATTACATCACTATGTTAACATGAAGCCATGTACTATTTAGACATGTCAAATATTATGTAAACTAACATGGAAATTTGGTACATGAAGTCCACTTTCGAGAGACTTACTATATATGAAATAAATATTTTAAAGTTTTTTGTGTATTTTCAAATTTTTAAGCTCTTTTAGTTGTACTTTGACCATATCATTAAATATGCTCTCTATATATTCTCCAATTCGTCCTTCCTAATTAAGTTTATACTTTCCGAAAAATAATAGACTTTTGTTATGGTTTATTTATGTCCACACTTATATAAAATGGGAAAAGGTTGTCACAAATAGCAAAAGAGTATATGTTGATATTCATATATATTGAAAATTAATTAAAAAAGATACAGTTCAACACATGAGATTAAAAAAACTACCTCCCATATTCAAAATTATCTTCGTTATGAATTATAAAAAAGAAAATACTCTAATCACATTGAACCTTATAGAAAGCATTATGTTTACATTTGTTAAACCATTAATATCCAAAGCTTTTTTTTTTTGTGGAAAAAGAGGGCTTGGTAAAAGAGGATGAAACTCCTTGTAAAACATTGATATCAAAAGTTATAGTCCATTAAGATTTAAGAGTGTAAAAATACCCCTCTTTAAATCTCAATACAAATAAAATAATAAAGAGCATTAAAGTTATAATTTAAATTGATGTAATGCTTAGAATTATAAGATTAAAAAAGCTACATGTTGGCACCGAAATGGGTTTTAAATACCAAAAAAATAAGAAAAACAATCACTCAAAGAATATCAAGAAAATAGCTTAAGAACAATATCCAACTAATTATGAATAAATCTCATGTAACAAATAAAATTGATATTGATGACAACTTGAAAAGTTAGTAATACCCAACACTCTAATATTTACAATTGAATGGAAAAAAAGAATTTTATGTATAACTGATATAAAAGAAAGAAATCAAAGCACACTTCTTGGTTTTCCTCTGAAGTATCGTCGGAGAAAATGAGTAGTTATTCACCGAAATTTGATACCAATTGTGGATAAAAGTTGATAAACCAAGAAACAAAAGTAACCCATCCCAATACACTCTAGAAATCCTCAAAATACCCTGTCGTCGTGGAGAAAATGAAAGTAGAACTCCACTCTACCCTTGGAGGTGATTATAAGCGGTGAATAGAAGTTAGAGAAGCTAATGTTTGCATATTTAAAGTACAAAGTGGCATAAAATGGAGAGTAAAAGGAGCACCTACCTAGGAAGAAATTGAGAGTAAATGACTTATAAACATGGATGGTTTAAGAGATGGGGAGAGTAAAAGGCTTGTAGGAATATGGATGGTTGGGATATTAAAAGTTAATTAAAGTGATGACAAAATTACGAAAGTAGCCGGCTTGCTATAAAAAAACTACAATATTCATTGAGGGGCACAAAAGTCTTTAACTTAATTAGCATTATTAAAAATTGAAAAAATGAGAAAAAAAAAATAAAGGAGATCCTATCCTCTAGAAGATGTCACCTCATAAAGCATGAGTTTTACTTTTATATATATATATATATATATATATATATATATATATATATATAGATTGTTACAATCATACAGTTCTAATCTCTCAAGCCTTCCCCAATAATACATACATTCTCAAGAAAATTTAACTCACACGTTTCTATTCAATAAAACAAGATAACAAGAATAGAACCCCTACTGTGGCGCTCTCTCTCTCTCTCTCTGAGTTTGAGGTTTTTCTTCTCCAACGTCCTTACTCCGGGGACTTTCTAAGCTTTTCTGCCCCTGTCTGCTTCTACCGAGTGTTCATCATGAATCTCACCAACGCCTCAATTGAAGATATAACGACCCTCACCAACAAACTCCACGCCTCCAATGACGAAGTTGCTATAGATCTTACCGATGCCACTGAAGTTGCTCTCACTGATGAGATCGAGATCCTCAGTCTTGATGAATTATCGACGACGTCAATGGTGGCACGAGTTTTGCAAAGAAGGGATGTACCAATTCTTTTCTGAAACATATATTCAGTCGTATGTGGAAGTTCCGGGAACCTTGGAAAGTTAGATACCTCGAAAACGACTCCTCCATCACTTACTTCGAGTTCTCCTTTACTTCCCCCCGCCCCCGGGACCCAGAATGGACCATGACCCGAATGTCGTGGTGCTTTACAGGAGGCTTCCTCGTGGGTTCATCCTGGCCGGCTTCCGGAAATTGGAAAGATGCGAATCTCAACACCATACCTCTTCTTCTTACTATTAGTAACATCCCTCTCAAACTTTTCATGGAAAACAATCTAAGAAGTTGGGTTTGACTAGTTGACCCCAACGCCACTCTCACCTGGAGAGAATCCAACCTCGACATGATTAAAGACTCCACAAGAACCAAGGTAAACCTTCAGATTGACAAGCGACCTACGGTGGGTGTTTTCGTCCTGTTCGAAATTAAGAAACTTTGGCTCCAATTTAAATTTGATAGACTTCCTATTATTTTGCTACATGTGTGGAATATGGGGCCACGATAAGCAAAAGTGTTCAGATAAGTTGGTAGTTATCCATGAAGCAAATGGAGAACCTGTCCAACTCTACGGGCCTTGGCTCCAAAATGATTACGTAGGTACTTGTTTCACACCCATTATGGGGAAAAAAGATTGGAAGGTGGAGGAGACTAACAATCCAACCACCGGAAAACCAACTAACAAAAATGCCTCATTCCGATCACCGGAAAACCAATCAGAAAAAGCCTCAAGTGATCCTCACTCCAATCCCAGTAGAAACAAAATCACCTTTTATTTTGGCAAAAGTGCCATTCACCAAAAAACAAAGCTCTCGCCTATTGGTACCTGTGGAGAACAGGCAAACCCAAATGATCCTCTGACCACTCCCAATATGGGGATATACTACACTATTGAAAGAGATAAAAGAAAGGAAATAGAAGTTACTGATGGGACACACCCCATTTCGTTGACCCTCTCTTTGGAAGATATGAAAAGCAAAATATTTATGGGAGATTTGAAAGGCAGAAAGAACATTGGGAAGTGGACAAACCTTGTCCTCCAAAACCCCATACCCTCTGATACCTTTATCACCTTTCCAACCTTTAATAAAAAAGAGACCAAAACTGTTCCCTCACTCCATACCGTCGGCGGTACTCTTAGAGAACCATCATCCCCTCTCACAAAAAACAATAACCACCTTTTGTATGCTCATGCAACTTCCCACCATCCTTGGACTCTTGCAAATCCAACGCCACCCATGCATGAATTTTCCAGGTCACACAAAACAGAAAAAGAATCAACATCAGGGACCGTCAGAAGAATTTGACAAGGAAAAAATCGAAGGCTGAGGGATCCAAGTTTTCTGAAACCGAAGATGTGAACGCCCCGAGTCCAACTGCCTCCGAGACCACGACCCAAAAGCAAGTTGAACCAGAGGTGAGACCTGTTGTGCAGGACTACCTAGAACAATGATCGCCATCATTTGGAACTGTTGGGTTCTCGCCAATCCTCGGGAAGTTTCGGTCCTACAGGAGCTTATCCGAGTCTCCTGTCCCGATGTCCTTTTCCTGTTTGAAACGCTTTGTAACAACCGTAATTTTCGGTGAGTAATTGTCACCCGAACATTTCTGTGACTTGTAAGCAGTGGGGATTTGTTGGGAAATGTTTTGTTTAAAGTCCCTTAGAGTATCAGGAGTATTGATCGTGAAAAAGTCGAGTTTCGGGGCTCCGGAAAAGACCCGCGACAATGCGCGACGACTATGATGAGTCACAGTCGCAGGGTCAATGTCGCATGGAGTGTACCGTGCGCTGGTACACAGCATGGTCAATGTCGCATGGTGGATCCAGGCTGCTGTAAATTGCAGGTTAAAGCTTCTTTTCTCATTCTTCACCTCTCACTTTCTCCCCAACTCTCCCAAAACTCTCCCAAGACCCACCTTCTTCATCTATGGTGCTTTTAGGGTTTTAAATCCTCACTTCCCTAATTTGTTATGTATTAATACTCTTCCAAGTGCAAGGATGGAAGCTTGATAGCAAGGATCGTCATCTTCATCTTCAACCTCAAGCTTCGTTTTAGGGTTTCCTAGGTTTTCACCAAAACCTAAGTGGTAAGTTTATCATCTCCCTTTCTAAACCTTATTATGAGTTGTAAATGCCCCATTGGTGATCCCCTAGTGTTTGGTTTCTTAAACTTCGGATTTGATGATTTTTGAGAAGTTAGGTCAAATTAGGGTTTTTGGCCAAAATGGGTACTTTGAGATAACTTGTTTGGGGAACGTTTCTAAATGGTGGAATATGAATGTTTATGTTTGGAAACTTGTAGATCTAGGTTTTTGGAAGAATATGCTTGTGGGTTCAGATTTCTTCAAATGAGCTCAAGTTGGGGTAAAATCTAGATTTAGCCTAAATCTAGCAAGGTGAGTTCAAGTTGAATTCTGAAAACGGTGTACATGCCAAAATGTTACTTTAAAGTGTTTGTGTTCTACATTAAATGGTTAACTACTGATAAGTTTTGGTTGTTTGAAAATGGTTAACTTTATAAACTTATATAACCCACATCTTTGAGATTTTGGGCATTATGACAAATGTGTCATAAATGAAGGTCTCTTGATGATTTATTGCATGAATAGATATTGGATCAAAGTTGCACTTTAGTGGTTGTTAGGTTTTATGCATTATTCATTAAATGGAATGTTTGAAAATACAAATGTGTGAGTCCTTTGGTTTTGATCATTCCCGATCTTGGGAATACTTTGGAAATTGTAAACCTTTTGGTTTTGGGCCGAAGGCCAATTGTAATCTAAGAGTCAAAGATTTTGGGAAAAGATGTAATTTGGTTCGTGTAGCCTTACTGACTCACGTACTTTTAGTCAATCATTTATTATGCTTTTTTGGGGCTTGGATTACCCTTAGATGAGTCTTTGGAACAGTTGTTCATGTCAGGATCGAATTCTTAACAAGAATTAATACTCAGAAACTAATATCAAAGAAGTTGCGGAAAAACACTTTGATATTTAATAAAACAGTAATCAAACACAGTATATAATTATCAAACAGTAAACTTGTATTGAATGCTTAAAGCTACAAGATTACACACTCAACCTCAATATTGATGAACAGGCTCACCAATACGAATTCTACTTCTCTAGAATTAGGATCTATGCCTTGAGGTTGATTTTTCTCTTGAAAAACAATTATCAAAAGTTATATCTATCTATTCTAAACATTCTATACATATACTGATAAAAAGATAATTACAAAGAATAAACAAATCTTTAGTATATCTTCCATGTATATCTTCTAAGTATATCTTCAGTATATCCAGCTGTAGTACATTCCATCAGGATCTCTTTAGCAGCACTAATAATGCTCAGCAGCATTAACTTCATCTAGCAGCATTAACTGCAAGCAGTACTAACTACTAGCAGTACTAACTAGCTAAGCAGTACTCACTTTGTTCAAGCAGTACTAACTTTAACTAGCAGTAGTAATTCTACTAGCAGTAGTAACACTTAGCAGTATTAATATTCAACTTGTTCTGGCAGTAGTAACTACACTTGTACTAGCAGTAGTAACTACACTTAGTAGAATCTTCAGTTCCCAACAAAGTTCTTCAGATATTCTTCCAGATGCTCTTTTTGATGCTCCCAAAACTTCCAAGATCATGCTCCTAAGTCTGGATTCAGTCCCAAACTCTGATTGATTATCCTCTGAATTAGGTACTTGGCCATTTCTGAATTTGGTGCACAACCCAACTTCTTCTTTAACATGGCATGAACCTTCAGTCTGGTGTGATTATATACTCTATCCACTAGGAAGTATTCTGTGTGATTTCTATCCAAAGTCACTGCATATACTCCACTAGTTTCATATAGAGTCCAACTTGTGACTTCTTTAAACACACTCTTGATGACCTGGTCCACTTCTTCAGGTTTGAACATCATGCATAGATACTCCATCACCAGTTTTGTAAGAGAAATTCCTGGAGTATTCAGATGATCTGCATACAGCTTAATTCCTATGTCAAACATCTCTTCTATATCAGATCTAGAGCATGTTCTGACAATCTTGACCCAAGTGTTGAATACTTCATACTTATCACCCTTCCTCTTGAGTCTGATGTAATCTTTCCCATCCATTGTCAGTACATCCCAGTGAATGATCTCAGGTGGCTTAACTCCAACAGGTTCTGCAGAAATTGGTTCAGGCACTTTGTCCATCACTACCATATATAAGCTTACATCATCTTTGATTGATGACCCTTGCTGGCTTGATGACTCAGGTGCCACTTCTTCTTCAGCAACATTTTGTTCTTCTTCTACTCTAGGCTTCTTATCTTTCTTTCTTTTGGCCATCATCTTGGTTCTTTTCAAAGTCTTTTGAACCTGTACTAGAGTAGCTTCCTTCTTCTTTTCTTCCTTTTCCCTTGCCATTTCTTTGATAGGAGTTCCCTCTTCACTTTCAGAGAATGGTTGATTCATATCTATATCATTACTCTCCTTGGCCTTCTTTTCAAACTCTACTCTTTTCTTTTCATTGCTCTTCAGATTCCCCATTTCTTTTTCATAGAGCTCTCTGATTTGATCAAAACTCATCTTCACAAACATTTCTTTCTTTACCCCAATTGCACTCCTCAAGAAAGTTATCATTTTGTTTCTTTCCTGAGTGGCAAGGTAAGTTTGTGAAGGTCTTCTTTTCTTTGCACTTGTATTAGCCATCATAGCCTTTCTCAGACTTATAGCCCTTTGTTTAGCCTTTTCAGTTTCAAGCCCCTTTTGATAGACTTTATTTAGCTCAGCAGCTAAAGCCTTTGCCATTTCCCTGTCCTTCTCCACCTGAGCTCTTTCTTCTTTTTCCATCTCCTTCTGCATTTTCCTTGCTAAAGCTTCATCTGATTCAACCAACCTTTGCTTCTTGATTGGTTGATCAGATTCCACTAACTTTGCCTTACCTTTATCTTTACCCATCTCCTTCTCAATGCTAGAGTTCTTTGCTGCATCACCTCTTTCTTTTATGACAACTCCTTTGGCCTTTGAGGTGACCTTGGGAGTATCATGTTTTGCTTTGATGAGTGTTTCTGCAACCTCAAGCTCTGTAAGGACCTCTTTTACTTGTTCTGCTGCTTCTTTCAGCTCAGCAGTATTAACCATTTCTGCTGCTTTACTTGAACTGGCAGTATTAATGGTTTCTGCTGCTGGCTCTGTTTCTGCTGCTTGCTCATTTTCCCCCTCAACATTATGTTTTTCCTCTTGCTCCCCCTTAGCTTTGGCATCAGCTTCTGACTCCCCCTTTTTGGGAGCATCAGTCACTGGTTTCCTCCTTCTGAGCACAAATTGTTTCTTCTTCTTTTGCAGAATCAGTTTCCTTACCATTTGCTTCAACTTGATGATTTGTTCTTGTTGTGACAGTACAATGAGTTTTAGCTCTTCTATATCTTTGCCCTGTTTGAGTACATCCATGTTGATGTTGCCCATTGCCTCCATCAATTCATCATAGTTATATCTGTCCTCACCTTCTCCAGGAGTGTTACCCCCTATTGAAGGATCATTGGATCTTTTAGTAGTGGAAGTCTTCTGCCTAGCAGAAGCACTATCCACCCCTGTGGTTTCTTGGAACCAGGGACCTTCAAATGATTGCTCATTCAAAGTTGCCATGGGGGAGGTCTTATTGATGTTACCACTTTCCTCCTCTGTGCTAGCAGGAGTAGTGGCAGCCTCATCACCCATATGCTCTACCTCCTCCTCAGAGAGCACCTCCTTTGGGTTGGGAGATACCCTTGTGGTTTCCCTTTGGATATTCTCTAGGGGAGAATTCTCCCTTAGAGGGCTTAAAGGCTTAGTTGGTGATGGTACAAGAAGGGAAGGAGCCTTCTTTACCTGTTTTCTTTGATAAGTTTGGGTAATTGTAGAAGTGGGCTTATGCAGAAGGGACTGTGGAATTGATTTTGAGAGAGAAGGTTGGGCTTGGCTAGCAGTGGGATGGTCTAATGAGGGCCTTGACCCTGCTGCCATACCTTCAGTGTTTTGGGACACCACCATCATTGTAGAGAACAATGGGGTGTCAACTCCTTCCGAGTCCCCAGCAGATCTTCTCATATTTGAGAAAACCTTGCCTTTTGGGGGTTTAGGTACATATACCCCAACAGGTTGAGGTATATCCGTCAATTCATGGTTAATTACTTCCTGAACAAATCTGGGATACATAAAGAAACTCTTTTTGTTTCCCATATTTGATACAAGATCACTGAAAATCATCTTTGAGAAATTGTACCTTCTGGATGTAGCCAAGCATACCAAAGCATATGCAATTGGACTGCTGAACTCACTCCATCCAGTGGTCTTTTTGGAGATGCAATGCATCAGGGTATGAACAAGAAAACGCCATTGGGGTGAAAACTTTGCTTTTGAGAATTTGAAAACACCCAATGGGCCTCCATACCCCATTCTAGTAAGATTAGAAAACAGTTCATCATTAGAGATAGACGTTATACCAGAGGCATCGTCTAGACGTAGACTGATGCGAATGACTTCTTCAGTAACTGTAAGTGAGTGATCACAGATTCTTGTCTTGATCATTTGCACACCATTTTCCACAACAATGGTTGCATTAGCCCAGAACTGCCTTTGGTGCTCAATGTAGATTGTAAGGGATACAGTAAGAGCATGAGCAATGTGACTTGACTTGAGGAAATCCACAATCTGATGAAATCCTGAAGCTTGCTTTGGCTTTTGTAGCATCGCAATCTCGTTGTGCTCGTCGATGAACGTCATGGATGCCATTGATCTTAGTGAAAACTTGCCTGAAAACTTCGAACTTGAGAGAGAAAAGGTTTTGAGCGCAAGAGAACAGTATGCAAAGAGTCGTTATGAACTTTTAGGCGGGCAAAAAGTATTTATAGTATTCGGAATATAAGCAGTATTAACCTAGAGCAGTATTAACTACTAGCAGTAGTAACGGCTAGCAGTATTAACTAACTAGCAGTATTAACTACTAAGCAGTATTAACCACTAGCAGTATTAACCACTAGCAGTATTAACTGAAAGCAGTATTAACCACGAGCAGTATTAACTGCAAGCAGTATTAACTGAAAGCAGTATTAACTGAAAGCAGTATTAACCACAAGCAGTATTAACTGAAAGCAGTATTAACTGAAAGCAGTATTAACTGAAAGCAGTATTAACCACAAGCAGTATTAACTGAAAGCAGTATTAACTGAAAGCAGTATTAACTGAAAGCAGTATTAACCACTAGCAGTATTAACCACTAGCAGTATTAACTACTCTTACACTTTTTGACACCATCCCTTTTCTCTTACTTTTTACTACTTTGTTCATCCCCTGATCCTTTTCTTCTTGATCCTTCATGATCATTACTCCCTCTGGAGTATTTCTAACTTCAACCTTCTGCTGGATTAAAAGTAACATGTCCTTCATCAAATCTTTTAAAGAATTTGAAGGCAGTCCATGTTCCTTGTTATGTGCCAAGAGCAACCATTTTCTTCATTCTGAATGCTCTTCCTCTTGAGCTTTTGATTGCCCTACACACTTGATAAATCAGTTAGTCTTGGAGGGAACCCAAGCCAAAGTGGTCTTGGGTTGACCTTTCTCATTAATATAATCTGTCAGTTTGGTCTGAATGAGTTGTTTAGGAATCTCATGACTGGAGTACTTTGTCAAGATTATAGGCTTGGCTGCATTACTACTAGAAGCAGCACTAGCTTTGTTAGCAGTACTAACTTGGTTAGCAGTACTAATCAAGTTAGCAGCACTATTTTTGTTAGCAGTACTATCTGGGATAGCAGTACTAACAGGTTTCTTTGCAATTGGAACCCAAACTTGAACAAAGTTGTTTGCTTTCTTTGTCTTTAAATTACTCCTTGGCTTATTTGGAGTATTTTTCTTTGGTTTAGCAAACTTGTTATGAGCATGTGATCTTATAGGTGCTCTGTTCTCAACCATATGATTCCTTCTTTTATTCCTATAACCAAAAGAGTTTTGTGGTTTTCTTTGAAAAGTGACTCTTTGGTTGATAGGGTTGAAATAACAGTGTTTGGCAAGATGATTCAATTTGCCACAGATAAAACAAGGTTTTGGTCTATTGATTTTACTCAAATCAACTCCTTGTTTTTGTGCCCACTGATTATTCCAGTTTCTCTGATTTCCCCTTGGTTTATCATGTTTTTGGGGCTCAGATTTATTGCAAGAACACTGTTTACAAGGGACAGGATTCACAACTGTGGTTTGCTTATAATGGACCTTCTCAGACTTTCCCTCAGTCTTTTCTATGTCCTTAGACTTGATCCAAGCCTTTCCACATCCCTCATTGGTGATAATGTTATTTTCTAGAGTAATCTCACCACTCACAGTGTTCTTCTTACTTTTTTCATTAAAGTTTTCTTCTTCAGAGTCTGTTTCAACCACCACTTTGTCTAATGGATCTACCTTAGTGACTTCATCAGACAATTCCTTCCTATTCTTGGTCTCTAGCAAGTCTGATATAGGAGGGATGTAGTTGTTGTTGTATGGTGGTGGTGTGGTGTTATATCCTATTCCTCTTCTAAGTTTGTCATGGATTTGAGTTTGGAGCAAAGAGTCCATTGCTTTAGAGGCATTGGAAAATTTCTCAATATCCAGCTTGGCTTTCTCAAACTCACTCTTTATCTTTTCATTCTCCTCTTCTTTCTGTTTAAGCTTAAATTCATACTGATCTTTCTCCCACTTCCAGTAGTTTGTGTCATAGGAATGTTGAAGCTCATTGGCTTGAAAACTCTTAATCTGCTCTTCAAACCTCTCAACAATCCTAACATAGTCTTTTATGTCCTTTTCTAATCTCTTCAGGTCATCACTCATTTTCTGGTTGTGATCCCTGTACCTTTTAACAGTTTCAATACAGGATTTGGAACAAAGATTAGATGTTACCTCTGTAGGAATTTCTGAGCTTGAAGACTCTGAACCTTTAGCCATGATGATGTGATTTTGAATGTAGGTTTCTGAGAATACTTGCTCTGATACCACTTGTCAGGATCGAATTCTTAACAAGAATTAATACTCAGAAACTAATATCAAAGAAGTTGCGGAAAAACACTTTGATATTTAATAAAACAGTAATCAAACACAGTATATAATTATCAAACAGTAAACTTGTATTGAATGCTTAAAGCTACAAGATTACACACTCAACCTTAATATTGATGAACAGGCTCACCAATACGAATTCTACTTCTCTAGAATTAGGATCTATGCCTTGAGGTTGATTTTTCTCTTGAAAAACAATTATCAAAAGTTATATCTATCTATTCTAAACATTCTATACATATACTGATAAAAAGATAATTACAAAGAATAAACAAATCTTTAGTATATCTTCCATGTATATCTTCTAAGTATATCTTCAGTATATCCAGCTGTAGTACATTCCATCAGGATCTCTTTAGCAGCACTAATAATGCTCAGCAGCATTAACTTCATCTAGCAGCATTAACTGCAAGCAGTACTAACTACTAGCAGTACTAACTAGCTAAGCAGTACTCACTTTGTTCAAGCAGTACTAACTTTAACTAGCAGTAGTAATTCTACTAGCAGTAGTAACACTTAGCAGTATTAATATTCAACTTGTTCTGGCAGTAGTAACTACACTTGTACTAGCAGTAGTAACTACACTTAGTAGAATCTTCAGTTCCCAACAGTTCAGTCTTGGTAGCTCGTTAAGGAGCCTTGGTCGTATGGTGTACTTAGTTGCACCTTATTTGAGAATTTCATGTTTGAGTGCGTTGTCATTCCTTGAGTCATGTAACGTTTTGACCGTAATGCAATGGATCTATAGACATAAAAGTCGGTTTTATTGTATGGGACTAAGGACCCGGATAGGGTTGATGCCCGATATGACTAAAGACTCGGTTTGAGTTGATGTCCTATATGACTAAAGACTCAGTTTGAGTTGATGTCCGATATGACTAAAGGCTCAGTTTGAGTTGATGTCCTATATGACTAAAGACTCGGTTTGAGTTGATGTCCGATATGACTAAAGACTCAGTTTGAGTTGATGTCCGATATGACTAAAGACTCGGGTTGAGTCACCGCAAGGTGTTGCTTTGGGTACTGAGTCCTGTATCCATGTTTTCGACGACATATTGTATATGGTATTTATTAACCATGATCTATGGGTTGAGTGTTATGCCCCACCCGTGTTTTGGGTGTTTTGGGATGTGAAGTGTTATTGTCAGGATCTAATTCTTAACAAGAATAAAGAACTCAGAAACAATATTAAAGGAGTTTGCGGAATAACACTTTAATATTCAGAATATCAATGAAACAGTGAATATGAATCACAACTTGTAAACTTTATTGAAAGATTAAAGTTACAAGATTTCAAACAAAACCTCAATATTGATGAACAGACTCACTAATACGAATTCTACTTCTCTAGAACTAGGGTTCTAAACCTTGAGGTTAATTCTCTCTAAAAAACAAAAACTCAGAATATTGTCTAACTTGATATCCTAAAGTATTTTCAATAAGTCTATATATATACTAAAGATAAAAGATAATTACAAAATATAAAAGATCTTCAGTATAATCTTCCATATTTATCTCCAAGCTTTCCATGAATATCTTCAATCAATACAGTTGTCTTCATTGCCATACGAAGTCTTCATCTCATAAGCAGTACTAACTATGCTCAGCAGTAGTAACTTCATCAAGCAGTATTAATCTTGTTTAGCAGTATTAATCTGTCTCAGAAGTACTAACCATGTTGTGCTAGCAGCATTAATCATACTTGTGCAAATTCTGAATTCCCAACAATCTCCCCCTAACTTGACTTTTAGGAAGAGAAGTCAAGTTCTTCATTTATGGTCTTCAAGATGCTTTCAACACTACATCTTAGTTGCCCAAATTCGGATCCAGACCCAGACTTTGATTAATTGTTCTTCTTACCACAATTCTGGCCATTTTTGATTCCTTTGCACATACTAGCTTAACTTTCAGCATCCCATTCAGCTTCTCCTTGCTATGATCATACACTTTGTCCACTAGGTAGTATTCATGATAACAGTTATCAATTGTGATCATGTATACACCACAGTTTTCAAAGAGTATCCATTTATCAATCTTCTTAAACCCATACTCATGATGTAGATCCTTGATCCTGTAAACCACCTTTTCTGGTTCAAACATCATACAAAGATATTCCATTACAATCTTGAGTAGGCTTTCTTCAGTTCCTTTCAAAACATGTTCATAAAGCTTTATTCCCACCTTATGCATCTCTTCAAGATCAGCTCTGGAGAAACTTCTGATTACTTTCCCCCAAGTTGAATATACTTCAAATACATCACCAACTCTTTTAAGCCTGAAGTAATCCTTTCTGTTGTCTCTCAGAATGTCCCAAAAGATGACTTCTGGTGCTTTCACAGAAATGGGAACAACCTGAACTGGTTCTATTACAGTCAGATAGAGACCCACATGCTCATCAGATTGCTTATTGGACTGCTCTAGGTTCTGCACATATTCTGCTGAAGGTGTAACTGAAGGTTCTGCCTCTTTTTCAGCTTCTTCAACCCTTGGCTTCTTGGACTGTTTCTTGGAAGCTATGGTCTTCACTCTTTTTGCAGATTTTACTTCCACAGTAACATTCTCTTGTTCTTCCTTCTTTTCTTCAGCTTGATCCTTTGAAGGTATGGATTCCTCAGGGAATGGTTGTTGGATGTTGAGATCATGTCTCTCTTTCATCCTTCTTTCTGCTTCTTCTCTTTGAGAGGAATCCCCTTGGAGCTTTGCCATTTCCTTCTTATAGAGCTCCTCAACTTGGTTGTATGCCATATTAGTGAACATTTCTCCTTTGACACCAATTGAACCTTTCAGAAAATTTATCATTTTTCTCCTTTCCTGATTGGCCAAAAAGGTCTTGGAAGGTTGTATTTTCTGCTTTTTGACTGGCATTCTTTTGACTTGTATTTTCTTGGCCTCAGCTGCAGTTTTTATGCTCTTTTGATATTCTTCATTGAGCTTTCTGGCCATCTCCAGTGCAAGCTCTCTGTCCTTCTCCAATTGGAGTTGTTCTTCCTTTTCCATCTCAGCTTGGAGTTGTTTTGCTACTTCTTCATCTAACTCCACCTGGTTCTTCTTCTTTGAGGGTTGTTCAGATTCAACCATCTTAGCTTTACCCTTTGAATCCTTCAAACCTGCCTCACTTCTTTCTTTTCTCTTCTTTTCAAGGCCTCCTTCATTGATGACCACTCCCTTGGCCTTTTGAGTAGCCTTAGGAGTGTCACTCTTTGCTTTTACCAAAGTTTCTGCTATTTCTAATTCTTCAACAGATAGCCCTGTTACTGCTGCTACCTGTTCTGTTACTGTTGCTGCTTGAACCTTATCTGTTTCTACTGCTTGTGCTTCTGTGTCTGCAGCTTTCTCCCCCTTAACATCAAATCCCATCTCAGATGTACTTTCCTTTTCTGCTTCAGCCTCTGAATTCTCCCCCTTGTTGAAAGCATCAGTAGCATTTTTCCTCTTCTTCAACAGAAACTGCCTTCTCCTCTTATTTTGCACCAATCTTGTCACCATTTTCTTCAATTTGGTAATCTGTACTTGTTGAGACAGAATTACCATTTTCACTTCTTCTATGTCTTTACCTTGCTTGATGACATCCAGATTAATGTTGCCCATTGTTTCTATCAATTCATTGTAGTCATATATGTCCTCACCTTCTCCAGGAGTGTTACCCCTTTTTGAAGGATCATGGGATCTTTTAGTAGTGGAAGTCTTCTGCCTAGCAGAAGCACCCTCCACCCCCTTGGTTTCTTGGCACCTGGGACCTTTGAATGATTGCTCATTCAAAGTTGCCATGGGGGAGGTCTTATTGATGTTACCACTGTCCTCCTCTGTGCTATCAGAAGTAGTGGCAGCCTGCTCACCCATATGCTCATACATCTCCTCATTGAGCACCTCCTTGGGGTTGGGAGACACCCCTGAGGTTTCCCTATAGATATTCTCTAATGGAGAATTCTCCATTAGAGGGCTTAAAGGCTTTGTGGGTGAAGGTACAAGAAGGGAAGGAGCCTTCTTTACCTTTTTCCTTATGTAGGTATTGGTGATTGGTGAAGTTGGTTTTTGAAGAAGGGACTGAGGGATTGATATACTGATTGAAGGTTGGGATTGGCTTTCAGTGGGATGGTCTAATGAGGGCCTTGACCCTGAAGCCATATCTTCTTCATTGTGGGACACCACCATCATTATAGAGAACAATGGGGTGTCAACTCCTTCCGAGTCCAATGGAGATCTCTTCATATTTGAAAAGACCTTACCTTTGGGGATTTTAGGTACATATACCTCATCAAATTGACGCATATCCGTCAATTCATTGGTTATAACTGCCTGTACAAATCTTGGGTACATATAAAAACTCTTTTTGTTTCCCAAGTTTGACACAAGGTCATTGAAAATCATTTTTGAAAAATTGTACTTTCTGGCAGTGGCCAAGCAGACCAAGGCATAAGCAATGGTACTACTGAACTCACTCCATCCAGTAGTCTTTTTGGAAATACAGTGCATCAGGGTATGGACAAAGAACCGCCATTGGGAAGAAAATTTAGCTTTTGAGAACTTAAAAACACCCAATGGGCCTCCATACCCCATTCTAGTAAGAGTTGAAAACAGTTCATCATTAGAGATAGATGAGATACCTGAGGCATCGTCTAGATGTAGACTAATGCGAATTACCTCTTCAGAAACTGTCAAGGGTTTGTCACACACCCTTGTCTTGATAACTTGCACACCATTTTCAGTAACAATGGTGGCATTTGCCCAGAATTGATTCTGGTGGTCAATGTAGATGGATGGCAACACTGTAAGAGCATACGCAATGTGGCTTGTCTTGAGAAAATCGACTAACTGGTGAAATCCATCAGCCTGCTTCGGCTTTTGAAGCATCGCGATTTCGTTGTGCTCATCAATGAATGCCATGGATGCCATTGAGCTTGAGTGTTCTTGAAACTTACTCGGTGCTTGAGAGAAAAAGGATTAGATAGAAGACGAATAGTATTCAAAGAGTCGTTATGAGCTTTTAGGCGGGCAAAAAGGGTATTTATACGATTCGGGACATAAGCAGTATTAACCACTAGCAATATTAACTAACTAGCAGTATTAACTGAGAGCAGTATTAACCACTAGCGGTATTAACTAACTAGCAGTATTAACTGAGAGCAGTATTAACCACTAGCAGTATTAACTAACTAGCAGTATTAACTGAGAGCAGTATTAACCATTAGCAGTATTAACTAACTAGCAGTATTAACTACTTGAGAAGAACTAAGTACCCATTCAAAACAACCTGAAACACTTAAACACACAGGGGTTAATAGCACCAATTTAAAGAAAGTAACTAAGGAGGAATCTATATAGGTACATAAAGAGAATTAGAATATACTTATTCATTGTTCATCATGCCCACACTTGTGACCAAGAATGTGAATCTACCCACATCAAAAGCTTTTGTGAATAGATCAGCAAACTGGTTAGTTGTGTGTACTTTCTGAACCTGAATTAGCTTCTTCTCATTACAGTCTCTGATAAAATGGTACCTTATTTCTATATGCTTTGTTTTTGAATGCTTGACAGGATTATTGACAATGCTAATAGCACTGCTGTTGTCTATGAAAATAGGAGTGTGAAGAAATGTCATACCATAGTCCATCATTTGATTCTGAATCCATAGCACTTGTGAGCAGCAGCTTGCAGCAGCTATGTATTCGGCTTCTGTTGTTGAGGTGGACACTGTGGTTTGCTTCTTACACTGCCATGATACTAGTCTTGCACCCAAAAACTGACATCCTCCAGTTGTAGACTTTCTGTCCAAGTTAGCTCCACCCAGGTCACTATCTGAATATGGAAGTAGGTCAAATGATGAGTCATGAGGATACCACAGTCCTAATCTGGGTTGACCTTTGAGATATCTGAATATCCTCTTGACTGCTTGAAAATGTGATTGCTTTGGCCTAACTTGAAATCTCGCACACATACAAACAGGGAACATTATATCTGGTCTACAAGTTGTGAGATACATGAGAGAGCCAATCATGGATCTGTAGTGATGAACATCCACATCCTCCCCCTCAAGATCTGCAGTTATCTGTTTGTGTGTCTCCATGGGTGTGCTTGCAGGCTTGGAATCTGAGAATCCAAACTTGGTTAAAATGTCCTGCACATACTTGGTTTGGCTTATGAAGATTCCATCTTGTTGCTGCTTAACTTGTAGCCCAAGGAAGAAAGTAAGTTCACCCATAGAACTCATCTTGAATCTCTTATGCATTAATTCTTCAAAATCTCTGGACAATTGATCTTTTGTGGATCCAAAGATGATGTCATCCACATAGATTTGCACTAACAGGATGTCCTTCTTCTTCCTTTGAATGAACAGAGTCTTGTCAATGATTCCTCTCTCAAACCCATTTTCCAAGAGATAGGTAGACAAAGTATCATACCAAGCTCTTGGTGCTTGATGTAGTCCATACAGTGCTTTCTTCAATTTGTATACTCTGTCAGGATATCTGGGGTTTTCAAACCCTGGAGGCTGACAGACATATACTTCTTCTTCAATTTTGCCATATAGAAAAGCACTTTTGACATCCATTTGGTAGACTTTGAACTTCATGAAAGAGGCATAGGCTAAAAACAGCCTAAGTGCCTCAATCCTGGCCACTGGTGCAAAAACCTCTTCATAATCAATTCCTTCTTCTTGAGTGTGCCCCTGCGCTACCAATCTAGCCTTGTTCTTGATCACTATCCCTCTCTTATCCTTCTTGTTTCTGAAAATCCATTTTGTCCCTATAGCTCTGTGTCCTTTAGGCAGTTCTACCAAATCTCATACATTTTGTAGTACAAACTGCAACAGCTCCTCTTGCATTGCTTCTATCCAGCTTGGGTCTTTCATTGCATCATGTGCCTTTTTGGGCTCAACCTGAGATAGAAAGCAAGATAGTAAGCCTGATTGTATGTCTTTTAATCCTCCCAACTTACTCTGATTCCTTGTGATTATTGGAGAATTGATGTCACCAATCACCAACTGAGGAGGATGATTCTTTTGAGTCCTTGTAGCATTTACAGTATAATAACCGGACATTTCATATCGAACTTTATGTGAAAAGTTAGTGTTTAGAGTTGGTCATTGCTTTGTACACTTGTACATATAGCATATGGGCTTAAACCAAACTAATTTTGTCAAACATGGTAAATTTGGGCTTACACTAATTTTGTCAAACATGGATAAAGGAAACAATAATTAAACCAAAAATGTGAGGAAATTCTCCAAACATGATAAATTTGCAATTTATAAAACTTGAGGGACTTCAAGAGAATAATTGAAAATTATAAAAACAAATTATGAAAATAAAAGAAATCAAAATCAGATTTATATCTTCTCCTTCTTCACGTTTTCTTCTTCAAACCCTAATCCAAACCCTCTTCCATGAAGTTAAGCCTCATAGCTTGATCATATGATGAAATATTGAAGATTTGAAGTTAAATCTTGAAGATAAACCATTGGGTAATTTTATAATTTTGAAATCTAGATTATTTGAGGAAGATACATACTAAGTTTGTGTGTTCTTATTGATTAGGGGCTGGAGTTTATAAGAGTTTGGAGGAATCAACACCTTGAAGAGGTGTAATCATCTTTGAGGTAAGAATTTTGTAAAATCTTAGAGTTAGATACTTGATAACCTAAAACTCAAATAGGTTTTGATTTATATGGTGTTAAGGGTTGTTAAACTAAAGCTAAGTACTCTAATTTTTGTCAATAGATAGGTTTAGAATGGTTACTAAATCAATTGGTAGTGATTGGTATGTTAACCAAGTTAATATGATGCTGTTGGATAAAACAGGAATCTGCATGTTACTTTAAAATTTTGTATAAAATTAACCATTGATCCAATTGACGTGTATGATATGTAGATGGAAACCTTGGTGTGTCTAGAACAATTGTTATGAAGAGTCCAAAAGCTAATTTTGAGCTTAAGTGTGCCAAAATACCCAATTACAGCAGCTGGTCTCTGTAAACTCGGGATTTGCACACTGTTAGTGCAAAATTCATATAAAATCGATCATAGCTTCAAACAACATGAATCCAGTGCAATTGGACTCCTAAGAGGCATAGGTACAACTTTCGTTTAGACAATATCACCAAATTATGCTCCTATGTATGATTAATATGTCCAACACAGAGATGGACAGAAGCTGAAATGTGCAGGGGAACTTTCTTTTGCAATATTTTGGTTGTTTTGTTCAAGTCCTTTTGCACCATTTTATAAACACTAGCATTGAACTATAAGCATATAAGGTGGAAATAAATTTAACATAAGCTAATAAAAGGGTGCCAATAGGATAAAGAGATCAAACAAATATACGAAATCATTTTATAATTCTAAGTGTATATATATATTACTTGTGATAGGAAAATCCAACTAGCAAGGATTTTGGACACTTTGGCATTTGGGCATCGTATTTTGGTTATCTCGACTACATAAAGGTACGGATATCTTATTTTCTTGGAACGGGATTGACCTATTGTTGAGGGTTAATCCATTCAAATATGATTTACGAATTGTAAACTTGAGATATGAAAATACCTCATTGATGTTGATTCTTGGATTTTTATCGTGTAATTTCTTTGTTGAATTCCATTTGGTGTTCCATTAGTTGAGCACGACTTAGGACTTTTCCAAAGTTTGTTGCTCCTAATAGGGACCGTTGGCCCGGTTCTTGAGTTTTACTCTGAATGCTGAGGCGCGAATGGAATGTGATAAATATGGTTTGTTGAATCGGTCCAATGACCGTGCTATTATCGGATTGAGAATGGCACGACTAGATAGAGTCAAGCCATATTTACTTGTTCATTGATTGTTGGTTTATTTTTGTGATCCGGTTAGATCACATACGTTGTGATTCTTTACCCAGACACTTAGTCGGGGGCACCGACTTTGTGATGCTTCCATGGTGGCTATAATCACTATGGCGTCCTTGTGTATGCGTGTAAAGTGCACTGGCCATGATCCGGCCATAGGGGCGAATGGATATCCTAGGAACAGAACAGAACTAGGACTGCTTTAATAGTAGTCGAGGGCTAGTGGGTGTCGTGCCCACACCGCTAGTTATCACTTATGCCCATAGAACCGTACATTCTATGGGAACAACGGGTTTAGTGTATTCGGGTGATATATGTGAACTTGAATAACACGAAACACGGAACGGGTGATTACGTGAACCCCTTTTTATATCTTTGTGATATTCGATTGATTATTTTATCGTTTCATGATTATAGGGTTAATTTGTACTTACCCTATATTGTTTATTGTTGATTTCATTGATCTGTTCACTGAGTTATTGCTCAGCCACGTTTGTTATTCCGTGGCAGGTTCTAGAGATAGACTTGGGGATTATCCGGGCTGAGTGACCGGGAGTGGATATTTTGAAGACTGGCCGGACAACCTTACTTTTGTATAGAAACTTTTGGGATTGTATATATTTATATATGTACCTTAACATCCGGTTGTCTATAACTATTACTATATTGCTATAAAGGTTACTTAGTTGCTCTGTATGCGTTTAAGCGAGTATAGCTAGTATGGGATGTTACATACAGCCTCTTCCTAAAGATTGACTTCAAGATTGGTGTAATTCTTTTCTGGAGTGTTGCCACCAAACACTGAGGAGTTCTCATCATCAATATCATCTTCTGCCAATGCAGGCATCTCAGGTTCTAGCTATTCTGAAGTCAAAAGCTGATCCTCCTTTTCACCTATCTCCTCTTCATTCTGAGTCGTTTCAGTATCCTTTGAATCTGCAGCATCTTTCTTCTCTTGAACACAGAGTTCAATAGGATCTGCTGTAGGGATTGGAAAGAGCACAAACTCTTGTCTTTTGTCTTGTACTGATTCTGTTCCTGTTCCTGTATTATTCTCATAACTGAAACCCAAAGAATTAGTTAGTGAATCAATGTCAAAGAGCCAATCAGGGCCTGTACCAAGTTTATTTGGTGTGCTCTCATTGCATTTGACATTGTCACTTTCCTCAATTATTCTAGAAGATGTATTAAAAACTCTGTAAGCCTTACTTTGAGATGAGTAACCAACCAGAAATCCATCATCTGCTTTGCTATCAAACTTGCCTAAGTGAGTTTTGGTATTAAGAATTGTGCAAGGACACCCAAAAGGTTTGAAAAAACCAATAAAAGGTTTCTTCTTGTTAAAAAGTTCATATGGTGTCTTGCCTTGAGATTTAACTATTAGAACCCTGTTTTGAACATAACAAGCAGTATTAACTGCTTCTGCCCAAAATGTAACTGACAGTTTTGAATCTGCCAACAGGGATCTTGCAGTTTCAATTAGTGTCATATTTCTCCTCTCAGCAACTCCATTCTGTTGAGGGGTCCTAGGAGCATTGTATTGTCTCTCAATACCTTTTTCCTCACAAAAGCTGTTTAGGTCATTGTTTTTAAATTCAGTTCCATTATCAGACCTGATGATTTTAACTCTTTGATTTGTTTGGTTTTCAACTCTGAGAATAAAGGATTTGATCAGTCCACTTGTCTCATCCTTTGTCCTCAAAAAATAGACCCAAGTGAATCTAGAGAAATCATCAACTAAAACTAAGCAGTAAGATTTCTTGCCAATACTCATCACATTTGTAGGACCAAACAGATCCATATGCACTAATTGGAGAGGTGTAGAGATTGTATTTATCTCTTTGGACTTATGAGAAGATTTGTGTTGTTTGCCTTTAAGACATGCAACACAATGATCATCACATGAAAATACCTTTTGTGGTAAACCTCTTACAAGGTTGCTTTTCACAAGATTATTCATTGTTTTAAAGTTCATGTGACACATCCTTCTGTGCCAAAGAGATGATTCATCAACAGAAGCTTTTGAAAATAGACAATTAAAAGATGAATCATTGGATACATTCTCTAAATCCAAGCAATAAACATTGTCCTTTCTTGGAGTTCTCAGTAGTATCATACTTTCATCAACTACCTTAAACTCTTTAGCAAGGATAATACATTCAGTATCAGTAAACAATATACTATGTTTCTTGTCACAAACTTGTGATACACTTAACAGGTTGTATCTCAATTGCTCAACATAGTAGACATCCTCAAATGTCATCTTACCCATTGATACATTACCTTTTCCACTAATCTTTCCTCCAGATGGATTATCACCAAATGCAACATGTCCTCATCAATTCTTTTAAAGTTTTGTAGGCAGGACTTGTTGCCTGTCTTGTGCCTAGAGCAACCACTATCAACATGCCAAATGCTCTTCCCTTTTAGCTGTTGGTTGCCCTGCACATAAAGTATAACAGTTAGTTTTTAGTAGGAACCCAAGCCAAAGTGGTCTTGGGTTTCCCATTCTCATCAACATATTCACAATCAGTTTTGATGACCTTTTCAGACTGGGGAATCTTATGGCTTGAATATTTTGTCACAATTATGGGTTTGTTACTGGAAGTAGTACTAACTTGATTGGCAATACTAATATTGTTAACAGTACTAACATCATTAGCAGTACTAATTGGATTAGCAGTACTAATTTTGTTAGCAGTACTAACTTTATTAGCAGTACT
This sequence comes from Arctium minus, assembly GCA_954870635.1. Classification (NCBI taxonomy): domain Eukaryota; kingdom Viridiplantae; phylum Streptophyta; class Magnoliopsida; order Asterales; family Asteraceae; genus Arctium; species Arctium minus. Next base: position 121,293,186 of record OX941082.1, on the reverse strand, counting down.
AATTGGATTAGCAGTACTAACATTTTTAGCAGTATTATTTCTGTTAGCAGTACTATTTGAAATAGCAGTACTAACAGATTTCTTTATTTTTGGAACCCATACTTGGACAAAGTTGTTTGCTCTCTTTTTCATTAAGTTACTCCTTGGCTTATTTGGAGTATTTTTCTTAGATTTTGCAAACTTGTTTTGAGCAAGAGCTTTTAAAGGTGCTCTTTTTACATTTTCATCCATATGATTCCTTCTTTGATTCCTATAACCAACAGGATTTTGTATATGTCTTTGAGAATTTATCCTCTGGTTCATAGGATTGAAATAACAGTATTTGGCAATATGGTTAAGCTTTTCACAAATAAAACAAGGTTTTGGTCTATTGATTTTACTCAGATCAACCCCTTGTTTTTGTGCCCACTGATTATTCCAGTTTCTTTGATTACCCCTTGTTTTATCATGTTTTTGGGGCTGAGACTGTTTACATGTACAGGGATTCACAACTGTGGTCTGCATATAGTGGACTCCCTGTACCTTACCCTTTTCTTTCTTTGAGCTCTCCACCTTTTCACTCTTGATGAATGGTTTACCCCCCCTTCATTGGTAATAATATGATTTTCTACAGGAATCTCTTTTACATTCTTACTCTCAGACTTCTCTTCCTCATTCTCTTCTCTGACCACCACATTATCTATAGGATCTACTTTTGTTGGTCTTATAGGTAAGTCCTCCTTATTTTGGTTCTCTAAGAGATCTGAGGAGGGAGGGATGTAATTATTGTTATAAGGTGGAGGTGTTGCATTGTATCCTATACCACTCTTGATCTTATCATGAACTTGAGCTTTAAGCAAAGTGTTCATTGCTTTGGAAGCATAAGAGAACTTCTCAATGTCAAGCTTAGCTTTCTCATACTCACTATTTATCTTGTCACACTCCTCTTTAGACTTTTCTATTTGACTCCCTAATTGATTTTTCTCCCACTTCCAGTAATTTGTGTCATACATGTGCTGAAGTTCATTGGCCTTGTAAGCCTTGATTTGATCTTCAAACTTCTCAACAATCACCTTATACTCTCTTATATCTCTTTCTAACATTTTAAGGTTGTCACACATGCTTTGGTTATGATCCCTGTACTTTTGTACAGTCTGAAGACAATCTTTAGTGCACAGCTTAGTTTTTACCTCAGTTGGAATATCTGTGCTGGAAGATTCTGAGACTTCTGCCATCAGGGCTTGATTCTAAACAACTTCTTCTGCTTGATCACTCCAATCAAATCCCATACCTTCTTGAGAAACAAGAGCTTGAGTGGAGTTTCTGTGGTTTTGGAAGCTTGAGGAATGTGCTTGCTGATGGTTACTGCCATGTTGTTGAGGAATTCCTCCTCTGCATTCTCTTGCAAAGTGTCCCATTTTGTGACACTTGTAGCACTCCACCTTTGACTTGTAAAACCCAACACCATCTTCTCTCCTCTGAGAAAAGTTGTTCCTGCCAGTCCTCTTTATGAATCTCTTGACCCTCATAGTTAGCATTGCCATCTGCCACTTTATATCCATCTCTTCAAGGTCATCTGCATTAATTTGTTCAAGATCATCATTAATTAAACCAGAATTAACATGACTAGCAAGAAAAGCTTCTAATACAGAGTCATTAGATACATCCTGCTTAGATACATAAGCAGTACTAATTGATTCTATATTAGCAGTTGTATGTTCCAGATTCTAGTTTCTAAAACAATATAATCAAACAAACAAGATTTAACAAAACAATTACCTGTTTGATTTCTTTCAAATCCAATGTTTACAACTTTCTCTCTCTAGAACTTTCTCTCTCTCTCTACGAATCTCTCTCAAACGTATTCTCTCTCTGATTATCAATAATATTTGTTACATTACTAAAACAGAAAATACAAGATATTTATACCCTTAACAAATACAAAAGAAAAAATACACAATTACATTGACTTTGACTTTATTAACAAAAGACTTTGACTTTCACATGAGAGTTGACTTTCTCAGCTTTGACTTCTTGAACTTTGACCTTCAGTCTTCTTGATCTTGTATCCAACATATTTATGCTCTAACAATCTCCCCCTTTGGATTCAAGATCACTATTGAAAGATTTAGCAATGCAGTCTTCACTTTAAGCTCTGTCAGTACAATCTCTCCTTTTTCTTTGACGATATTCTTTCCAAAACTGTCTTCAAACGATTAAGAATCTCCCCAAAACTTTCACAAGATACTTTCAGACTTTGGAAATAAATTATCTTCAGAATCAGCTCGGATTGCTTTAGCAAATAATCTTCAAAGAAAATTTCCTCAAATCTTCAGAAATACTTTGATCGTCTTCAAATCTTTACTTTTGAATCTTCTGACTTGGACATTTCTGAAAATCATCTCTCAAACCTTTATCATTTCTTGATACCATCTCCCCCTTTTTGATGATTTGAACATCAATATCATCAAAACTCTCTCCAAGAAATGTCGTTGAAAATCTATCTGACCACTGATCTTTGATAATAAGCCTCTGATTCTTTGCCAATTCATAACCAAGTATTCATCTAGATCTTTGCAAATCCAGACAAAATAAGAACATGTAACTCCTGAATCAACAAATGAATCAGTTAGAATGTCTGTCAGTAACACGAAGTTACTGTGTGTAACGAATACACAATATAAAGGAGCTTTTTGATGTTCACTCCCCCAGGGCTTCCATCCGAACATCGAAATACCACAAAGGCAATTTCTATGAATGTTATGACAAAGAAACAAATTCTTTGTGTGTTCGTGCATGTGTAGAAAGAATTAAGCACGAATAATTGCTTTTTAAGGCTCAACATAGTGTAAACCACTGAGACAACAGTAGATAAACACAGACTCAATGTGCATGATTGAAATGCGAAGGTGGGGAAGACTTCCTTCTTTTTTAATATCCAGATTTTCCAAAAGAAAACCAGATAGATTATATGTTGCGTCCCCTTGAAAATGTGAAACATTTTCTTTTTGAGAAGAAAATGAGTAGCTTGTGGGGTTTAGTCAAGAGTTGGCTTGGGCTAGTTGCCTGTTTCAATAATGTTCACCAAAGATTTGTGAAACGCTAGTAATGTGGCTGCCCGGTTTAGAAAGTAGTTGGTGCAGAGTTTAATATTCTTTTACTCTGTTCTCACACCCTCTTTCTTTTAATCATTATGCTCACTTCTAACCAAACTCTCATTTACATTTTACCTCATCACACCCACACTCATTTCTTTTAGACTCCTCACACTCAATCACTAAGGATTAACTTCTTGGGTAGAAATTGTTGGTCCCGAAGGTGCTTAACAAGTTTGTAGAAGGGGGGGGGTTGAATACAAACACAGAAATTAAAGTTTAATAAATTGTTTATTGATAAATCAAAATACAATTTACAAGTTTGTTGCGGAATAAGATTAAGACAGACTCAATCTAAACAAACTTAAGAAACACTAAGATGGTTGCACAAGAAATTCAGAGAATGGGGGATCTTTAGAGAGATAGAAAACAAGGGTTTCTATTTTGGAGTTCAAGGATTGAGCACACCTTCAGATGAAGGAGTGAGCTTCCTATTTATACCCTATGCATTAAATGCATGGCAGGGTACTTTACACGTGGCATTCATAGATTGGCTTTGGTAGTCTCACTTTTGGAGACATGCTTTTGGCCACTTTATGAACAGTGTAGTTGACAGAGTTGGTGTACGATTTGTGGCAGAGACTTGTCCGTTCTGACACATCGTACTGGTTGTGCAAGGTAAGACAAAAGAAAACTTGAGGCATAAGCTTTGTGATCGTTGATCGCTGAGTATCTCTTCTTCCAGAGATAAAGAAGTTCAGCTATCGCTGAAGCTTTTCCTCAGGCTTCTTCGCGTAAGTAGATTTGTCTGGTCTTCGCTGATATCCGCATCAGGTCACTAGTAGACTTATCTATTGTTCAGTGGCTTCGTCTTCGATTCAGCTATGAACTATGTTGACGCGAGACTTGTCTTCAGGGATTACGTTAACTGTGTTACATAGGAAACTATCAGTGATAACTGAACAGACTCAGTTTGATCGCTGAAAGTGAAACACTAATACATATTAAATGTTTACAGAAAGGTCATCAGCGATAACTGAACAGACTCAGTCTGATCGCTGATGATGAAACACTAATACATATAATAACGTAATTTTCACTAAGTATAAAAGAGGGTCGTTATCAAATCACTGAGAGAGTTTGGATCAACAATCTCCCCCTATTTGATAATGACAAAGTAACAAAAGAAAATTACTTTATGATTCAAAATATAGGAATAAAAAGGACTCATAGAATGCATGTCCCAATTACTATTTTGAGGGATCTTTTACAGTACTGATAGGGTTAAGTACATCACTGCAATTTTCATTTAATTCAGGGATAGAATTACAAGATATGAAAATCATAAGTACAAGTGACTAACTAACTACTGTAAGTATAACTAACAGATTACAGATAAGAAAACTAATCTATCAGCTATAAGAAGATTTGGGAGGATTGATCATATACTCAGGTATTTCTTCTCCTTTCTGTCTTCGTTCCAAAGATTCTTGACTGATAATTTCTTTAATTTTTTCAGCAGCAGGGAAGAAGTCACACCATAAGCATAAGAGATCCTTGAGATGATTCAGAGGACAGATAGGAATCTCAGAGATTCTTTGAAATCTGAGTTCCTCATCATCATCTCTGAAGAATATTCCATAAGGCTTGTCGATTACTTGACCAGCTTGGAAGGGACCACCAGGAGGCAGAGATAAGTCCAGAACTGAAAGATCAGGAGGAGGACCAAACAGTGCATCTCTTGAAAATTTGATAGAAGTTTCATTCCTGATGATGGCGACATCTTCAGAGGAGGAGGACCCAATTTTTCTCTTGAGTTTCAAAGATTTGGGAGGAAGAGGAGATGGCAGCTTTAGTACAGAAACGACTCTATTTATGAGGGCTTCAAGGAGTCCTTCAACGTAGCCTCTGTATGTAGATTTGGATTTCTTCAGCGCATCCCAGAACTCTAACCATTCCGTAAATCCGAAGCTTTCAAGTTTTGATACGTACATTGCTTTTTGGGTTCCATCCTCTCTGGTAATCTCCATGGTCACTGAGAGTTGATCTTTCTTCTTGCGACCAGAGATAGTCACGGCTGATATTGGAAGAAGATCAGAACGATAATCCATCTTTTGTTTGCACCATTCGATAGACTTATCGTTGATCTCTTGTTCTTTGAAGCGTTCCTCTTCAATTTCTTTCAGTAGTGCTGCTTGAACTTCCACAGGTTTGCTTTTTAGCTTTTTGTCCCTAACTTGAGAGGATTGAATCTTTAAGGCGAGTTGGGCATCTCGTTTGCATTCAGCGATCAGCTTCTCAGCTTTGGCAGATTCTTCTCTTTCAGCTTCAGTAAGGAAGTCGAGCTCTGTGGATATTTGAAGAGGGGTTTTCAGCCGTTGACTTTCTAGTTGAGCGATCATTTCAACTCTTTTCTTCACCACTTCCTCTGACCAATGAGATGGTCGAGAGGGCCTTCCTGGATGGACCAGGGAATCTTCTTCTTCTTCTTCTTCCTCCGCTGGTATTATTTGTAGTTCAGAACCCTTAAGCAGGGGTGAGAACTGTCTGGTTAGAAAAAGAAGGAAAGAAGGGATAAGTGTATTTTTAGAACGAGAGAGATAAAGGCTAGAAAGACATAGGGGTTTGGAAAGAGTAGAAAAGTGGTACAATTGAAAGACATACCTGAGAAGGATGCTCCCCCTCAGATTGTGATCCAGTCCTCAAGCATTCTTCAGCGATTGGTTGCTTGTCTTTGCTTTGCGAAGGAACACTTGAAGATGTATCACCTCTCACCCCTGTTTTGACAACCTCTTGCGAAGTTGTCCCTGATACGACGTTCGGCTTAGAGAACCACATAGATTGGTCTTCATCGTCGTCGTCGTCATCGGAGGGCTGATCCTTTTCTTGATCAACAAGATCTAGATCATCTTCCTCTTCATCGTCTTCTTCCTCATCCTCTTCAAAGAGAATGGAGTGAATCGATGAGGATTCTTTTGCCTTCTCCCCCTCAGATTGAGAGGGAGGTTCCTTAGCTTCCCCAGCAGCAATAGAGGTTTCTTCAGTTTTCTCCCCCACTTTGTCATTATCAGCGGTAGGGGATTGTTCAGCTGCTGGAGTAGCTGTTGAAGCTTTTAGCACTTGAACGTCAGCCTCCAGACGCTTAAATCGGTCTTCAACCGCAGGTATGTCGCATGTGGCATCATGAATGAATTCCACAGCGATGTTGAGGTTGGTACGATCATCTTCAGTGAAGGAGGGAGGCAGCGCTGGAGCTGGTTCATTCACTTTCTGTAGAACTTGCTGAAGAAGGGATGTGCAGAGGTCAACCTTGGAAGAGAGACCTTGAACGTCAGCTGTAAGAGACTCAAATCGTCCTTGAAAGAGTCGAGAGGACTCTCTGAGTTGGACGACTTGTTCTTCAAGAGCTGAAAGTTGAGAGTTCTCAGCTTTAGATGAGCAAGTGGCGGTCAACTTCTTCAGCTCCTCACCAGCCTGATTGACGGCGTTGGTGGTTTCATTGATGGTGTTGGTGAGAGCATCCACCTTTTCTCCTAGACTGTTGACATGCGTGTCAACAGTCGCCAAGCTAGGACCTGAAAATAATGTTAGTTCAGATATGGGCTTATTTGGAGAGGGGGGGAGAGAAGTGTTTAGGAGTATAGGTGTACCTGACGTATCAAACATTTTGTAGAACTGCATAGATTCCTCAAAAGTTTGATGCTCAGGTCCTATAGGGAAAGAAGAGGTGGCAGGTTCAGAGACCAAATGAGGAGAGAAGGGAAGAGTTTTGGGGATAGAAGTAGGGATGGGGTTAATCTCAGGGAATGAGATAGTAGGTGGGGTTACTGATGATGTGACAGCGAGTGAGATCGCTGACACGGCAGTATGAGTGACTGCTGAAGTTGTGGAGGAAAGACCCACAAAAGCATCTAAGGTAGCTTGTTGAGAAGCTCCCTCAGGTATAGTACTAGAAGGTGTACTTTCCTTAGTCTTTTTGGCCTTTTTGGAAGGACCAATTGGACTAGCTGATGGTCTTTTAGAAGTAGTGGTAGCGACAGGGATAGCAGACGAAGGAACCGTCTGCGTGGTCGCTGAAGATGAAGAAGAATGGAGAGAGAGACGAGAGCGAAGGAGAGAGATACTTACCTCGTCTGCGAGTGGCTTGACCTCCAGTGATCGTTGACCAACCCTGGCAAAGGTGCCATCATCTTTGGTGGGATAGGTGTTGGGATAGAGGAACTTGATGTACGTACATATGAAACGTACGTACGAGATCTTGGGATCTCGTTCAGGCTTCTCTAATCTCGACCTCAGATCTTCAAAGATGGCTGTGGCGTAGTCAAATTTTTGACCAGCGATAACGGAGTATGCCATCTGCAGTTGTGTTTTGCTGGCTTGATCCAGCGAACCACTCTTCCCACTCATGCACTGAATTATGTGCGAGAAGATAAAGTTCAGTTGTGATGGCATCTGATCTTTAAGAATCTTGGTGAGCTTCTTGTTAGGAATAGACGATCTTGGTTTGTTTTCCCAACAATAGCCCATTGCGTCCAGGAAGAATATCAGCTCATCATCAGTGGGGAGGGCGTCAAATCCACTCTTTGGTTTGTCAGGGAATCTTAAAGATTTCCTGAGGCTAAGAGCGGTCATGCTCCCTGGCCCTAATTCCGTGCTGAACGAGATAGCAGGGACTCGTTCGCCTTTCCTGTTTGTAAGTTCAGTTGCATCAGCAGTGAACCAGAACTGTTGAAGTAGAGTCTTGGAGGGCTTAGGATCCACAGTGATCGCGTAAGCTATGCATGACTGCTTGAGGAATTCAGCAGCTTCCACCAGATGTGGGTATTTGTCAGCTTTGAAGTCGAGTCTGGCCAAATGATTACATTTAGTAATCTCAACTTCAGTGAGAGCGAATCGTACATGCTTGGAAGCAACGATTGAAGACTGTGTCATTTCTGTTATGGAAAGAGGCATAATAGAAGAAATGATTTAGATTAAAAATAATATGATTACCAGTTTCCATAGAAGAAGGGAAACTGGAAAATTATCAAGTTATTTTTAAGAGAAAAAATAGTGTTCTGGGTAGAAAGAATGAAGAACACTTTAAAACCAAAAGGTTTTTATTTAAAAACATAAAATCAGAAGGAATGATCTTTAGTTTTAAAACAAACGTTTTATAAAATCCATAGAAAGCGAGTAGGATTTTAAAAGAATAAAAAGCATATGAACAAAGCATATAAACATGAAATAAACCTGTGTATCTTGAAGAAAAAGAGTTGCAGATTCAATATTCTGGGTTTACTTGCTTGAGTGTTCTTGAGAGAATGTTTCTTGCTTTGAAAGTTTTGAAAGCGTAAACCGTATAAAGGAGAGAAGAATTCCTTTTATACGAAGAGAGAGAAGAGAGATAAGAGAGAAAATGAAGCGGGAAAAGAAATCATCATGACATTGACACGTTCCACGAAGTTGATTGGATAGGAGGGCAACGGACGAACGTGTCAGAAAAGGCATGTCGTGGATTGTCGGTTCAAATGACGTCATAGAGGAGAGAGACTGTTCATTTGTCCGTTCAAATGATCACTGAAGAAAAGTCAGTGATAGATTTTCCTTTTTAAAAGTATCCCTGATTGTAAAGATAGGGATAGATTTTCCTTTTAAAAGATCACTGATTGGAAATATCAGTGATTAATGTATTTTTCAAAAAAAAAGCTTTTAATCATTTGAAGAAAGTTCAGTGATTAAAGTTTATATTTTGAAGAAAAACATCTTTGAGGGAGAGAGAACATACCTGAGAGTCAGAATGTTTATCAGAGAGAATGATGAGGGGAACTTTTGATTACTGACACAATACATGAACGCTGAAGAATTATTCTTCGAGGTTCAGCATTCCAAGCTCACTGATGAGAAAGTTGAACCTTGTCTCATCAAGAGGTTTGGTGAAAATATCAGCAAGCTGAAAGTCAGTAGGGATAAAGTGAAGTTCAATATCACCATTCATCACATGATCTCTGATAAAGTGATATCTGATCTCTATGTGTTTTGTCTTTGAATGTAGCACTGGATTATTTGCTATAGCGATAGCACTAGTGCTGTCGCAATAGATAGGAATCTTTGACAGCTGAAGGTCATAATCTAATAGTTGATTTCTCATCCATAGGATTTGTGAACAACAGCTTCCAGCGGCTACGTATTCAGCTTCAGCTGTGGAAGTGGACACAGAATTTTGCTTCTTGCTTGTCCAGCTTACTAGCTTTCCTCCCAAGAGTTGACATCCACCAGTGGTACTTTTTCTGTCAAGTTTACAGCCTGCAAAATCACTATCAGAATAACCAGTTAGATCGAACCCTGAGTCTTTGGGATACCAAAGACCGAGGTTAGGAGTTCCTTTCAGATATCTGAAAATTCGCTTTACAGCGATCAGATGGGATTCCTTGGGTTCAGATTGATAGCGTGCACATAAACAAGTAGAGTACATGATGTCAGGTCGGCTTGCTGTAAGATACAACAATGAGCCTATCATTCCTCTATAGGCAGTGACATTAACAGGTTTTCCAGATGGATCCTTGTTAAGTGTCAGTGGTGGTGCCATAGGAGTTTTCATCGCTGAAGTTTGTGTTAAATCAAACTTCTTCAGCATGTCTTTAACATACTTACCTTGGTAGATAAAAGTACCTTTGTCAGATTGTTTAATCTGAAGACCAAGAAAATATGTCAGCTCACCCATCATACTCATTTTATATTCTTTCTTCATTCTTTCAGCGAAGCGAGTACATAGAGATGGGTTAGTAGAACCAAATATTATGTCATCGACATATATTTGTACAAGAATTATATGACCTTTTATCTTCCTGAAAAATAACGTATTATCAATCTTGCCACGTTCAAAATTTTCAGAGATAAGAAAAGATGAGAGAGTGTCATACCAAGCACGAGGGGCTTGTTTTAAACCATAGAGAGCCTTATCCAATTTATAAACATAATTTGGATGCTTAGGGTCATAGAACCCTGGTGGTTGTTCTACATAAACTTCTTCATTCAGTTTTCCATTCAGAAAAGCTGATTTTACGTCCATTTGATAAACGATGAAGTCTTTATAGACTGCATAAGCTAAGAATAGTCGAATTGCTTCGAGCCTGGCCACAGGGGCAAAGGTTTCATCATAGTCTATGCCTTCCTCTTGTCTGTATCCCTGAGCAACAAGTCGAGCCTTGTTGCGGGTTACAATTCCATGTTCATCTAACTTGTTTCTAAACACCCATTTGGTGCCTATTACAGTTTTATCAGATGGTCTAGGAACGAGATTCCAAACTTTGTTTCGAGAGAATTCAGTCAGCTCTTCTTGCATAGCGCTGACCCAGTTTGGATCTCTGAGGGCATCATCAGTCTTCTTTGGTTCAATTAAGGAGAGAAAGTTTACAAAGAGACAGATATTACCTGAGCTTCGTCGTGTCTGAATACCTGCATCTGGATTACCAAGAATTTGATCTATGGGGTGATCTCTGGTCCATCGCTGAGCAGGAGCAAGATTGCTTATTTCAGCGATAGGATCAACAATAGGAGCAGTCGCTGATGAAGATGCTTGAGGTTCATCAGCTAATAATTGTTGAACATTAGATACACCAATGCTTTCAGAAGGGTTTTCAGACGTAGATGGATTTGATGGTAGAAGTGTGTTTAGAGGTTCAGCTGAAATCCATGAGTTGGATTCAGCGGTGGGAGGTATGATACTTGGTTCTTCATCAGCAGCTGGAGTTTCAGTGTGCTGTTGGTTTGAGAAGAAAGGTTCAGTTCCTTTATAGTGAGAGATCATCCAAGTATTCAGTTCTTCATTGTCAGCGATTGGTTTAGAGTTCGCTGAGCGCGTTTCATCAAACGTGACATGAATGGTTTCTTCTACGGTTTGTCTTCTTTTGTTGAAAACTCTGTAGGCTTTTGAGATGGAGGAATATCCTAAAAATATTCCATCATCGGCTTTTGGGTCGAACTTTCCAAGTTGATCTTTGTTGTTTAAGATAAAGCACTGACAACCAAAGATATGAAGAAAACTGATAGAAGGCTTCCTTCCAAGAAAGAGTTCATAAGCTGTCTTCCCAAATCGCTTTATTATCAGCGATCTGTTTTGAGTAAAACATGCAGTGTTTACAGCTTCTGCCCAAAATTGAGTAGGGAGGTGAGAATCGCTGAGCATTGATCTAGCAGCTTCTATGATCGTTCTGTTTCTTCTTTCAGCGACTCCATTTTGCTGAGGTGTTCTTACTGAAGAGAAGTTGTGAGAGATTCCCTTGTTCTCAAAGAAATTGTTCAGGGAACTATTTTTGAATTCAGTTCCATGATCACTCCTTATTGATCGAACAGTAAGATTATTCAGCACTTCCATCTTTTTGACAAAAGATATTAGTTCTTCTGGAGTATCATTCTTGCAGCGAAGAAAAATAACCCAGGTGTAGCGAGAATATTCATCTACAATGACAAGCGTATATTTCTTTCCAGCTATTGATTGGATATTGACAGGGCCAAATAGATCCATATGCAAGAGCTGAAGAGGACTTGTTACTGAGGAAACTTGTTTCGACTTGAAACTAGCTCTTGTTTGTTTTCCTTTTTCACATGCTGAGCAGAGAGATTCTTTAGCATATGAGTGCTGAGGAAGACCAGAAACCAGTTCCTTAGATGAGAGAGAATTCAGGGTTTTGAAGTTTAGATGAGAGAGCCTTTTATGCCATAGCCAGTTGACATCAGAAGAGGCCTTAGAGAGAAAACATAAGTTATCAGTGATAGTAGAGTCCATATCTATTACATAGACATTTTCTCTTCTATAACCACTGAGAGCAAGTTTTCCTTTTTCATCTACCACTGAACATGCTTTCTTAGAAAAGCGAACTTCGTAGTCTTTGTCACATAGCTGACTGATGCTTAGAAGATTGTGCTTCAGTCCATCTACATAAGCGACTCTTCGAAAGGTAGTTGTCCCATTGCTGAGGACACCAAACCCTCGGGTAAATCCTTTTCCATTTCCACCAAAGGTCACAGAGGGACCTTTCTCTTCCTTGTATTCAGTGAGCAGGTCTCTTTGTCCAGTCATATGACGAGAACATCCGCTATCGAGATACCAGATGCCCTTTGATCCCTGCATACATAAGGAAGATTAAGCTTTGTTTGGTACCCACTTTTCAATGGGTCCTTCAGAGTTAGTGGATAAGGAAGATTCAGCAGTCTTCACCGCTGATGAAGATTCAGCTTCAGTGGTAATCTTCACTTTGGTTAATTTCTTAACCTTAGTGGTATTTTTCACTTTGGTGACATTATTTGCCTTAGAGGCATTTTTCTTCACTTTGGCTGTTTTATCAGCTTCGGTGGTATTTGGACACTTGCTCGCAATATGGTCAGTGAATCCACAGTGATAACATTTTCTATATCTGATGGTGGATTTATAACCAAAAGGTTTTGAAAACTTAAGATGAGCAGGTCCAGCTCCAAGAATACCTTTAGCACGAGATCTGGGAGGAATTTTTATTTCTTCAGATTTCACGGGCTTTAGATCAACCTTCAGCTTTGGAGGACAGATATCAAAGATTTCTGTCACTGAGCTAAAAGGTTTATCCACTGAAGGTTTGGAGGGAACTTTCAGTTTGGTTTTCTTGGAAGCCTTCTGAGGAGGGAGAATAGACTTTCCTTTATCTGCAGGCTTAGATCTTGCAGATATCTCCTCAGGGATGGGATTAGAAGAAGAACAGGGATAGAATTGATTATAAGAAGTGTCAAAGAAAGATGTGACAAAAGTTCCAAACTTAAGCGAGGAACTTTCTTCTTTAGGATCATCCTGTGGTGACCAAAAACCAAGACCAGTTTTATCACTTTCAGGAGTTTGAGCATTTATTATCTCAGAGATCTTTGTTGATGATTTGCACCATTTTTCAACATGAGCCTTTTCTGCTTTTAGAGCAGCGATGGCTTGTTCGCGTTCAATGCTGATGATTTCATTTATAATGACTTGATCTTTTAGCTTTTCTTCTAAAAGATTTAGTTCACTGATCTTTTCATGACATTTCTCTAGCTCTTGTGTTAAATAAACATTTTTATTTTCAGCTTGAGTTTTGTCGTTTAGAGCATTATAAAGGTCAATCGTCAGCACATCAACAGCGCGACTTCTCTCAGCTTCAGGCAGAGAGGGATTTGTAGAGATGGATACCTGAGATGATATGTAGCTCATAGAAGGTTCAGATGGTTCTTCTACTTCTTCTTTAATCTCAGCCATGAGGCAAAGATTAGCGACTTCTTCTTCATCAGAAGATGATTCTTCTGATTCAGCCCAGTCATGTTCTTCAGCGATGAGACCTTTACCTTTTTGCTGATAGCTTTTCAGCTTTTGATATTTGTTTTTCAGCTTATGGTATTTGTCATCACTGGATCTTCTTGAGGTAGAAGGTTTGAAGACCTTTTTAGACCTGCATTCACTAGCAAAATGTCCAATTTTTTCGCAGTTATAGCAAGTGGCTGTAGCCTTATCAACCGGAGTTGATTTTGGCTTTTCAGTAAGAGAGAGAGGTTTACTTCTTCGGAAGTTACTCTTTCTTGCAAATCTCTTAAAAGAGTTTGTCAAGAGTGCTAAGGACTCATTAAACTCTGAAAGATCAGGGTCTGATAAATCCTCAGATTCAGAATCTAACTCAGTGATGGTGAGAGTAGATCGCTGGGATGGAATTATCTCCGATGAGACTAAAGCAACAGCAGTGCTTTTGGAGTCTTTAGAATCTTTTACAAGATTCTTCTTCAGGAGATTAGATTGCTCATAGTTGAGCAATATTCCATACAGAGTGCTTAGAGAGAGAGTATGTAAGTCCTTTGTCAGCTTAAGACATATTGAATAACTGTCCCAGCTTTCAGGAAGACTTTCCAAGAATTTTGTTAGGACCTCAGAATTAGAATAGGTCCTTCCAACAGTTCTTAGGTCAATGATCAGGCAGTTAAACCGCTGATGAATGTCAGAAAGAGATTCATTCTTACCAGCGATAAAACTTTCATACTGTCTTACCAAGTTAATCTTTCGGGTCTCTTGGATTTCAGTGGTGCCCTCATATTGAACACATATGGTTTCCCACATTTCTTTAGAAGTTTTTAGATGCATGATGGAATGGAAAACTTCATCAGGCAGAGCCATTGATATAATGGTCTTTGCTCTTGCATCTATGCCTACCTTCTTTTTATCTTCATCACTCCACTGTCTTATTTCCTTAACGACATATCGTTCAGGGACAGCTTCAGTGGTGGCAGTAGCAGGAACAGCAGCTATAATTCTAACAGGTTCATAGGGTCCGTTTTCTATATATTCAGGTATAGTAGGATCCGCACCTTCAAGAAATAGCATCATTCGATTTTTCCATAGAGAAAAGTTATCTCTGCTAAATCGAGGAGGTTTAGAAAGTGAACCATTATCATAGTAGTTTGTGTTTGTGTTTAGTGCCATTTTAGAATAGCAAGGAAGAGTATACAGCAAGATCTTGTTTATTAGATTAAACAAACTGCTCTGATACCACTTGTTGGTCCCGAAGGTGCTTAACAAGTTTGTAGAAGGGGGGGGGTTGAATACAAACACAGAAATTAAAGTTTAATAAATTGTTTATTGATAAATCAAAATACAATTTACAAGTTTGTTGCGGAATAAGATTAAGACAGACTCAATCTAAACAAACTTAAGAAACACTAAGATGGTTGCACAAGAAATTCAGAGAATGGGGGATTTTTAGAGAGATAGAAAACAAGGGTTTCTATTTTGGAGTTCAAGGATTGAGCACACCTTCAGATGAAGGAGTGAGCTTCCTATTTATACCCTATGCATTAAATGCATGGCAGGGTACTTTACACGTGGCATTCATAGATTGGCTTTGGTAGTCTCACTTTTGGAGACATGCTTTTGGCCACTTTATGAACAGTGTAGTTGACAGAGTTGGTGTACGATTTGTGGCAGAGACTTGTCCGTTCTGACACATCGTACTGGTTGTGCAAGGTAAGACAAAAGAAAACTTGAGGCATAAGCTTTGTGATCGTTGATCGCTGAGTATCTCTTCTTCCAGAGATAAAGAAGTTCAGCTATCGCTGAAGCTTTTCCTCAGGCTTCTTCGCGTAAGTAGATTTGTCTGGTCTTCGCTGATATCCGCATCAGGTCACTAGTAGACTTATCTATTGTTCAGTGGCTTCGTCTTCGATTCAGCTATGAACTATGTTGACGCGAGACTTGTCTTCAGGGATTACGTTAACTGTGTTACATAGGAAACTATCAGTGATAACTGAACAGACTCAGTTTGATCGCTGAAAGTGAAACACTAATACATATTAAATGTT
This sequence comes from Arctium minus, assembly GCA_954870635.1. Classification (NCBI taxonomy): domain Eukaryota; kingdom Viridiplantae; phylum Streptophyta; class Magnoliopsida; order Asterales; family Asteraceae; genus Arctium; species Arctium minus. The sequence continues at coordinate 121,277,794 of OX941082.1, read as the reverse complement.
TACAGAAAGGTCATCAGCGATAACTGAACAGACTCAGTCTGATCGCTGATGATGAAACACTAATACATATAATAACGTAATTTTCACTAAGTATAAAAGAGGGTCGTTATCAAATCACTGAGAGAGTTTGGATCAACAGAAATCACTGGTTAACGTGATTTCATAGAAGTTTCAATTAAGTCCTAGCACAAAGAACCCATATAATCCTAGAAAGCATGTGTTGCTCAAATGGTTTAACTATAGCAGTTAAAGCTCATATACAAATGTCATATGAATGTATGCTCATAAAATATAATCATGAAGATTTGAGCATTTTTAGACATTGAAGCATTTTCAAACAAGTATATGAAATGAATGAATATGAATGCAAAAGACTTGTTTGAAAATCTGACATTGTATGAAAATGATCAGAAATGAATGATATAACAATCAAAGCTTAAGGTCAAGAATAATGGATATTGTCTATACGAAACAAAATATAGACATTCTTGAAAAACCGTTTCGAAATGAATTAACGCTCAAAATTCTTTGAAGTACAAGCGGGGTGTCTTACCATCGAAAAATTGTTTCAATTTAAAGACATGGTAAGAACAATTGGATCAAAAATTAAACCGATGTGTGTGAATACTTGAAAGTATATAGAAAAGACAATACACAAGTATTTATCTTTGGAAACACACGGTTTATTAATCATTGAAGCTCAAAATGAAAAATGAAAACATTTAAAATCACACTTCCAATTCATGAAATCTGTTTAAGAATCGGGAAGTGGTTTGAACATTTAAGAACATGTTTTCTATATCTGAAAGTTGTCCTTCTTTCATATATATTTGAGATTAAGATAAGAAATTTACCTTTTCACGCAATCTTAAATCTCATGAAGTCAAGCTGAAGTCATTAAGATATGATCTTGTCAGTTTCTCTCATCCTGCAAAAATCTCAAAGTCTAGTCAAAGCAACTTTATTCACAAATTTATTCGAAAGTAAAAGACATAAAGCAATAAAACGATTAATGTACGAGTTTTGATCTGAGATAATCAGAAATCATAGTCTTACTCCTTTTGACTTGGCTTATATGCTCCCCCTAAAATCATGCATTTACAAAAAATTTGTCAGTGAAATAAAATGCAGAAATTAGTTATGCTCCCCCTCAAAATAATGTAGATGACCTTTAATCTTCTCTTACTCCCCCTGAGATCATGAGCAAACAATTAAAGTGCAGATATCCTTCAGACATATAGATAAAGAAAATGAAGAAAAATAACAATACATAACTTTAGTAGGTAACAACCGATTATGTTTTCAGATTTAACATACCAAGCTTAGAGACAAGAAAATTAAATCTCTTTTCATCTAATGGTTTGGTAAATAAATCTGCAAGCTGATAATCTGTTTTTACAAAATAAAGTTCAATTGTTCCTTTTTCGACATTATCTTTTATAAAATGATACCTGACATCAATGTGTTTGGTTTTCGTATGCTAAACAGGATTAGCAGATATCGCGATTGCACTCTTCGAGTCACAATATATTGGAATTTTATCAAACTTGAAACCGTAGTCTCGCAGCTGTGTTCGCATCCACAGAACTTGAGAGCAGCAACTAGCAGCAGCTACGCACTCTACTTCAGCAGTTGATGTGGAAACACATAATTGTTTCTTTGATGCCCAGCTAACGAGCTTGTCTCCAAGGAATTGAACATGACCTGAAGTACTCTTTCTGTCCAACATGCAACCTGCATGATCTGCATATGAATAGGCAGTCAGTTGAAACCCAGTATCCTTAGGATACCACAGACCAAGATCTGCAGTGCCCTTCAGATACCTAAAAATCCTTTTGACAGCAGCCAAATGGGATTCTTTAGGAGCAACCTGATATCTAGAACATAAGCATGTTGAAAACATAATATCTGGTCTACTAGATGTAAGATACATTAACGATCCTATCATACCTCTATAAGTCCTAACATCAACACTTTTACCCGAAGGATCAGTGCTAATTTTAGTACCTGGTGCCATCGGGGTTCCAATTGATTTACAATTTTCCATTTTAAACTTCCGAAGAATATCCAAAATGTACTTAGATTGGATAATGAAAATCCCCGTTGAAAATTGTTTAACTTGTAATCCGAGAAAGAAATTCATCTCTCCCATCATACTCATTTGAAAACGTGACACCATGAGGTTAGAAAAGTTTTTGCAATATTTAGGATTAGTAGAACCAAATATTATATCATCAACATATATTTGAATAAGAATAATATCGGCTTTTTCCTTTTTGATGAACAAAGTGGTATCAACTTTACCTTTGGAAAAACCCGACTTGACCAAGAATTTTGATAGAACATCATACCATGCTCGAGGGGCTTGTTTTAAACCATACAGGACTTTGTCCAAGATGTAGACGTGATCTGGCTTCTCTGGATTGACGAACCCTTCTGGTTGAGACACGTATACTTCCTCCTTAAGAATGCCATTCAGAAAGGTTGTTTTCACATCCATCTGAAAGACTGTGAAATTCTTATGAGTTGCGTAAGCTAGAAACATGTGGATTGCTTCTATACGCGCTACTGGAGCATACGTCTCATCGTAGTCTATGCCTTCCTCTTGCCGGTAACCTTTGGCAACAAGTCTAGCTTTGTTCCTAATGACGATACCATCTTCATCCTTTTTGTTTTTGAATACCCATTTAGTGCCAATCACGGATTTACCTTCCGGTTTTGGAACTAATCTCCAGACCTTCAGGGCTTCAAACTGATTTAATTCTTCTTGCATAGCAGATATCCAATCCGAATCAGCTAAAGCCTCTGATACTCGCGTGGGGTTTATCTTGCTGAGGAATGAGTCATGCATACATTGATTAAGAGTCGCTGACCTAGTTTGTACAGGCTTGTTGAGATCTCCAATTACTTGATGTAATGGATGCTCTTTGGTCCAGCGATGCTCATGAGGGAGTGGAGTAGATGAAGATTGATCATGATCATCATCTAAAAATCCACTATCAGGCTCTTCAGTTTGAATAACAGGAGGGAGGTTTGCAGTTGAAGTTTCAGGTGCAGAAGCATCAGTTGGAACAGCAGACTCTGGCTGTTGAGTAGACAATATATCACACCCAACTGAAACAGTTACTTCTGGCTCAGCATGTACTTGTATATCTTCAACTGTAGGAGTAGATGTTGTAATGTGAGTTTCTGACTGAACGGGGAATTCTTGTTCAGTTATGACTTTTGAAATGACTGGATGATTGCAACTTGTGTCTTCAGACCTGTCAGTCACAGCAGATTTAGGCAAATTAGATCCTAGAAACTCATCATAAAATAATTCAAATAAAAAATCTAAATCAGATAAATGTGAAATAGATGTAGAAGCGTTATTCGAATTATTCGCTGTAGAAGCAGGTTCTGGACTGATCTGCCCAGAAGCTAATACTCCAGTGATCATGGGTTCTGAACTGAGTTGTTCAGAAGCCATCTCTTCATCGAATGTTACATTCACGCTCTCGACAACTGTCTTTAACTCCTTCAGATAAACACGGTATGCTGCAGATGTGGAAGAATAACTAATGAAGATGCCCTCGTCCGCCTTAGCACTGAATTTATTCAGACTCTCTCTGTCGTTAAGCACAAAACATTTACACCCAAATATGTGAAAATACTTGATTGTTGGTGTTCTGTTGTTGATCAGCTCATATGGAGTCTTTTGAAAACGGCGGTGTATCATGGACCAATTTTGAGTATGACATGCAGTCGACACAGCTTATGCCCACAAAAATAGAGGTAGATCGAATTGGCTAAGCATAGTACGAGCGGCCTCGACTAGCGTCCGACTTCGCCTTTCGACTACTCCATTTTGTTTAGGCGTACGAGCAGCAGAGTACTGATGTGATATCCCGACCGATTCGAGATATTCTTCAACTATCTTGTTTTTGAACTCTGTGACGTTTTCCGTACGAAGAAACTTGACTTGTCTTTGCATATTCACTTGGGTCGTCTTTAAGAAAGTAATGAGAACTTCGGGCGTTTCATCTTTTGATCGAAGAAATTTGACCCACGTGTATCTTGAGTAATCGTCCACAATAACCAACACGTATTTCTTTCCACCCAAGCTTTGTGTTCTCATCGAACCACACAAATCCATATGTAACAATTCTAACGAAGAACTAGTGCTTGGTTCAGGCTTCGGTTTATGAGTGGCTCTCTTCATCTTACCCTTTTCACAAGTTGTGCATAAGTGTTCTTTCTTATATTTCAGCTCAGGAAGTCCTTTTACCAATTTTCCACTAACCAGCTTGTTGATATAACGAAAGTTCAGGTGTGATAAACGTCTATGCCAGAGCCAACTTTGTTGCATTGAAGCTTTTGTCATTAAGCAAACTTGATTGTCAATCTGAACTTTGGACAGGTTGATGGTATAGAGGTTTGTCTTTCGATTTCCAGCTAAGAGTTTTGTGCCGTCTTCAGTACGAACTGAGCAACTCTTAGATTTGAAGTTGACCTCTAACCCTTTATCGCAGAATTGACCAATGCTAAATAAGTTGTGCCCCAAGCCTTCGACATAATTCACCTTACTTATCGTTATGTTGTCTTGAATGATGTCACCATATCCTAAGATTGGTGAAAGCTGATCGTTTCCAAATCTGACATTTCCACTGAATTTCTCTGTATATTTAGACAATAAAGCTTTTTGCCCAGTCATATGCGTGGAACATCCACTGTCCAAGTACCACATATGTCGGGTATGCAAGAGAAATCAGAAAACAATAGATTTAGGTACCCATTTATAAACGGGTCCTAACAGATTAGTACAAGATTTTGGTATCCATTTAAATATGGACCCTCCTTTTCTTTGAAAACTTTTAAAAACATTTGACCTTGAAGAATAAACATGATAATATCCAAACCAATCAGAAGAATTATGAGAATAAGCAAAATCATTTCTCCGATAATGATAAGATTTAGTAGTAATAGGAGATAATTGAATCAATTGTTTTATTGAATAACGCTTGTAAGAAGTTACAAGGTTTTGTTTATGAGAAGCATATTGACCAACTACATCAGAATCACTACTATCAGATCTAGTACAAGAATTATCAGAAACTGATTCAGTTATCTCATCATCCTTCCTTTTTGGTCGCCATTCGGTTCTCGCTTTCGACCTTTTCTTCCTTATATCTGAAACAAAAGATTTAGATTTATTAGGAAAATCAGATTTCTGAGATTGATTTTTCTTGCGTTTACCAGTGTTATTCTTGTTCTGTGAATGCTGTTTCTTATGTTTCTTACCATTAACATAGTAATCAGCATTCCCAGAAACTGATTCACCAACCTTAGTTGATGATTCACCTTTCTCATGTACACTTGGTAAAGCTTTTCCATTTATGATAAAAGTAGAATGATTTGGAAGTTGAGCAGTAAAGTCAAACATATCAATTTCCTCGATACACCCTTCATCAGAATTTAGAAAATCATTTGCAGACTCAAATAGATCATCAAAATCAGTCTTAGAAGTTTGAGGTACTTCTGAAGATGTAGAACACACTTTAGATTTGCAAATAAAATTTGTATTCTTTAATACTGTTGAAAATACGTTTTGTGTTAGATCACTCAAAATTCTTTCATCAGATAAAATATTTTCTAACTCAATTATTTTTCTCTCTAAGACAAGTGGAGGTACATAAATTTTAGCTTGAACAGGTTTTGCTTCCATCTCAATCGAAGAATAACTAGCAAAATAATCAGTTGAAAGTAATTTTGGTGTTTTAGAAAGATAACTATCATTCAGTCTTTCATAACAGAATGGTAGTTGCATTTTCTTCAAATTCATTCTTTTCTCATCTTCTTTTTCCTCAACTTCTTTTGATGCTTTGGTGATAAATTTGGGTTTCAAATGAGGATATTCATCAGCTGCATACATATAATTTGCATTATATAGACCTGGCTGTTTTCTGATAGCTTTTTCTAAGTAATGAGGATTATCAAACCCTAATCCCCATTTTTCTTTAAAATCAACATCTTCATCAGGTGTATTCAAAAAAATAGTTTGATCTGTTTGGCCTCTAAGATACAATTTTGCTTCCACACCATTTACCTTTTTCTCTAAAGTCTTGTTCTCAACCTGCAGTTTAAACGATTTTAGAACACATTCTTGTTTTTCAGAATCAGACTTAAACAATTGTTTTTGCAATTCAGAAATCTTACTTTCAAAACAATCTTTTTCATTTTGAAAAACAGAAGCAGATTTGCGTAGAGAATCAATTAAATCTTTGTTCTCAATAACTGACGTGTTGAGCTCAAAGACCTTTTCATTTCTCCTAGAAACTCTGTCTTTTTCCTTTTTCAATTTATTTTGAAGATCTTGAAGTTCGACCCTCATGGCTTCCATTTTGGTCATGAAATCATTTTCAGTTAAGTTCATTACCTCATCAGCAGTCTCATTATCTGAATCATCATCTTTCACTTCTTTTCCCATCAAGCATAGATGAGTAGTCTCTTCTTGTTCTTCCTCATCAGAATGATCCAACCAGTATTTATCTTCAGCCATTAATGCCTTGCCAGCTTCTTGTTGTTTGGCCAAGATCAATTTGTTTTGATAATATTCTGAGTTGCGAACCTTTGGCTTCCGACATTCTTTTGCATAATGTCCGAACTTGCCACAGTTGTAGCATTTGATCAGATCATTAGCCGTCTTCTTTTCAGTACTTGTGTAGTCATTTACATACTTCTTCTTTTCTTCTTGCTTTTTCTCAATCGTTCTATTTCCTTCCACTCTTTCTCTATGCTCGTGGTTCTTTGAACTTGATGAAGAATATCTCTGAGAATTGGATCCCGGCTTCTTGTAGAACTTCTTTTGGAAAGCACGGGTTAACAGTAGCATAGCTTGCTTGAGACTTTCTCCATCATCTCCATCAGATTCAGACTCTGATTCAGAACTAAATACCACTGTCTTCTTCTTATTCTTCTTCTATATCTTTTCTTTCTCTTTCTCTCCAGCTACTAATGCTATAGGATCAACAGCTTTCTCAACTTTCTTTTTCTCAGCTCTTTTCTCTTCTACCTCTTCTTCATTCTGTCGCAGAGTCTCGTAGACTTCATGTAGAGGTATTTCGTTCAAATCCTTCATTTGTTTCATCCTTCGCGTGTGCTCTTTCCATTCAGGTTGCAATATGCTGAGAAACTTTACATTGTTCTCAATCTGTTGCTTGTTGACCTTGTTCTTGGAAAGCTCATTCAGAAGCAGCACAAACCTATCATAGGTTTCCTCCAAGCTTTCATTTTCTTTTGCTCTAAATTCTTCGTAGCTGTTTATGCAGTTAGCTACCTTCATTTGGTTTCCAACTCTAGAACCCAACATCATTTTTCTTAATTGATCCCACATTGATTTGCCAGTTTCATTGTAGCTATCCATTTTCACATATATCTCATTTGTCATGCTTTGTAAAAGCAAAGATCTGGCTTGTTTATCAGCATCAACCCTTTTCTTCTGTTCATCAGAAAAACTAGCATACTTTTTATCCACTCTCCTTGTTCTCGGAGCTCCATCTGAATCATTACCACCAGCAGGAATCTCCTCAGTAGGTTTCTTCATTGGGCCTTCTGTGATAGATTTCAGAATGTTCTCTCCATTTGATTGTCTATCAACAAAGTCCAAAAATCTATCTCTTCATTATTCATATTCTCCTTTGAACAGCACCGGAGGCTTGACATCAGTTCCAATTGAGAGAGTGTCTCTGGAAGTCATCCTGTATTTACCTGTTTGAAAAATATGCAATAAGAAACTAGAACTGATCGTTAGTCCAAAATATGAAATCACAAAGATACAAGAAATCTTGAAATAGAAATTCAGAAATTTTAATCACAATCAGAATTATGTCCCCCTCCACAGACTTAGCACGGGGGTCCCTAGAGAAAAAATTTGACTAAGTACAGAAACTCGCAAATCACTGTTAAAGCTTAAAACTCGCAGGCGCTGAAACTCGCAAACCACTATTCAAAGTGAAACTCGCAGATCAAAAGAACTCGCTGAAACTCGCAGATAGCAGCGTACGCGTTTGCTGAACTCGCAAGTGCCTACTTGCGCGTTTTGAACAAACTCGCAGATCGAAAGACTCGTAGATCATTATTCACAATGAAACTCGCTAACTGAGGCGTGCACGTTTCCAAAACTCGCTTGTCAATGCTTGCGCGTTTTGAACAAAACTCGCTAGCTATACTTGCGCGTTTCCACACTTAGAACTTTTTCTCGAAATTTCAAACTCGCACGTCGATAGAACTTGATTAGCGAGTTTCTAGAACTCGCAGATAACGCCTTGCGCGTTTGAGACCAAAATTTATCCTTTGACTTGCGCGTTTGGACGAAGAACTTGCGCGTTTGGGAGATCTAGCGCGTTCTTCCGAAAGTCGACCCAAAAATTGATTTTTCCATCTGAATTCGATCTAAACTTTGTCCAATTGATCTGAAACTTTGAATTGTTGCTCGATTACAATGCTAGAACAGATTACAACTCAATAAACTTACAAACAAACACTTACAATACAAAAAGATCGATGAAACAGTAAATTTTGACTCATGAACAAAAATCACAAAATTCGTGTGATTTACAGTGCAATACTGAAATTGAATTACAAAGACTCAATCTAATACACTTTTAAAACAATTCCTAACCAAAATCTGCTCCAAAAACACTCAAAAACTCAGAATCCGATTTTTCCTTTCAAGAACAGTGACGAACCACCAAAAACTTTAATTTCTTGATTTGATTTCACCTTTGAATCTGCTCTGATACCAATTGTGTGTTCCAGATTCTAGTTTCTAAAACAATATAATCAAACAAACAAGATTTAATAAAACAATTACCTGTTTGATTTCTTTCAAATCCAATGTTTACAACTTTCTCTCTCTCTCTACGAATCTCTCTCAAACGTATTCTCTCTCTGATTATCAATAATATTTGTTACATTACTAAAACAGAAAATACAAGGTATTTATACCCTTAACAAATACAAAAGAAACAATACACAATTACATTGACTTTGACTTTATTAACAAAAGACTTTGACTTTCACATGAGAGTTGACTTTCTCAGCTTTGACTTCTTGAACTTTGACCTTCAGTCTTCTTGATCTTGTATCCAACATATTTATGCTCTAACAGCAGCAGAAACAGTAGAAGAAGAAGATGATAAGAGAGCAGCATTATGAGTGTATCCAGATGGTCTTTTCTTGGCTTCAACTTCAGCCTCAAACACCCTTAAGTCATTATAAAGATCATCTAGTTCTTTGTCCTCCAGCTTGTCATCCTGTCTGAAAGAGACAGTATACATGGTTCATTCATCTCCAAGGGACCTTAAGAACTTTCTGTTTACATCATCTTGATCAATCTGCACTCCAACAGTAGCTAGTTCACCAATCAGCTTGTTAAACCTGTCAAAAGTTTGAGTCATGGACTCATTCTTAGTAGACATGAAGTTTTCATACAGTTGCTTCAATATAGCCTTCTGATTTCTCTTGGTATTTTTGGTACCAGAAAATCTCTTCTCTAGAGCATTCCAAAGCATCAGTGCATCGGTGCAGTTGCAGAATTGGTGTTGATACTCATTAGGAATAGCCAACAGTAGTGTGCTCAAGGCTTTCATCTCTGTCTGCCTTATCTTCCTCTCTCCATCTGTCTTTGGTGGGATTCTTTTTCCATCTGGTCCAAACTTTCCTTCATTAGATGGGCCATTCTCAATGATGTCCCACATAGAGTAATCTGTGAGAAGGATGTATTGCCTGATCCTAATCTTCCACATGTCAAATTCATTAGATCTGAGCATTGGAACCTTTGAGACCAGAACACTATCACTTGAACCGTCCATGATGATTGAAGGTTTCTGAGAAAGAATGGTGATTGAAGGTTTCTGAGAATACTAGGCTCTGATACCACTTGTCAGGATCTAATTCTTAACAAGAATAAAGAACTCAGAAACAATATTAAAGGAGTTTGCGGAATAACACTTTAATATTCAGAATATCAATGAAACAGTGAATATGAATCACAACTTGTAAACTTTATTGAAAGATTAAAGTTACAAGATTTCAAACAAAACCTCAATATTGATGAACAGACTCACCAATACGAATTCTACTTCTCTAGAACTAGGGTTCTAAACCTTGAGGTTAATTCTCTCTAAAAAACAAAAACTCAGAATATTGTCTAACTTGATATCCTAAACTATTTTTAATAAGTCTATATATATACTAAAGATAAAAGATAATTACAAAATATAAAAGATCTTCAGTATAATCTTCCATATTTATCTCCAAGCTTTCCATGAATATCTTCAATCAATACAGCTGTCTTCATTGCCATACGAAGTCTTCATCTCATAAGCAGTACTAACTATGCTCAGCAGTAGTAACTTCATCAAGCAGTATTAATCTTGTTTAGCAGTATTAATATGTCTCAGAAGTACTAACCATGTTGTGCTAGCAACATTAATCATACTTGTGCAAATTCTGAATTCCCAACAGTTATTCACGGTTTCACAATTTGGGAGTCGATTTATATACACGTTTGAGAGAGTTTTAGGTTGCATCGCCTTATAAAGGATGTTTGTATTGGGAACGTTGTCGTTAAAGGTGAATAGTGTGGGAAAATGAGTCGTTCTATTTCTAAAGTAATTTAGTTTGAAATATCTTGATTTGAACTGATTTCCTCTCTTTTAAGGATATATTTATTCATGTTAAAACTCTTGCACTCACTAGGCGTTAGCCTAACCTTTTTAATTGTCGGCATGTGCATCAGGTTCCGTTTAGGTTAGTGTTAGCGACACTATGAAGAGATGAGTGTTTATGGTAAGCTCGAGAAGCGTTTTGCTTAGTGAAGTCTTCTGCATTGGTTTTGGGAAGAGCAACTTACATTTGGGTTAAGTAACACCCGACTTCGATTTAGTCTTTGTATATAAGACTGTAGATTTATAATTTTTGTGGTTATTTATAGAATTTTTAAATTGAGGTATTTGGAGATTGATGTATAAGTGGAAGTTTCGTCCTTTAATTGATATTATTTCGACATTTTTAATTAGTTGCTCTTACCAAATTTGAGGGTGTTACAAGTTGGTATCAGAGCTTAAGTTTAAGAGAATTAGGTGTTGATTTGAATGCCTAGACTCAAAATAGCGTAATTTTTAAGTGATTGAATGTGAGATTGCACAATTAGGCACTTTAAGATTTGATGATTCGAGGTGAGTGAAGTCACTAGGAATGGGAATCACGCCGAAAAATGGCAAGGATGATCATGTACAATATGTTCATAATAGCACCTGGCCAGTGTTATGGTGAACCTACGAGTTACATGTGTATGCTTGAACTTCCTTGATATGATGACCGATGGGGTAGTGAAGAAGTTCTAAATGAGTAGCCATTAGAAGGAGTTGATGATTTTAGTATTCGTCACTTGGAGTGACGGTAAGCATGGTGATTGCGTTAAGTGGACCATTTCGGGTCGGATTGATTGGTTGGATTAGAACCATAGACTTTCGAAACCAATGTTATTTCGAGGAGAAATCGTGAGGTGAACCTATGAAGTCCTTGATCATTGCCTTAAGATGTTGAGCATCTGGATGACGATAGTGTAACTAAGAAATCGAGGGGCGTGGTTTCGAGGTGTTGAGTGCCGACCAAATTCATGCACGAAATGTATTTCTGAAATAAATTGCATGGATTTTTCCTCATGTTTCAAATCACCATGTGGATATTATTACGAAATCTTGAAATGTTTTGCACACACAAGTTTTTGGACCATGATATTAAACACGCATAAAGTTATTTTATTGCATATGGTTGCAAACTTTGTTGAGACTTTCTTTATTCTCATTGATGTTCAACGCTATTTCGGACATTGCGATGTGCGTATTTTGATGTTGTTTTGGGTCTTGGACAAGTAACTGCGGTTTGTGACTTTAACATTGGATCTCCTCCACATATGTTAAGGTTTTGGACGAAGAGTTATCTTCCATCATTTTGAGTGATTTTCATTGAGAATTTTATTTCATGAAATTTGCGGGTTTGTCATGGTGGCTTTAATGGCGTCCCGTTGTATTGTTCCCCCGTGAGTTTTGTGCGGACGATTGGTTGCGTATGGTACGCATGTATGTTTTATTTGGGAATTTCTGTCATGTGCTTAGCCAATATTTAAAGCGAAGAAAGCATACAGTTGACTTGGTTAGAACTTGAAAACGACGTAAATTATTTAATATTCTTACCAAAGTGCATCCACATACCACTGTGCTAGTTTTGTGAAATAACCGTCTTATGAGAGTTTTGTGTAGAATCTCATTTCGTGTCGTGTTGTGACTAAAGAAAGGAAACTGTGGGAGTTTGATGTCATGAAAATTCCGTTTTGAGTATTACAAATAATTTGCCGTAGATCGTTTGATGGACGGATTAATTTACACCTTGGTGTGAGGAGATGTATAAGGAATTTGTGTTAAGTTGTGCTAAATGTTTGTTTTACACATTTATGGTTGTTGGCATCACTATTAAGGGTTCTTGCAATTATGTCATGTTGAGGTACTAATATGCATGGCTTTGTAGTCGCTATTTTTGACCAAGAGCATTTTATTCGCGTGGCCTCAAGTTTGAAATCGATTTAAAAATTTAGCCACACTCGATGAATCGCATGTACCTATCATTTTAGTAAAGTGAGAAAAATAAGTTGACGTATGTGCATCTTGTTAGAAATTTTATTTCATGTCATTATGTAGTTAATGGGAAACTTTGGGAACGTGATTACGTAAAATTTTTCTCTTTGGGAGTTTTGTACAAATGCCCGTTTATAAATTATCTTAGTACGTAAAATTATCTTCCATCTATGGTGTAAATTGATGCATGCTGGGACCACAGTGGTCCATTTTCAAGTTTTGTTGTGAACCCTTGTTTATTATCATTATTAGCGTGAGTAATGGTTAAATGCTTTTGAAATGATTTTATAAGTATGGCGTTTGTTGCCAACTTGCGAAACTATCGAATAAACAGTAGTGAGTTTTATACGTACGATAAAGTATTATAAAGCTTTTGCGTTTAAAAGTTTTACAAAAGCCCAAATTGGCATATTAATCTGAAAACCTTGAACTCATTAGAGTTATAGGTTTAAACCCCATCGTGAAAGGACTGGTAATAAGAGACTAGAGACGCCTTTGGGGAATCGAAAAAGAGAATGATTTGAATGGTTGGCAGAATTGAATTGTGGGCATTCGACCACATGAGGTCAGATCGGGTAAGAGTGTGTGAGGTAGTAAATTTACATTATCATCCCAGTTAGACAGGGGACGGTATTTTTCCCTCTTCGTAAATTTCGGGTTGGAACCCTGTATGATTGCTTGCACACGGTTGGGTTTAATATGATGGTTTGCTCGTTTGCTCGACGTCATGTTATGTGTTGGTGAGGTATCATTCTAATGAGCTTTGTGAATAAAGGGAATATTGTGGTTCGTTTGTTAGAGATGTAAGAGTGGAATTTTAGTGTTATGTTAGGTGTCAACCTTAAATTCGGTAATGCAAATTCGGAATGAAATATTTGACGGTACACCCATGCTTGTGGTATAGTCGTTTTGAGGATAGGTGTCGACATTCGATTTTGAGGACAATGACCGTTAGGGGCTTCAGTGCATTTCCGACGAATCCTGTGTGGTTGCGATTTAAGTGGTAACCTTAAGGATACTGGATGTTATCAATTAAGTACCGATGGCTAATATTTTATTGGTATGGCGAAGGTTTATAGTGAGTAGATGATTAATTTTTTTTATGAACAACTTGGGAGCTTGCAAAACCGTCGAAGGCGAATAAACCGACCCGTGGAGAACGTATTGGCACGTACCTGGGAGGATGGCTCTACCAATAACAATGACGAATGATTAAGGAATTTGGGAATTCTTTGGACTTGGAGTTGATCTTTGGAATACGGATTCAGAATCGTGTTGAACTGGTGCAGAATTGTCAGAAAGAGGTTGAGGTCACAAACTACCCTTGAGGTAGTACGTGTCACCCAAGGTTGGGAGACGACTGTAATCTCGTGGTTAAAAGATACTTTAGTAAGTTAAGCGTTCATTCGGATATAAGTGTAATGTGCCCAAAGGGACATTTAACCGGAGTGTCAGCGTAAGGTTATCGTGGTTGTTCTAACAAGTGGATTAGAGACAATCTAATATGTGGGCGACGTTAAACGGAAATCTAGATTTCGAGGACGAAATCTCTTTTAAGGTTGGGAGAATTGTAACACCCGTAATTTTCGGTGAGTAATTGTCACCCGAACATTTCTGTGACTTGTAAGCAGTGGGGTTTTGTTCGGAAATGTTTTGTTTAAAGTCCCTTGGAGTATCGGGAGTATTGGCAGTGAAAAAGTCGAGTATCGGGGCTCCCGAAAGGACCCGCGACAATGCCCGATGACTATGACGAGTCACAGTCGCATGGTCAATGTCGCATGGATCGTACCGTGCGCTGGTACATACAAGCGACTATGACCAGCGACATTGCCCTGGGCAATGTCGCATAGTCAATGTCGCATGGTGGAGCCAGGCTGCTGTAAATTGCGGGTTTTAGCTTCTTTTCTCATTCTTCACCTCTCACTTTCTCCCCAACTCTCCCAAAACTCTCCTAAGACCCACCTTCTTCATCTATGGTGTTTTTAGGGTTTTAAATCCTCAAATCCCCAATTTGTGATGTATTAATACTCTTCTAAGTGCAAGGATGGAAGCTTGATAGCAAGGATCGTCATCTTCATCTTCAACCTCAAGCTTCATTTTAGGGTTTCCTAGGTTTTCACCAAAACCTAAGTGGTAAGTTTATCATCTCCCTTTCTAAACCTTATTATGAGTTGTAAATGCCCCATTGGTGATCCCCTAGTGTTTGGTTTCTTAAACTTCGGATTTGATGATTTTGGAGAAGTTAGGTCAAATTAGGGTTTTTGGCCAAAATGGGTATTTTGAGATAATTTGTTTGGGGAACGTTTCTAAATGGTGGAATATGAATGTTTATGTTTGGAAATTGTGGATCTAGGTTTTTGGAAGTTTTTGGAAGAATATGCTTGTGGGTTCAAATTTCTTCAAAGGAGCTCAAGTTGGGGTAAAATCTAGATTTAGCCTAAATCTAGCAAGGTGAGTTCAAGTTGAACTGTGAAAATGGTGTACATGCCAAAATGTTACTTTAAAGTGTTTGTGTTCTACATTAAATGGTTAACTGCTGATAAGTTTTGGTTGTTTTAAAATTGTTAACTTTATAAACTTATATAACCGACATCTTTGGGATTTTGGGCATTATGACAAATGTGTCATAAATGAAGGTGTCTTGATGATTTATGGCATGAATAGATATTGGATCAAAGTTGCACTTTAGTGGTTGTTGGGTTTTATGCATTATTCATGAAATGGAATGTTTGAAAATACAAATATGTGAGTCATTTGGTTTTGATCATTCCCGATCTTGGGAATACTTTGGAAATTGTAAACCTTTTGGTTTTGGGCCGAAGGCCAATTGTAATCTAAGAGTCAAAGATTTTGGGAAAAGATGTAATTTGGTTCGTGTAGCCTTACTGACTCGCGTATTTTTAGTCAATCGTTTATTATGCCTTTTTGGGGCTTGGATTACCCTCAGATGAGTCTTTGGAACAATTGTTCAGTCTTGGTATCTCGTTAAGGATCCTTGGTCGTATGGTGTTCTTAGTTGCACCTTATTTGGGAATTTCATGTTTGAGTGTGTTGTCATTCCTTGAGTCATGTAACGTTTTGACCATAATGCAATGGATCTATAGGCATAAAAGTCGGTTTTATTGTATGGGACTAAGGACCCGGATAGGGTTGATGCCCGATATGACTAAAGACTCAGTTTGAGTTGATGTCCTATATGACTAAAGACCCAGTTTGAGTTGATGTCCGATATGAATAAAGACTCAGTTTGATTTGATGTCCTATATGACTAAAGACTCAGTTTGAGTTGATGTCCGATATGACTAAAGACTCGGTTTGAGTTGATGTCCGATATGACTAAAGACTCGGTTTGAGTTGATGTCCGATATGACTAAAGACTCGGGTTGAGTTGATGTCCGATATGACTAAAGACTCGGTTTGAGTTGATGTTCGATATGACTAAAAGACTCGGTTTGAGTTGATGTCCGATATGACTAAAGACTCGGTTTGAGTTGATGTCCGATATGCCTAAAGACTCGGTTTGAGTTGATATCCGATATGACTAAAGACTCGGTTTGAGTTGATGTCTAACATGACTAAAGACCTGGATAGGGTTGATGTCTATTGTTGTTTATCCTCGGAAATACGCTTATAACATAGATATGTAGCTTAACTTTATGTGCCCGCCACATTCAATGGAAGCGGGTCTCCCCCGTCATCGCAAAATGTTGTTTTGGGTACTGAGTCTTGTATCCATGTTTTCGACGACATATTGTATATGGGATTTATTAACCATGATCTATGGTTTGAGTGTTATGCCCCACCCGTGTTTTGGGTGTTTTGGGATGTGAAGTGTTATTCAAGGTTTCACAATTTGGGAGTCGATTTATATACACGTTTGAGAGAGTTTTGGGTTGCATCGCCTTATAAAGGATGTTTGTATTGGGAACGTTGTTGTTAAAGGTGCATAGTGTGGGAAAATGAGTCGTTCTATTTCTAAAGTAATTTAGTTTGAAATATCTTGATTTGAACTGATTTCCTCTCTTTTAAGGATATATTTATTCATGTTAAAACTCTTGAACTCACTAGGCGTTAGCCTAACCTTTTTAATTGTCAGCATGTGCATCAGGTTCCGTTTGGGTTAGTGCTAGCGACACTATGAAGAGATGAGTATTTATGGTAAGCTTGAGAAGCGTTTTGCTTGGTGAAGTCTTCCGCATTGGTTTTGGGAAGATCAACTTACATTTGGGTTAAGTAACACCCGACTTCGATTTAGTCTTTGTATATAAGACTGTAGATTTATAATTGTTGTGGTTATTTATAGAATTTTTAAATTGAGGTATTTGGAGATTGATGTATAAGTGGAAGTTTCGTCCTTTAATTGATATTATTTCGAGATTTTTAATTAGTTGCTCTTACCAAATTTGAGGGTGTTACACGCTTGTCCCTAAAACTAGAGTAGAAAACTTAAAAAATCATTTGGGTTTTGAGTCTTGTATCGTGGTTGGTTGTAACGGGCATGGTGGCGACATTGTCGTTTTTTGGAATAATAAAATGAATTGTTCTATGTTTTCGTATTCTCAAAACCACATAGATTTGCTTATTGATGACAGAAATACTGGGTCATGACAGATCACCGGTTTTTACGGTTACCCGGAACGTACCCGTCGACAAGATTCTTGGAATCACCTTCGAGCCCTTATGGATTTGTCTATGCACGAATTGGTGTATTAACGGCTTCCGTGAAGCCCTTTCTAATTGTCGATTGCTTGATTTGTCTATGCACGGGTTCCCCTTCACTTGGTGCAGACATAATGGGAAAACGAATGAAATCTTTGAAAGACTCGATCATGCGATGTGCAACCAAGAATGGATCAATCTCTTTCTGAACCGTTGGGTAGAGAACTTGATAACCCCAATCTCCAATCACTCTCTGATTGCTCTCCACACTGAGATAGGTCATCCCCACTCGCCTAACCGTTTATTTCGTTTTGAGAATAAATGGTTGCAGGAAGCCACTTTCATCCAAGTCTTTGAGAACAGTTGGAACGCGCCCGGGAACTTTGATATCATCTCCAAACTCGCAAAGCTTTCAAAAAACCCTCGAAAAATGGGGAAGAAGTTTGAATATGTATTTTAACAAAGAGGTCAAGGAGGCTTACACTAAGTTGGAGATGCTTAGGAACTCCCCTAATTCTATTTCCAACGCCGCTTATGAAGAAGAGAGCCAACGTCTCATTTGCACTCTTTTGAAAGAAGAAGAACATTGGCGTCAAAGAGCTAAGGTGTTTTTGGTTAAAGAAGGGCGACCAAAATACCAAATTCTTTCATGCCTATGCGAACGGTCGTCAGAAAGCTAACCGGATTATAAAGCTTAAAGACGAAAACGGAACTTGGCATGAGACTAGCACGTAAATTCACAATCTCGTAACGAGGCACTTCAACAGACTTTTTTCGGCAAGTTCGGCAAATCCGGAGTTAATCACTAGTTTGGTCCAAAAAAGAATTTCCGAAAGTGATATCGCTCGGCTCGTGTAACACCCTGAATTTTGGGATTGGGTGAGAAGTTGACCTTTACCCAAAGTTCAAGGGGGTAAAATGTAACTTGCGTTATATAAATACGAATCAAATCTGAGATATTTTCTAAATATCTCATTTGATCTGATTCGTGTTTGAGAAGCCAGAGAGAAGAAAAGAGCAGGAGAAAGCAGTGTTAGGTGGTTGATCGTTTCGGGCAAATTGAGGTACGAATCTAGCTTAATGCTTTGATCTGAATGCTTTTAGCCGTGTAGAATCTCGTTGTGAAGGTTTTAAACCGTTCCATTTTGAGATCTGAGTATTTCTCATTTTTGGATCTGGGTGTGCGTCGAACTGTTCTTGATGAACAAGACGACCGAATGAGCAAAGGACCGGATGAGCGTTCGACCGAAAGTCCTTTGACCGGATAAGCGTTCGACCGGTGGGTTGTGTTCGACCGGTACCCATTCGACCGGAACCCGTTTTACCGGTATGGGTTTGACCGGAGTGTTGTCTTCGACCGGTAGTCTTTCGACCGGAGTGTAGTCTTTCGACCGGTATTTGCCTTTCTGACCGGATTAGGTTTTGTTAGTTGTAGCTTCTGTTATTTTGAGTTCTATGTCAGGAAGCGGGAGAGTTATCTGTGTTTTCGACTTACCGATTCTTTCGATGTTGTCATAGGTAGCCCTCGTTAAGAAGAAGGAAACAGAGGAGAGTTCCTACTATCATTTTAAACTTTACACATATCAAAAGTTACCTTTTGGATCTTATCTTGTTAAAGTAAAATGATGTTTTACTTGCACGTTATGCGATTATGCGAAAAGAATATTAAAGAGCTTCTTTTAATGATTTTCCTTCTTACCAGGAGTTGAACTGGAAATAACATTTGTTTATAAAATGTATTTATGCCATATGTTTATTTATGGTTGGTCACATATGTTGTTGTGACGAGTCTGTACCATTACTAGTGGATCATGTGTGCCCTTAAATCTAGTTCCTATTCAAGATTAATCAAACAAACAAGATTTAACAAATCAATTACCTGTTTGATTTCAATTCAAATCCAAGATTACAAACTTTCTCTCTCTAGAACTCTCTCTCTCTCTCTACAAAAACTCTCTCTTTCTCAGATACGTATTTTCTGAAAAATGACAACTTCTACAAACAGAAAAATACAAGACAAGGTATTTATACCTACAACTAATACAAAGGAAATTAAAATACAAAGTACAAATACATTGACTTTTATTACAAAAGACTTTGACTTTAATGAGATTTGACTTTCTTCAACTTTGACTTTCTTCAACTTTGATCTTCAGTATTCTTGATCTTGTATCCAACAGATTTATGCTCTAACAATCTCCCCCTTTGGATTCAAGATCACTGTTGAAAAATCTAGCAAATCAGTCTTCACTTTAAGCTCTGTCAATACAATCTCCCCTTTTTCTTTAACTGTATTCTTTCCAAAATTGTCTTCAATCAACGAACAATCTCTTCAAAACTTTCACAGAAAACTTTCAGTCTTTGGAAAGAAATTATCTTCAGAATCAGCTCGAATTGCTTTAGCAGAAAATCTTCAAAGAAAATTTCCTCAAATCTTTAGAAATTTTTTGATCTTCTTTAAATCTTTCCTTTGAACTTTCTGACTTGAACATTTCAGAAAATCAACTAACAAATCTTTATCAGATCTTGATATCATCTCCCACAAACTTCAAAACTTTAATATTTCTTGATACCATCTCCCCCTTTTTGATGATTTGAGCATCTATATCATCAAAACTTTTCTCCAAGAAATGTCTTTGACCAATCTGATAAGTCAAACTGAGCCTCTGATTCTGTGATCCATAACTAAGTATTCATCTAGATCTTTACAAATCCAGACAAAATAAGAACATGTAACTCCTGAATCAACAAATGAATCAGTTAAAAATGCCTGTCAGTAACACGAAGTCACTGTGTGTAACGAATACACAATATAAAGGAGCTTTTTGATGTTCACTCCCCCAGGGCTTTCATCCAATCATCGAAATACCACAAAGTTATTTCTATGAATGTTATGACAAAGAAACACATTCCTTATGTGTTCGTGCACGTGTAGAAAGAATTAAGCACGATGATTACTTTTCAATAAGGCTCAAAGTTGTGTAAACCACTGAGACAACAGTAGATAAACACAGACTCAATGTGCATGATTGAAGTGCGAAGGTGGGGCAGACTTCCTTCTTTTTCAATATCCAGATTTTCCAAATGAAAATCAGATAGATTATGTGTTGCGTCCCCTTTAAAATGTGAAACATTTTCTTTTTGAGAAGAAAATGAGTAGCTTGTGGGGTTTAGTCAAGAGTTGGCATGGGCTAGTTGCCTGTTTCAATAACGTTCACGAAGAAATGTGAAACATTAGTAATGTGGCTGCCCGGCTCAGAAAGTAGTTGGTGCAGAGTTTGATATTCTTTTACTCTGATCTCACACCCTCTTTCTTTTAATCATTAAGCGCACTACTAACCAAACTCTCGTTTCCATTTTGTTGGGTCTGAAATATGCCAAGGATGGTTACTACTTCTAGTTCAACATGGTTAATACTTCTGAAGTTAATATTCAACACGGTTACTACTTCTGTGGTTAATGTTGCTAGTTCTAGTTAATGCTGCTAGAAGAAAACAGTTAATACTTCTAGTTGTTAATACTTCTAGTTAGTACTTCTGATATTAATGCTTCTAGTTAATGCTGCTAGAAGAAAACAGTTAATACTTCTAGTTGTTAATACTTCTAGTTAGTACTTCTGTTATTAATGCTGCTAGTTGATGGTTAATGTTGCTCAACAAGATTAGTACTGCTAGTTCAAAGTTAGTACTGCTTGAAGAGATTAATGCTGCTGAGCATGGTTAGTACTGCTAGAGTTAATAATGCTCAGAGTATTAATGCTGCTTATGATTAATACTGCTTATAAGCTTAGAGATATACATGGAAGCTTAGAGATATACATGGAAGCTTAGAGATATACATGGAAGCTTAGAGATATACATGGAAGCTTGAAGATAATGATGGAAGATATACTGAAGATATTTTATTCTTTGTAATTATCTTTTTATCAGTATATGTATAGAATATTTAGAATAGATAGATATAACTTTTGATAATTGTTTTTAGAGAGAAATCAACCTCAAGGCATAGATCCTAATTCTAGAGAAGTAGAATTCGTATTGGTGAGCCTGTTCATCAATATTGAGGTTGAGTGTGTAATCTTGTAGCTTTAAGCATTCAATACAAGTTTACTGTTTGATCATTATATACTGTGTTTGATTACTGTTTTATTAAATATCAAAGTGTTTTTCCGCAACTTCTTTGATATTAGTTTCTGAGTATTAATTTTTGGTAAGAATTCGATCCTGACAAGTGGTATCAGAGCTAGTATTCTCAGAAACCTGCAATCATCATTCTTCTTTGAAATCAGAAATCATCAATGGCTAAAGGTTCAGATTCTTCAAGCACAGAAATCCCCACAGAGGTAATGTCAAATCTTTGCTCTAAAACTTGTATGGAAACTGTTAAAAGGTACAGGGATCACAACCAGACAATGAGTGATGACCTTAAAAGATTAGAGAGAGATATAAAAGACTATGTAAGAATTGTTGAGAGGTTTGAGGAACAGATCAAAGTTTTCCAAGCCAATGAACTTCAACATTCATATGATACAAATTACTGGAAGTGGGAGAAGAATGACCTAGAACTTCAGCTGAAAAAGTCTAAAGAGGAGAATGAGAAGATAAAGAGTGAGTTTGAGAAAGCCAAGCTGGATATTGAGAAATTTTCCAATGCTTCTAAAGCAATGGACTCTTTGCTCCAAACTCAAATCCATGACAAACTTAGAAGAGGAATAGGCTATAACACCACACCACCACCATACAACAACAATTACATTCCTCCTATATCAAACTTACTAGAGACCAAGGATAGGAAGGAATTGCCTGTTGGAGCCACTAAGGTAGATCCTTTAGACAAAGTGGTGGTTGAAACAGACTCTGAAGTAGAGAACTCTAGTGAAAAGAGTAATGAGAACACTGTGAGTGGTGAGATTCCTCTAGAAAATAACATTATCACCAATGAGGGATGTGGAAAGGCTTGGATCAAGTCTAAGGACATAGAAAAGACTGAGGGAAAGTCTGAGAAGGTCCATTATAAGCAAACCACAGTTGTGAATCCTGTCCCTTGTAAACAGTGTTCTTGCAATAAATCTGAGCCCCAAAAACATGATAAACCAAGGGGAAATCAGAGAAACTGGAATAATCAGTGGGCACAAAAACAAGGAGTTGATTTGAGTAAAATCAATAGACCAAAACCTTGTTTTATCTGTGGCAAATTGAATCATCTTGCCAAACACTGTTATTTCAACCCTATCAACCAAAGAGTCAATTTTCAAAGAAAACCACAAAACTCTTTTGGTTATAGGAATCAGAGAAAGAATCATATGGCTGAGAACAGAGCACCTATAAGATCACATGCTCAGAACAAGTTTGCTAAACCAAAGAAAAATACTCCAAATAAGCCAAGGAGTAATTTAAAGACAAAGAAAGCAAAAAACTTTGTTCAAGTTTGGGTTCCAATTGCAAAGAAACCTGTTAGTACTGCTATCCCAGATAGTACTGCTAACAAAAATAGTGCTGCTAACTTGATTAGTACTGCTAACCAAGTTAGTACTGCTAACAAAGCTAGTGCTGCTTCTAGTAGTAATGCAGCCAAGCCTATAATCTTGACAAAGTACTCCAGTCATGAGATTCCTAAACAACTCATTCAGACCAAACTGACAGATTATATTAATGAGAAAGGTCAACCCAAGACCACTTTGGCTTGGGTTCCATCGAAGACTAACTGATTTATCAAGTGTGCAGGGCAATCAAAAGCTCAAGAGGAAGAGCATTTGGAATGAAGATAATGGTTGCTCTTGGCACATAACAAGGAACATGGATTGCCTTCAAATTCTTTAAAAGATTTGATGGAGGACATGTTACTTTTGATCCAGCAGAAGGTAAGAAAAGTGAAAAAGGTATAGTTTCAAAAGATAAAGTAACTTTTGAAAATTTTATGGTATATGGTACTACTAACCTTGTGTCTGTAAGTGTTTCAGGTTGCTAATACTGAAAGGTAGTTAGTACTTCTAGTTCAGTGAATACTGTCAGACTGTGTTAATACTGCTGGTATGTGTTACTACTGTCAGTCTGTGTTAATGCTGCTGATAAGTGCTACTACTGCTATTGTAAGTTTTCTATACCTAAAAATGATCTTCATTGATTTTATGTCAAACCTGGATATCAATCAAAAAGCTTTTATCTGTATCCAAAGTTTGTACAAGAAATACTTAATAATGAATTGACGGACATACTTCACTTTGATGAGGTATATGTACCTAAACCCCCTAAAGGCAAGGTTTTCTCAAACATGAGAAGATCTGCTAGGGACTCTGAAGGAGTTGACACCCCATTGTTCTCTACAATGATGGTGGTGTTCCACACTGAAAAAGGTATGGCAGCAGGGTCAAGGCCCTCATTAGACATTCCCACTGCTAGTCAATCCCAACCTTCCCACTCTATATCTATCCCACAGTCTCTACTTCATAAGCCAAGTTCACCAATAAAACAGATAAAGAAAACAGGTAAAGAAGGCTCCTTCCCTTCTTGTACCTTCACCCACTAAGCCTTTAAGCCCTCTAAGGGAGGATTCTCCTTTAGAGAATATCCAAAGGGAAACCATAGAGGTGTCTCCCAACCTCAAGAAGGTTCTCAATAAGGAGATGCAAGAGCATATGGGTTGTAAGGCTCACACTACTGACTTTGCACAAAGTGCAGGACAGGACAGTGTGAACATATCTAAGACCTTCCCCATGGCAACTTTAGATGAGTAATTATCTAAAGGTCCCAGGTGCCAAGAAACCAAGGGAGTAGAAGGTGCTTCTGCTAGGCAGAATATCTCTACTAAAAGATCCAAGGATCCTTCAAAGGTGGTAAACACACCTAAAGGAGGTGAGGACAGATTTAACTACAAAGAATTGATGGATTCACTTGGTACAATTTGTCTGAAAGTTCACAATCAAATTATGGAGATAAAAGAGATGAAAAGATCATGATTATTTCAAAAAGGGGGAGACTTAAACATCTGAACTTGAGAAGAATTGAGAAGGAGAATCAAGTTGATATGAAGGAGAATCAAGTTGATATGAAATCTTATTTTGAGGGGGAGATAAGTGAAGAAGCTGAAACAAAGCAGTAACTACAACAGAAACAGAAAAGAAGATAACAGCAGAAACTGAATCAAGAAGAACTAGTAATTGCAGAAAGTTTTGAAATTATCATAAAGACCCTATGTTGAAGAACTTAACTTCTCAGTTTTGAAAAGTTAAGTTAGGGGGAGATTGTTGGGTCTGAAATATGCCAAGGATGGTTACTACTTCTAGTTCAACATGGTTAATACTTCTGAAGTTAATATTCAACACGGTTACTACTTCTGTGGTTAATGTTGCTAGTTCTAGTTAATGCTGCTAGAAGAAAACAGTTAATACTTCTAGTTGTTAATACTTCTAGTTAGTACTTCTGATATTAATGCTTCTAGTTAATGCTGCTAGAAGAAAACAGTTAATACTTCTAGTTGTTAATACTTCTAGTTAGTACTTCTGTTATTAATGCTGCTAGTTGATGGTTAATGTTGCTCAACAAGATTAGTACTGCTAGTTCAAAGTTAGTACTGCTTGAAGAGATTAATGCTGCTGAGCATGGTTAGTACTGCTAGAGTTAATAATGCTCAGAGTATTAATGCTGCTTATGATTAATACTGCTTATAAGCTTAGAGATATACATGGAAGCTTAGAGATATACATGGAAGCTTAGAGATATACATGGAAGCTTAGAGATATACATGGAAGCTTGAAGATAATGATGGAAGATATACTGAAGATATTTTATTCTTTGTAATTATCTTTTTATCAGTATATGTATAGAATATTTAGAATAGATAGATATAACTTTTGATAATTGTTTTTAGAGAGAAATCAACCTCAAGGCATAGATCCTAATTCTAGAGAAGTAGAATTCGTATTGGTGAGCCTGTTCATCAATATTGAGGTTGAGTGTGTAATCTTGTAGCTTTAAGCATTCAATACAAGTTTACTGTTTGATCATTATATACTGTGTTTGATTACTGTTTTATTAAATATCAAAGTGTTTTTCCGCAACTTCTTTGATATTAGTTTCTGAGTATTAATTCTTGTTAAGAATTCGATCCTGACACATTTTACCTCATCACACAACCCACACTCATTTCTTTTTGACTCCTCACACTCAATCTCTATGGATTAACTTCTTGGGTAGAAATCACTGGTTAACATGATTCCATAGAAGTTCAGATAATTCCTAGCACAAAGAACCCATATTTCCTATAAAAGCATAATGTTGCTCAGATGATTTAACTATAACAGTTAAAGCTCATATACAAATGTCAGATGAATGTATGCTCAGAATATAATCATGAAGATATGAGCATTTAAAACATTGAAGTATTTTCAAACAAGTATATTGAATGAATGAACATGAATGCAAAAGACTTGTTTGAAAATCTGACATTGTATGAAAATGATCAGAAATGAAATGATATATCAATCAAAGCTTAAGGTCAAGAATAATGGATATTGTCTATATGAACCAAGATATAGACATTCTTGAAATGACGTTTTGAAATGAAATGACGCTCAAAATTCTTTGAAGTACAAGCGGGGTGTCTTACCATCGAAAAAAAAATTATGTTTCAATATGAGACATGGTAAGAACTATTTGAACAAAAAATCAAGCCAGTGTGTGTGAATACTTGAAAGTATATGAAAAGATAATACAAAAGTATTAATCTTTGGATAACACACGGTTTGTTTATCAATGAAGCACAAAAATAAAATGAAAACATTTAAAATCACACTTCCAAATTATAAAATATGTTTAAAATTCGAGAAGTGGTTTGAACATTTAAGAACATGTTTTCTATATCTGAAAGTTGTCCTTCTTTCAAATACATATGAGATTAAGATAAGAAATTTACCTTTTCGCTCAATCTTAATACTCATAAAGTCAACTGAAGTCAAAAATGATATGATCGTGTCATCCTCTCTCATCCTGCATAAGTCTCAAAGTCTAGTCAAAAATTTATTCACAAAATTTATTCGAACAATAAAAGAACATAAAACAGTAAAACGATTAAAGAACGAGTTCTGATCTTAAGCAATCAGAAATCATAGTCTTACTCCTTTTGATAAGCTCCCCCTAAAATCATGCATTACAAAAAATTTGTCAGTTAAGTAAAATGCAGAAATCAGTTATGCTCCCCCTTAAAATAATGTAGATCATCTAAAATCTTCTCTTACTCCCCTGAGATCATGAGCAAACAATTAAAGTGCAGATATCCTTCAGACATAAAGATAAAGAAAATGATGAAAAATAACAATACGTAACTTTATTAGGTAACAACCGATTATGTCTTAAGATTTAACATACCAAGCTTAGAGACAAGAAAATTAAATCTCTTTTCATCTAAGGGTTTGGTAAATAAATCTGCAAGTTGATAATCTGTTTTTACAAAATAAAGTTCAATTGTTCCTTTTTCTACATTATCTTTTATAAAATGATACCTGACGTCAATGTGTTTGGTTTTCGTATGCTGGACAGGATTAGCAGATATCGCGATTGCACTCTTCGAGTCACAATAAATTGGAATTTTATCAAACTTGAATCCATAGTCTCGCAGCTGTGTTCGCATCCACAAGACTTGAGAGCAGCAACTGGCAGCAGCTACATACTCTGCTTCAGCAGTCGATGTGGAAACGCATAATTGTTTCTTTGATGCCCAGCTAACGAGCTTGTCTCCAAGAAATTGAACATGACCTGAAGTACTCTTTCTGTCCAACATGCAACCTGCATGATCTGCATCTGAATAGGCAGTCAGTTGAAACCCAGTATCCTTAGGATACCACAGACCAAGGTCTGCAGTCCCCTTCAGATATCTAAAAATCCGTTTGACAGCAGCCAAATGAGATTCTTTAGGAGCAGCCTGATATCTAGAACATAAACATGTTGAAAACATAATATCTGGTCTACTGGATGTAAGATACATTAACGATCCTATCATACCTCTATAAGTCCTAACATCAACACTTTTACCCGAAGGATCAGTGCTAATTTTAGTACCTGGTGCCATCGGGGTTCCAATTGGTTTACAATTTTCCATTTTGTACTTCCGAAGAATATCCAAAATGTACTTAGATTGGTTAATGAAAATCCCCGTAGAAAATTGTTTTACTTGTAATCCGAGAAAGAAATTCATCTCTCCCATCATACTCATTTGAAAACGTGACACCATGAGGTTAGAAAAGTTTTTACAAAATTTTGGATTAGTAGAACCAAATATTATATCATCAACATATATTTGAATAAGAATAATATCAGCCTTTTCTTTCTTGATGAATAAAGTAGTATCAACCTTACCTTTAGAAAAACCAGATTTGACCAAAAATTTGGATAAGACGTCATACCATGCTCGAGGGGCTTGTTTTAATCCATAAAGGGTTTTGTCCAAAATGTAGACATGATCTGGCTTATCTGGATTGACGAACCCTTCTGGTTGAAACACGTACACTTCCTCTTTAAGAATGCCATTCAGAAAGGCTGTTTTCACATCCATCTGAAAGACTGTGAAATTCTTATGAGCTGCGTAGGCTAGAAACATGCGGATTGCTTCTATACGCGCTACTGGAGCATACGTCTCATCATAATCTATGCCTTCCTCTTGCCGGTAACCTTTGGCAACAAGTCTAGCTTTGTTTCTTATGACAATACCATCCTCATCCTTCTTATTCTTGAATACCCATTTAGTTCCTATCACGGTTTTACCTTCTGGTTTTGGAACTAATCTCCAAACCTTTAGGGCTTCAAACTGATTGATCTCTTCTTGCATAGCAGATACCCAGTCCGAATCAGCAAGAGCCTCTGATACTCGCGTTGGCTCAATCTTACTGAGAAATGAATCATGCATACATTGATTAAGAGTCGCTGACCTCGTTTGTACAGGATTGTTGAGATCTCCAATTACTTGATGTAATGGATGTTCTTTGGTCCAGCGATGCTCATGAGGGAGTGGAATGGATACTGATTGAACATGATCATCATCTAGAAATCCACTATCAGAATCTTCAGTTTGAATAACAGGAGGAGGTTTTGCAGTTGAAGTTTCAGGTGCAGAAGCATCAGTTGGAACAACAGACTGTGGCTGTTGAGTAGACAATGTATGACACCCAACTGAATTTTTATATTCCCCAAATTTGTTGAGTAGGTTTTGTTGAGTAGACTAGGTTTTGTTGACAAATAAATGTTGAGTAGACTAGGTTTTGAGTCGACTGTATTGTTGGGATGTTATATTCCCCAAATTTGTAGCTATGGATCACATGTTCCTCGGGGGCAACTTGGTACGGTTATGTGAGGCCGGATACTAGCCATGATTCATAGTGATCCTAGCGAAGGAGTATACATTGGTTTTACGCTTGGGGCTTGATCTCACGTTGAAGCACGGACTTTTGTGTTCGTATCCGCGGACTCCAATTGTTTAGCTCGTAACTCGGATTTTTGGCCTACTTTGTGTTACGCCACAATCCTTGGTAAAATGTTTTATTGTCGGTCCTTTTATGACATGTTTATAACGGAAAAGCCCGGTTGTGGCAAAAGTCTTAAATTGTAAATTTAACCTCTTTGGAAATATTTTCTTATGATACAAATGTTTATATCTTTTGAGCTTTATAAACTGTATATTCTCACCATGATTTAAGTCTGACACTTTTTCTCAAATGGTATGTGTAACAGGTTTCCATTAGCGGTGGGTTGTCGGGGTTTTTGGAGAGACGAGTTTTGAGTCTCGAGGTTTTTGGAGATATTTAGTATTGTATCTGGGCATTTGTTAAGTCCCATTCTTTTGATGAATTGTGGTCTGTCAACTGATGAAATCTTGATATAGGAATCTAGATTAGTTTGTTGATGAACCCTTTATCTGTTCAGGTTTTGTAAAGTCTTAAGGACTGATCCTATTTATGGGAAGTTAATTGCAATACTACCGTCTTGTTGCCAGGATTCCAAGTTTTATTTTACTCTGATTTTTGAGGTGTTTCAAGTTGGTATCAGAGCTCTAGTTTAAGCGAACTAGGCATGAATATAAGATGTCTAGACTTAGACTGAGTATACTAAGAATTGATCCGCGAGATTTGGGTAGAGCTTCTAAGTTGGGTTAGTCTTAGAGTCGACGGAAAGTACGTTTATCAGGCGTTGTAGTGGTGGTGACAAGAACCATTATGTGTTGTATGTTCATAATTTCACATAGCTAATGTTATTATGAGGATATTGTACGTAAGAGTGCTTGATTTGTTGTTAATATGACAATTGGTAATGTGGTAGTACGTTTTCCTTTCGTGTTTTCCTATCTCTCTCTTATCTCTTCCTCTGATCTGAGTAGCAGTTCAGTATGGTAGGTACGCGCGGAAGACCGCGTACTCGTGTTGATGGTCTTGAAGCGACAGCCTCTACAGCAGGTCAGCCGGAAGGAGTTGAGGTTGTTGTACGACCACCCGTTCAGCAAAGACTAGGTGGGGGGCCAGAGGTCATTCCGCGAGTAGACCTGGCTTCGTCCCACCCAGTCATCGGGGATGCTAATCCCCAGTTCGAGTTGTTGGCCAGCGTGATGTTGGTAATGAGAGAAGAGATGGCAAAGCAGCAAGAGTTTCTGCTGAAAGCGATGGAGGACCGCGATGTAAACAATCGGAGAAGTGAGACGGTTGTGGAGAACGTCGTAGCAGGTTCTGGAGGCGATGGTATTAGGGTCACGATGGAAGAGCGCAGGATTCCTGGTGCTCCGGGGAATAGGAAGAGTTGTTCCTATAAGTCCTTTCTGGGTTGCGGACCGCCAGAATTCTTCGGTTCTGATGACCCGGCGGTGTGTGTAAAGTGGATCCGAGCGGTTGAGCAAGCTTTTGGCTCTTCCGAATGCGGAGATGATCAGAGGGTGCGGTTCAGTACCCAACTGCTGAGGGACACTGCACTCATCTGGTGGAATATCGTCCAATCCACTCTTTCTCCTGAAGTGTTGGCTCAGTTGTCGTGGGCCGAGTTCAAGA
The DNA here is from genome assembly GCA_954870635.1 of Arctium minus. Classification (NCBI taxonomy): domain Eukaryota; kingdom Viridiplantae; phylum Streptophyta; class Magnoliopsida; order Asterales; family Asteraceae; genus Arctium; species Arctium minus. Next base: position 121,247,440 of record OX941082.1, on the reverse strand, counting down.
AGAAGTTGCTAGAAGAATTCTGCAACGAGAGAACAATGGACCGAATTGAGAAAGAATTCCGGTCTCTGGTGAAAGGAAGCCTGACGGTGAGAGAGTACACCCGTCAGTTTATGGAGAAGCTTGGTCTGGTGGGGCACGCTGCCCCAACAGAGAAAGACAAGATGAAAGCGTATCTCAACGGCTTGCCAGCGGACATGCAATCTATGGTCCATAATTTCAAAGCTTCTAACCTCCGAGAGATGGTGGAGGAAGCTCAGTTCATGGAGGAGATGTTCGCAAAAAGCAAATATGAGAAATTGGTGGTAGTATCTGATAAGAGAAAGTGGTAGAGCAGCTCAGTACCTCCCAAGCGGGCCCGACCTTTTGTTGGAAACCGCAACTTCAGCAATTATCAGGAAGCAAAGTGGTGCCCGAAGTGTCGAACCAAGCATCACGGTAACTGTTACACCAATTCTCAAACTTGTTATAAGTGTGGGAAGCCTGGTCACACTGTCAGAGATTGCCCGGTCAGAGGACTCGTCTGTTATGAGTGCAAGGCACCGGGGCACGTGAGAAGAGATTGCCCGAAGCTTGTGTCGGGTAGCACGCCAGCAAAGAAGGAGAACCCTCCTAAGGTTCAGGGTCGAGCTTTTCAGATGACGGCCGATGAGGCCAGGGCATCCGCTGATGTGGTATCGGGTACTTTTCTTATAAACTCTGTACCTGCTCGTACTTTATTCGATACGGGTGCTAGTTTCTCTTTCGTATCTGAATTGTTCCGTCAGAAAATTGCTATGCCCACTACTAGTCTTGAGGATGCGTTAGTAGTAGAAATAGCTGATGGTAGACAAGTTCTGATCCACGAAGTTCTGAAGCAGTGTACTCTTAGTATCGAAGGGAGAGAATTTCCGATCGACCTTCTACCGATGTCAATCGGGGGTTTTGATGTTGTGGTCGGTATGGATTGGTTGTCAAACAATCAGGCCGAGATCGTTTGTTCCAAGAAGTTGATTCGACTTCCCAACCCTTCTGGAGAGGTCGTTGTCATCTATGGTGAAAAGAGAAAGGGTGAAGTGGCAATAATCACAATGGCAAAAGCACGCAAGTGTTTAGTAAAAGGGTGTTTGTCTTTCCTAGCCTATGTGATCGATGCCAAATTAGAGAAGTCAAAGCTGGGAGATGTGAAGATCGTGCGTGAGTTTCCAGATGTCTTTCCAGACGACTTGCCTGGGTTGCCACCCGATCGACAGATAGAGTTTCGGATTGATCTTGTGCCTGGGCGCAGCACCGATCGCTAAAGCACCTTACCGTTTAGCGCCATCGGAGATGCAAGAGATGGTGGCACAACTCCAAGAGCTATTGGAGAAAGGCTTTATAAGACCGAGTTCATCACCTTGGGGAGCTCCGGTCTTATTTGTCAAAAAGAAGGATGGCACAATGAGAATGTGCATTGACTATCGTGAGTTGAACAAAGCTACAGTAAAGAACAGATATCCGCTTCCGAGAATAGACGACTTGTTCGATCAACTTCAAGGAGCGGGATGTTTTTCTAACATCGACTTACGATCGGGTTATCACCAAGTGAAGGTAAGAGAAGAAGATGTTCCGAAGACAGCTTTCAGAACGCGTTACGGCCATTACGAGTTTCTTGTAATGCCTTTTGGCCTGACAAACGCACCAGCAGTGTTTATGGACTTGATGAATAGAGTGTGCCGACCATTCCTTGACAAGTCGGTCATAGTATTCATTGATGACATACTCGTGTACTCCAAGAGTGAGACAGAGCACGAGCAACATCTACGTGAAGTTCTGGAAGTGTTGAGAAAAGAAAGGTTGTACGCCAAGTTTTCCAAGTGCGACTTTTGGCTTAAAGAAGTACATTTTCTGGGTCACGTAGTCACTCGGGACGGAGTGAAAGTAGACCCCTCCAAGATTGAAGCTATGATGAATTGGGAGCCTCCTAAGAGTCCGTCCGAGATCCGAAGTTTCTTGGGTGTGGTGGGATACTACAGGAGATTTATCCAAGACTTTTCGAAGATCGCTTCTTCCTTGACAGTTCTGACTCAGAAGAATGTGAAGTTTGAATGGACTGAAACCCAAGAGAAGGCGTTCCGGATTCTTCAAAAGAAGTTGTGTGAAGCTCCGATCTTGACTTTGCCTGAAGGGTCGAAAGATTTCGTGGTTTACAGCGATGCTTCAAAAATGGGGTTGGGTTGTGTGTTGATGCAACGAGGCAAGGTAATCGCTTATGCCTCGAGGCAGCTTAAAATACACGAGCAGAATTATCCAACTCATGATTTGGAGTTAGCGGCGGTGGTATTCGCTTTGAAGCTTTGGCGACACTACCTCTACGGCACGAAATGCACTCTTTACACGAATCACAAGAGCCTGAAGTATGTCTTTGACCAGAAAGAGCTGAATATGAGGCAAAGGCGGTGGCTCGAGTTGCTTAAAGATTACGACTGTGAATTGCTTTACCATCCCGGTAAGGCGAACGTGGTGGCTGATGCGCTAAGTCGGAAGAACTATAGCGGGAGTATTCGGACTACCCATTCGAGAATCGAGCTAGTGTCTAGTCTTGTTGAGAAGATCAAGACATCGCAGGTGGAAGCACTGTTGGAAGAAAATCTCAAAGAGGAAGTCATGACAAAACAACATTTGCTCTTAACGGAAGATAGCCGTGGAGTGAAACTGTTCAACGGTCGTGTGTGGGTGCCCAAGATTGGGGGAAACTGGGAGCTGTTGCTGGAAGATGCACACAAGTCCAAGTATTCCATTCATCCGGGAAGTACAAAGATGTACAGGGACTTGAAGTTGCACTATTGGTGGCCGGTGATGAAACTTGACGTAGCACGTTACGTTGAGCGTTGTGTGACGTGTTCGCAAGTTAAGGCCGAACATCAACGACCGTACGGGAGTCTTCAGTCTTTAGAGATTCCCGAGTGGAAGTGGGAGCATATCACCATGGACTTCGTGACGAAGTTGCCTAAAACTCTTCAGGGACACGATACCATCTGGGTGATAGTGGATAGGTTGACAAAGAGCGCTCACTTTTTGCCTATGCGCGAGACTTTATCGATGGATAAGTTGGCAAAACTTTATATCGATGTGGTGGTCTCAAGGCATGGTGTACCATTGTCGATCGTGTCAGATCGCGACAGTCGGTTCACTTCGAACTACTGGGATGGGTTTCAGAAAGGGCTTGGTACGCGAGTAAAGTTAAGTACGGCTTACCATCCACAGACCGACGGGCAGAGCGAACGGACAATCCAAACCTTGGAAGACATGTTGAGGTCTTGTGTCATCGATTTCGGGGGTAGTTGGGACTCTCACCTGCCTTTGGTGGAGTTTGCTTACAACAATAGCTACCACTCGAGTATCGGGATGGCACCTTTTGAAGCATTGTATGGGCGAAAGTTTCGGACTCCCGTGTGTTGGCTTGAAACGGGAGAGAAGCAGTTCGCCGGGCCTGAAATCGTGCAAGAGACTGCCGATAAGGTCAAGTGCATTCGTGAAAGAATGAAAGCAGCTCAGGATCGTCAGAAAAGCTATGCCGATAAGAAGAGGCGACCGATGGAATTCCAAGTAGGCGACCGCGTTATGCTTAAGGTATCGCCATGGAAGGGCATTATACGGTTCGAAAAACGTGGGAAGCTGAGTCCCCGTTTCCTCGGACCTTTCAAAGTACTTAAGCGAGTGGGTTTGCAAGCCTACCAGTTGGAACTGCCACCGGAGTTGAGCAGAATACACAACACGTTTCATGTTTGCTACCTCCGGAAATGTTTGGCGGTAGAAGACAGCGCCATTCCCCTTTCAGAGTTAAGGGTAGACGAGGGAAACCGTTGTGTGGAAGAACCCGACGCCATCTTAGAGAGAAAGTCTAAGAAGTTGCGTCACAAAGAAGTCACTTTGGTCAAGGTGCAGTGGAAGCATCACCGGGGAGCTAATGTGACTTGGGAAGCTGAGGAGGATATGAAGCGTAGATATCCTCATCTCTTTGTATAGTTGGATTTCGGGGACGAAATCATTCCCAAGTTGGGGAGGATTGTAACACCCTGAATTTTGGGATTGGGTGAGAAGTTGACCTTTACCCAAAGTTCAAGGGGGTAAAATGTAACTTGTGTTATATAAATACGAATCAAATCTGAGATATTTTCTAAATATCTCATTTGATCTGATTCGTGTTTGAGAAGCCAGAGAGAAGAAAAGAGCAGGAGAAAGCAGTGTTAGGTGGTTGATCGTTTCGGGCAAATCGAGGTACGAATCTAGCTTAATGCTTTGATCTGAATGCTTTTAGCCGTGTAGAATCTCGTTGTGAAGGTTTTAAATCGTTCCATTTTGAGATCTGAGTATTTCTCATTTTTGGATCTGGGTCTGCGTCGAACTGTTCTTGATGAACAAGACGACCGGATGAGCAAAGGACCGGATGAGCGTTCGACCGGAAGTCCTTTGACCGGATGAGCGTTCGACCGTATCCTTCGACCGGTGGGTTGTGTTTGACCGGGACCCCTTCGACCGGAACCCGTTTGACCAGTATGGGTTTGACCGGAGTGTTGTCTTTGATCGGTAGTCTTTCGACCGGAGTGTAGTCTTTCGACCGGTATTTGCCTTTCTGACCGGATTAGGTTCTGTTAGTTGTAGCTTCTGTTATTTTGAGTTCTATGTCAGGAAGCGGGAGAGTTATCTGTGTTTTCGACTTACCGACTCTTTCGGTGTTGTCATAGGTAGCCCTCGTTAAGAAGAAGGAAACAGAGGTGAGTTCCTACTATCATTTTAAACTTTACACATATCAAAAGTTACCTTTTGGATCTTATCTTGTTAAAGTAAAATGATGTTTTACTTGCACGTTATGCGATTATGCGAAAAGAATATTAAAGAGCTTCTTTTAATGATTTTCCTTCTTACCAGGAGTTGAACTGGAAATAACATTTGTTTATAAAATGTATTTATGCCATATGTTTATTTATGGTTGGTCACATATGTTGTTGTGACGAGTCTGTACCATTACTAGTGGATCCCTAGGTTTTGAGTCGAATGTATTGTTGGGATGTTATATTCCCCAAATTTGTAGCTATGGATCACATGTTCCTCGGGGGCAACTTGGTACGGTTATGTGAGGTCGGATACTAGCCATGGTTCATAGTGATCCTAGAGAAGGAGTATACATTGGTTTTGCGCTTGGGGCTTGATCTCACGTTGAAGCACGGACTTTTGTGTTCGTATCCGCGGACTCCAATTGTTTAGCTCGTAACTCGGATTTTTGGCCTACTTTGTGTTACGCCACAATCCTTGGTAAAATGTTTTATTGTCGGTCCTTTTATGACATGTTTATAACGGAAAAGCCCGATTGTGGCAAAAGGCTTAAATTGTAAATTTAACCTCTTTGGAAATATTTTCTTATGATACAAATGTTTATATCTTTTGAGCTTTATAAACTGTATGTTCTCACCAGGCTTTAAGTCTGACACTTTTTCTCAAATGGTATGTGTAACAGGTTTCCATTAGCGGTGGGTTGCCGGGGTTTTTGGAGAGACGAGTTTTGAGTCTCGAGGTTTTTGAAGATATTTAGTATTGTATCTGGGCATTTGTTAAGTCCCATTCTTTTGATGAATTGTGGTCTGTCAACTGATGAAATCTTGATATAGGAATCTAGATTAGTTTGTTGATGAACCCTTTATCTGTTCAGGTTTTGTAAAGTCTTAAGGACTGATCCCATTTATGGGAAGTTAATTGCAATACTACCGTCTTGTTGCCAGGATTCCAAGTTTTATTTTACTCTGATTTTTGAGGTGTTTCAGCTCGAGACTCCCTTTACTAAAGACGAATTTTGTATGGTTCTTTTCCAAATGCATCTAGACAAATCATCCGTACCGGACGAATTCAACCCTCAGTTCTACCAAAAGCTTTGGAACTATTTGGGAGATGATATTTTCCTTGTGGGAAAAACGAGGCTTGAAAATGGGACTATTCCTAATGGCCTTAATGACACTATCATTACGTTTATCCTGAAAATCGAGTCACCTTCGTACCTTAAAGATTATCGACCAATTGCCTTATGTATTGTCATCATGAAAATCATCACAAAAGTTCTAGCCAACCGCATCAAACCGCTTCTCCCATTGATCATCTCGGAAAACCAAACCGCCTTCATAAAAAAATCGTTTGATCGCCGACAATGTCATCATTGCCTTTGAAATGCTCCACTCTATGCATCGAAATACCCACAAGAAAAAAAGTGAAGTGGCTCTAAAAATCGACATTAGTAAAGCGTATGATCGACTTGATTGGGAGTACCTCAGCCACATGCTTTTGGCACTCGACTTCCCCAACCATTGAATAAATATGATTATGCTTAAGGTCGAATCTGTAAAGTATTTTATGAGATTTAACAATGACCTGATAGATCCCATCACCCCACACAGCAGTCTCCGACAAGGAGACCCGATCTCTCCGTACCTTTTTTATCTTATGTATGGAAGGTCTCTCGTCATTCCTTAACCATGAAGAAAAGGCCGGAAGACTTCACGGTTGCCAACCGGCCAAAAGTGCTCCTTCGATCTCTCACCTCATTTTTGTGGATGATGCCTTCTTTTTTGCAGGGCTTCGATCGACGAGATTCGCCATTTAAAACAAATGTTAACAACATATGAACAGGTGTTGGGTCAAGGGATCAATTACGCTAAATCCGGAATTATGGGAAGCAATAACCTGGCTACTGAACTCGTCCACGGCTTCTCGAGTATTCTTGGTATCGACAAACCCATCAACACGAGTCGTTACTTGGGGCTACCACCGCTTGTGGGGAGATCCAAAAAATGCATCTTTCGGTTTATTTGTGAAAGACTTTGGCAAAAGATGCTGAATTGGGGGAAACGTCCCATCTCCATCGTGGGAAGGGCTACCCTCATAAAGGTGGCGGTCCAAGCAGTACCGGTTTACTACATGAATGTTTTCCTTTTACCGACTTCCACTATCAAAGATGTTGAGAAAATGATAAATTTCTTCTGGTGGGGTGGAAAACTTGATGGCCAACGATCGGTTAATTGGCTTTCTTAGGATAAATTGTGTCGTCCACCAATACATGGAGGTTTAGGCTTTCGTGACCTCACCGCCTTTAATGTGGCCATGCTTGGAAAGCAAGGATGGAGAATTGTGTCAAACCCTTCTTCTCTTGTCAGCAGAACCTTAAAAGCTAAATACTACCTGGGTGGGATGTTTATGGAGGCCCGTTTAGGAAACTCCCCAAGTTTTATATGGAGAAGTATTTGGCATTCTCAACTTGCTCTACAAGAAGGGCTTCGGTGGAAGGTGGGGGACGGAAGAACAACTAATGTTTGGCGCGATCCTTGGCTTAGGGAAGATGGAAACTTCTTGATAGAAACCCCCATTGATAGGGTCGACTCATGAATTGTTGTTCTACAGGAAAGACTTCTATTTCCTTGTATTGGGAAAGTAATATGTCTACCCTCATAAAAGAGATCAAGTTCAAAAATGTTTTTAGGGAGCATTTGGTTCAGAAATGAAAATGAATATACTAAGGAATTTAAATGAGTACATTCATTACATTATTTTATATTGTTTTCCATTATTCATGTTTGGTGATAAGAAAATCATCTAACTTTGAGTAGAGAAACTTTAGCCCTAATCAACCCCCCTCCCAAGTTTGCAACTTTTATAAATTGAAGACCAAATTGTGGTATATTGAAGTTATGATAAGATAAAGATATATTGGGTGCAGTTTAAAAAAAGAACATCTACAATTGCATATATTTTAATAAATAAAAGTGGGTGATGGTGGATAATTGGGCTTAAAACCCACTGCAGAAAGGGATGGAGAACCCAGCGGAGATGATGAAGGGGGTTGTCTTTTCCACCCAAGATGATGTGACCATGGTTGGTCCTTGTGTGTTAAAAAGAGAGTCATCTTCATATGAGAACAATAACTAAATAAAAATTTAAGAAAACAGTCAAATCATAATAGATTTTACATTTGATTTGGTCGTTTTCATGTTATTTTATTTAGCCTTGTTCTCATTTAAAGCTCCATATATATATATATATATATATATATATATATATATATATATATATATATATATATATATATATATATAGAGAGAGAGAGAGAGAGAGAGAGAGTTTGGGTTTAATTTTTAATAGAAAATAAGAAATAAAAATTCACTATAACTTTTATAATATTTATTCTAGTTCATTTATGTCATTTAATTATCATATGAAAAACAAACATTAAATAAAAAATTTAGGAGTAATCTAGTCATTTAAACAATTTTGTTCTATTATGTTCACCTTACCAAACACGAAACAAATAATTAGTGTAGTCATGTGACTCATGTTCTAGTCATACTAAACACAAGACAGACAATTAATCCAATTAAGTCATGTCCACTCAATTGATGCTATTTGATTTAGATTGGGGAATAAAAATGAGGGAGAATGAATATGCAAATGAATTTTTATTCCCTCCATTTAACATGGAATGAAATTTGAGTTTCTAAAGGAATAGACCCATTATACTATATCTATCTATACTATATTATAAAGCACAGATAAAAAACTCTTAAATACAAATTATTAGACATAAGGTATCATCATTTTATGCAAGATTTTAAAAATCTCTTAATTTATAAGTATCAAAGCACAAGATACATATTACTACTGCAGACTTCTAATACCCACCAATTTGGTATGTGCAGAATTTTCCTTTTATGCAGACCTTTTCATATATCATTATTAATTAATATTTTATATTACTATAAATTTGTTTTAATTATATTATTAAATATGTAATTGGTTATTTTTTTAGATGTCATTAAAATATATAAGATAATCATTGAATTCTAACAAAATACTTAATTTTTTTATATAAAAAACATTATATTATTAAGCCTAAATTAAACAAATTTATAAAAAAAAAAACATTATCACTTTCTCAAAACCATCCAAAATCGTACTGTAAATCGACAAAAAAATAAAATGAAACATTAAAATCGTGATGTACTTCGCTGCATTGTACGAGTACGCTTCTAATACTATATAAACTAAATAATTTTTTTATTTTCAATTACATTAATTACTGATCAATACTTCTAATCAAACAGCCCTGAAATTTTTTACTTTAATTTCAAAAAAATAGATCATTGGAAATTTGGGTTTAAAAAATCTATTTTCCAAGCTTGATGGCTTTATGTTAGTTCATTGATTAAAATATAATATAATAACTACAAAGGTTAATATTGGATCTATACAACTTTCTTGAATAATATATTTATTTGTCCATTAAATAATTTTAAAATAATGGTCTTTCACAATTAGGAATTAAGATAATTAAGAATCGACTATGCAAACATCAAAGTCCATAGCTCAGTGGTAGAGCATTTGACTGCAGATCAAGAGAGATCAAGAGGTCATCGGTCCCGGTTGGGCCCTTGTTTTTTGTTATATGCCTATTAAATAAGAATGCTAACACTTTGATTGGACTAACTACAAAATGGTCCCTCACTTGTTTTTTTTTCACTTCTATTAACACTTTGAACAATTTAAACGCCAATTACAATATAAAAAAAAAATTGTTAACTATAGATGTTCGGGCCAGATCAATAGGACATCTTGACTAATTCCAAACCTGTGTGGAGAACATATGGCCTTACAGAAAAATCCTCAAAAGGAATGTATTACAAATCAAATAAAATATTGTTTTAACACTAACCTCATCTAATATAATTCATAATATGTGATTATATGCATGAATTTAATAAAATACTATGATCATCAATCAATGCGAAAGATCATGTGAGAAGTTGAGGTTAATGTGAGAAGTGAATCTGAACCGTCGATCACTTTTAATCAAATGACTCCTATGAATTGCGACTTAGAAGGAATTGATCTGGTGCATCTCTGTGCATCTCATCTTAATGTACATTCATTTCTCATCTAACGGTCGATAACCATTTCTCACGTCAACCTTAACGTTTTACCGAAACTCAACCCCATCAATCAAATATCCTAAAAAATATTTAATTATATAAATTAAAACTAATAGTTAATGATGATAGTCAATAATTCTGACTTCAATGTATTTTAAGTAAACATCGAATTTGATATGTCTATACGTACTTCATTAAGTTGTTGAAAAAAATGGATAACGATACAAATAAAAAAGGAGATTGATGGCAAAGAACGATAATAGTGATGGAGAGCGGATCATGATTAGGTGACGAAGGGAGCGAATTCGTTGGATGCAAAGGGTTTGAATAGCGTAAGATCTAGGAACGGTAAAATTGATTTAGGTTTTTCTATTTGTTTTTACTCTAAAACTTTCTTAACTTGTTACAATGAGCTTTTTTAGGTAAGATGAATGTAGGTAATCAATTTTTATAAATTTGATGGTTTATTTATTTAAAAAAATCAGGAACTAAATCATTAAAAATATGAAAGTTTAATTCTTATTAAAAAAAGGTTTAGGAACTTAAGCATCCACAATAGGAAAAAATAAAAAATAAAAGTTTATGGGACAAGTTTTCTCATTTAACATCTATAGATATATATTTGTTTTTAGAGTAAATTACATTTGTAGTCCCTGTGGTTTGTCAAAGATTGCCGATTTTGTCCCTATGATTTCAAAATTTTGGTTTCCGTTCCTATGGTTGTAACTCATTTCTATTTTTGTCCTTGTGGTTTAAACTTGATTGTTTTCTTCGTCCCTATGTTTTACAATTCATTTCTATTTTAGTCCTTCATACTTAAAAGTAGTAATAAACCTTAGGAACGAAAATAAAAATGAGTTACAAATCATATGGACGAAAACTGAAATTTCAAAACCATAGGAACGAAATCTGTAATTTTTAACAAACCACATAAGACAAAAAATGTAATTTACTCTTGTTTTTATTAGCACTAACTTTACATTTGCTTTCTTTTTCGTTATGATGGATCATTGTTTTATTATAAATTCATAATTTACCGATCATATGATACGTTTTATTATAAAATGATAATTCGTTTAAGCCACTCAATTAATCCACACAAAAAAAAATGCATCTTTATTTAATAAGAAATTAGCAAATATCAAAAAGCTATGGTTCTAACTTCTAATATCAACCAAAAAAAACATAGAATTGTTAACATTTATCTGGAGACATATAAAATAATTCAGAAAAAGAAATAAAAGAACAAAAACATGTTATGCATTATATTTTTGGTTGTCAAATTAGCATATATTAAAACCACAAGGGTTGTAACGAAGTGGTTAAGAACTTGGGGGATGTGGTGAAATATCCCATTGTCCAGATTCGAATCCAGACGTACACAACAATTTTGTGGCCACTGAGTTTATGAAGGTTGATTTCTTGCAGTCATAATTTGTCGGGCTAGTCTAGGCATAGCCTAGGACATCCTTTCAAAAAAAAAGGATATATTAACTATGTTTTATACATTAATAAATGAGTGAATTGTGGATTTGTTCCCTGTGTTTTGATATTATTTGTGACTAGGGTCCCTATATTATGTTTATTGTGGATTTGGTCCTTGTAGTATTCAATTTGTTTTGGTCACGGCCCCTCTGACTAACGTCTCCGTTAACTCTGTTAAATCAAGGGTTATTTTAGCATTTTTGCATATTCTTGTCTTTTTCTTCTAAAAAATAAAAACAATATTTTTATCCACACAAATATATGTATATATATATATATATATATAACATCAAAATAAATAAAATAAGATATTATTTTATGAATTGATTTGTTTAAATTTAAAAAAAAATCAATCATATTAACTATGGTTTAATTTTATTGTTTTAGTATTTTTGCCTATTTAGGCATGAAAACATGGTTGAAGTTTATAAAAATGATTTGTTCAATTTAAAGTTACGAAGATAATATATATTATGTATGGATCTTTCATTTATGGGTTGTTCGGTTGTGGCTTAATGGGTTGTATAGCTTATATAGCTTATTCGGTCAGCCATAGATGGTTGTTCGGTAGTGGCTTAATTTAGAAATAAGTAGCTGATTCGGTCAGCTTGTATCTAAGTGTGGGGGATACGAGTTTTCCCCGTTGTATCTAACTTATCTTCTTCTTCGGGTCGGTCAGTAAGTAGCAGTGGATGATGAAGTTGTTTAGAATTTGGTTTGTTTGAATAAAAGTAATGAAGATAATTAAATTGTGATGGTTAAGGTAAGGAAGAAAGGAAAGGTTTTATTAGTTTTTCATATTTAATTTAACTTATTTCCAGATGTCCCAAGTGTGTGAATTGAAACTTCCGCCTTTCTGGTTTGTTACTGTTCTGCCTTATTTCATTATTAACACCGGTGGTTTAGCTAAAGTTTGAGGACCTAAATTCACTTTAGTCGTCATTAAACTTTTTTTTGAAAGGGTGTCCTGGGTTATGCCTAGACTAATCACTTGGTAAATTATGACTGTAAAACATTAGCCCTGATTAAACGGACCTCAGTGACCACAATTGTTGTATATGTCTGGATTCGAAGATGGGATATTCCACCACATCCTCCAGGGCCTTAACCAGTATGCCACAACCCTTGTGGTTATCGTCATTAATCTTTACTATAACTGCTTGTCTAGTTAGAATACACTTGATATATTCTTTTTGTTATGCTGCTAAAGTTATATGAGTTAAGAAATAAAGTAATTGTTACTCTTAAGAGTATGTTCTCGCCAAAAAATAGATAAAGCCTACATTCCAATGCCTTTTGTTAACAATAATGTAAACGTCTATAACAGATTTCAAATCCAATTATTTGCACTAATAAATTTAGTATCCAATCATAACATTACACTTTATAGGACCCGTGGGCAGAGGGCCGTCTAAGGACGGCTAACATCTTGCCTAGTATATATATATATATATCAATTTATAACTCCTTTGGCATGGTGTCTCTTTTCAAAATCAAACAAAAATATGACCTAAAACAAATGAAAAAAACACCGAAGTTTTATAACTCTAATATGTGAAACAAAAAATAAACCATAAAGCATTTAGATTTCTAGAGTATATGTATGATTAAAGTTTAGTAATCATTTTGCCAGGCAAACAGAAAAAGCAACAATGTGAAATGATATCTATCTATCACAATTATGCAAAACAATCCAACAAAAACCAATAATTAATAAATCTTATACAGCAATAATAATAATAATAATAATAAATTAATTTTAGCAAGAAACGTATAAAGTTTCTACAATACAAGATCCAAACAGCAAGAAACTAAAAGCAAAATCAAGTTTACCTTCTGGCTTGTTTAATGTTAAGACAGTGGGTACACACAGCCACTAGCTAGCTGCCAAATGAAAGGGGCACCTGCTCCAGAAAATGGAAATGTCGGGTCAACACAGCTCATAAAATGTGTGCAAAGTAACAAACCTAATCAAGATACAATTTAGCTTGACAACTTGGTGTTCGTGTCAGATCTACCGGTTACCAGGCAAAATGGGTACAAATCAGAGAAAATAGAATGTTTGTTATAGTAATTGAGACAAAAAAGAAGTCGACTGTCATGCACTATATAGGAACCAAGACAAACTCAATTGCATTTTGATATACTTTGGCCTATGGTTTTCTCCATTTATGTTCAAACTATAAGAGCTAATGGGATAGCCCAATCAATAATCACCTCTTCTGTTTGTATCATATATTTCATTACACTGCAACGTTTGAATTGACATTCATTCCATCCGTCCCAAAATAAATATCCACAATAAAGAAGGCACATAGTTTTAAAAATGAGTAGTTATTATACGTTTTAATTAACTAAATTACAATTTTATCCTAGGCAGTTATGAATTTCTCAATCTCATGATTAAGGGTAGACTTGGAGAGTATACGCTTGCTTTTGAATTTGAATGTGGACACATATTATGGGAAAGACTAAACTAGAAATATGTACACTTAAGGGAGTAGTACAAGTGATAGTGTTTGTTTATCAAATATGTGCCATCCTTGAATGAAGACGAAACGAAATGCAATGAAATAATGAGCATTACCTCCTAAGGAGCACCAAAAACCTTGGACCGCCAAGAGAACTCCTCAGACAGCAACAATTCCATTTCTAGTTTCTTGATGTAGACCTCCAAAACAAATGCATTCTCATCCACAACATCACAGGACATTGCATCTTCAGCTATTTTTACTGCGGCTATTTGAGATAACTGAGAGTTTTCTCCAACCCTATGCAATTTCCACGCCATATCTTCCTTCCCAATCATCACAAGACAAGCCAATAAAGATCTGAGCTCACGCGCTGCCCCAGCAGCAAGTGACATCCCCTTCAGATGGTCGACTAACGCCATCTCCTCATCAGGGCTGAATATCATTTAAACGTCAAAAGGAGATAGAATACAATCATCGGGGGGGGGGGGGGGGGGGGGGGGGGGGGGGGGAATACAGCTTTAAGGTTAAATTAAGCACCTGCCAGCACGGATTTTGCCTTTCTTCTTTTGGCGTCTTACCCCTCTTTTGCTAGCGACACTTGAACTCATTGAAGCAGTGGAACTCTTTCTTGTCCTGATCAAGAATCAGAAAAGTTAGAACAATTTAAAAGAATTATAGCACAAAGATGCTCAGATATCGGTACTTAAGTAAATAAGTAAAGGTACATAAACATATAGTTCATACCCAGTGGAGTAAGCACTCATTCCACTGAAACTGCTGCTAGCTTCTGAAACAGTGTCATCATCCAGTTCATTTACTGATCGCTCATTCGACTGAAGCTTAGCTGCAAGCAATAACCTCCGCTGGCGAACTGCCAGGTATCGTGCCAAGTACTTACCCACTTTTTCCAACCCTTCTTCATATTCAGCAATCAGTGTGGCGGCACATTCAACTGCTCCAGTCTTCACCTCTGAGATCCAGTCCTCCCTCCTGTGCATTAAAGCAATTCTCAGAGCCTCCTCCCATTCCCTTGCACTGATTAAGAGGTTTATCCCGTTTTTAACATCTCCACAGTAATCAAAAGCAATTTTGGCAGCTTCACCTGGTTTCCCAAGTGTTTGAAGTTCTTCACATAGCTCGTGTGCCAATTGCAGAATCTCTTCTTTTCCTAGTTTGATGAGACCAGCAACAGTAAGCACCCCACTCCAATTATTAGAAGAACGATAAGCCTTCAAAGCTTTTTCTAGACTAGAGCAACACATATATGTTGTAGCAGCATCCTCAAAGCATTTAATATCACTTAAATGGTCTCCCCAGGCCTCAAGGACTTGCCTCCTCTTAGTGGGATCTGTAACCAATTGAAGTCCCAGAGAAAAAAGTTCAGGATTCTTCTTCATGAGATTAACAAAATCTTCAAAATAAGCATCTCCTGCAGCAGCAATGTGTTTGAGTGCCTTCTCAAATCTCCTCAGTTTGAGGTCAATTCTATATCTCATTATGACACTTGGCAAGACCTCCAGTTCCTGAAGAAATGGTAGGAACTCCTTCGGATCCTGTTGTGAGTTCAATGCAACAATAGCTGCAAGATTTAAGTCATACAGACCCAAAGCAGTTTCATATACAGCTTCACTCTCTGAGAGCCACAAAAGATGTTTCAGAGATTCTTCAGCAGAGGGGAAATGTTTCCTCTTTGGGTCATGCAATCTGATAATTCCATCTCACGAATAACTTTTACCCGCTCCAACGCTTCTTCAAGCGATGGGGGGTCAGTTCGAGCCAAAGTGGTTAAGATGCAAAGCTCTCTTGCAGGGCTTTCCACTATTTGCTCCTCAAGAGCTTTTCTCACAGCCAGTAGGACAGAGTTGACCTTGCTATTACCACCAAGAACCAAAGAACCTCTTGATTCTTTACTATTTGCCTCATTTGTGTAAGATATATGGCTTTTGTACAAGGTCTCCATGACATTTTCATCCTTCAAGGAACAAACAAACTCGGTAATGTAGCTTAGATTATCCACCTGCCGGACAAACTCTGTAGCCAATTGTAGAAATGCTTGCCAGCCCCCATGATCGACAATAACATTAAAATCTATCCTGCGTCGCCTTACCATGAGTAGGGCATCTTTAAAACTCCCTTGGACCAAAGCATTAATAATTGACTCCAGTACCAACTTCCTCGGATAGATACTCTCTAGATTTCCACGAGTCGTTTGTAATATAACAACAGATTCATCTCCATGCACAACCCCTAAGATTTTCGAACCCTTTTCCCATATCTGTATAAACTTTTTTTCTTCTTCTGACATTCTTCTGCTTATAACTGGTACAAAATTGCCGTACTTGGCCTCCGTTTGACCAAGCATAATATCACGAATGTCAACAACAAAGAGAAAATCTTGTTTGGTCCCAAGAATTAAATGTGTGATTACTTGATTGGTGGAATTCGAGTACAATGAAAAGCTGCTGCAATTGTTACACAAAACATTCTGATAGTCCAAAATCTTCAACAGGAGCCACACTCATCCATGGGCAAGATGATGAAAACCGCAAATCATTATGCTCCTGAAGAGAACCCGCTGTAGTATCCAATTCTGATGAATACTCAAAAATATTCCCACCATTCAACTGAACAAAGGCTTGTTGGAGATTTTAGCATGCCATCCTGAGCATGTCACTAACCCAGGAACGTGATCCTCGGAACACACAAGTTCAAGTTCCTGCACGTAGTTGCTAGAAAGCTCAGTTTTGCTGTATGAGGTGTTCGGAAGGTGACCATGATGAGTGTTAGTCCCAAATAAGCTAAACAAGGTTTTGTAGAAGAGGAGGTTGAATACAAAACACAAAAATTACTTAATTTTAATTCTTTATAGATATGAGTATCAAAGAATTACACTTAGAAAAACAAAGATTGTTGCGGAAAAGAAAAGCTAAAGACTATTCTAACAATCTAACACTAAGAAGATTTTTAACCCAAAGACAAAAATCTTAGAGAGAGAAATACTTGCTAACAAACTTGCTGAATTTTGCACTTCAAAAATCTTGAGCTGAAAGCGTATCTTTGCATGTGGCCATCCTCGCCCTTTATATATTATCCAAAGCATTGATTGCAAAGGACACTTGTCATCTGATGAATTGATGCATGGATATTTTCAATAAAATACAAGATATGTGAAAAGACCTTTCGAAAAGCAAAAGGTAACTTTTGTACTATGAAGTACAATATCTTAATATAATATACATAGTTCAAATCTTTTTGAGATCTAGAAAAGAGTCTCAATCAGATCAGAACATAAGTGAATATCCCTTATGCAATAGAAGTTTCTATTCCCTTATGTCAGAGGATCATTGGGAATGAGGAAATATGTTAAATCGTGAGGATTTGACATATATGAGTGCCGAAATGAGAAGAATCGGCACAGGGGTTTTTACCGACTAAGAAGGATCGGCAAAAGAGGGTGTTGCCGAGAGGTCGGCAAGAGGATTGCCTATTGAGGATTCGGCAAAGAGCATGGTCTGCCGAATTTAAAGGATCTTCGGCAGAGGAAGAGTCTGCCGAAGGTTTTGCTAATCTTCGGCAGGAGATGCTTAATATTTCACTGAAGTGTATCTTGATCCGCATCAATAGACTTGCTTCATGTTGTGTTCGGTTGATCTTCGATTCACCGATCTGTTAGAGCATAACTAAGTTATTACAAAGAACCATGATATTTTCTAAGTATAAGAATGTACAATCATTTACAAAAGAACAAACACAAACTGAATGAGAGGTCATCTTCAAATCTTAGATGACCCAACAATCTCCCCCTATTTGATGATGACATCTCATACTTAGATAAAAGAGTTAAAAACATGAATAATTCATTTTGACCCTTTTTATACTCTTTTGGGTTCTTTTTCACATAGACCATTCTTTTTGTTTCTTTTTGGATTTTTTTAGAATATCCGACATTTACAAGTATAAACAAATGAAAGAATGAAAATTTACAAGGTATTTACTTCAAACTAAAATTGCACGTTGTATTAATCTTTGAATAAGATTACGATCCAAGTAAAATAATAGAGAAAAGAAAAAAAATTACAAAAGATTAAATGAACAACTAAGAGGCAGCACTCCTCTTCATTTCATCAGTTACGACCACGTAGATATCCATTGCTGAGATAGGAATTATTTAAGCAATTCCTTCAATAAAGATGAGATCAGCAATGGGTATGTCT
Organism: Arctium minus; assembly: GCA_954870635.1. Lineage (NCBI taxonomy): Eukaryota > Viridiplantae > Streptophyta > Magnoliopsida > Asterales > Asteraceae > Arctium > Arctium minus. The sequence continues at coordinate 121,229,344 of OX941082.1, read as the reverse complement.
CTTGATCTGAAGAAGCGAATTTGACCGAAGGCATCGTTGAAGAAGATTCCTTCAATCGGCTCACGAAGTACCGTTGTAGAGGGATGAGGAACCAAAGTCGGTATGGATAGGTCAAGGTTGGAAACATTTGGAACTTTTCCTCCTTTGGCCATCTGAGCAAAGACATCTTCCTTATTAGAAGACTTCTACTTGGTTTTGGGACGAGAATGAAGAGCCTTCATGTCGTTGATTAGCTTCTCTTCGGCAGGGGTGTGAATGATCTTGTAAGTTCTTCGGTAGGAACCGAATTTTGTTTGAAGATCAGTGATATATTTCTCAACAGTAGGTCTAAGAGAATTTTGGGTCTTGTCGAGACTTATCATGGTTTCTACCCACTCAGCTACCCTAAACCGATCCAAAGCCTCAAGTTTTTCATGCGCCAAGTTTAGATCATTCTTAGTAATTACAACTTTATGGACTTGCACGTTTTAGTAGGCTTGATGATTTTGACATCGATAATTTTTCCAGGGCGATTTCGGTTGTTGAGAGCTTTGTGATACCAATCAAAGCACTTAGCTTTTATTTCTTCATTCTTTTTGGCCGATTCCTCCAGAGCACTCAGCTGGGCATTTATGGGATCGGTAGTGGCTTTTGTCATTTCGGCCACTTCCTCTGCTAGCTTCAAAGCTAACTCAGAATCTCTATCACGGGCCATTTGAGCTATTTTGACAGCTCTAATTTCCTCTTCAGATATGCCCAGGTCTGGAGAGGTATTCTTCAGGGGAGGAGGAAGATGGATTCCACCGCCATCAGCAAATTTCTTGATGTTAGCATCTTTAAGACGCTTTTCTTCGGCAGCCATTTCCTCCGGAGCAAGTTTCTTTTTGCCTTTGTCTTTCTTCGGGTCCGGCTCCCTCTTAGATTCTTCGACCACTTTAAAATCGTGGTCGGTGCCTTCACCTTCGATGACCATGACATCATCGGTACCCTCCTCTTTATCGGCAGATGCCGAACCTTTTTGTTTCTCTTCCTTTTCGGCATCCTCCCTGACCTCCATGACAATGTCGGTAGAAGAAGAGAAAGTGGGATCATTGGGAATTTTTGCTTCAGAACCCTCCCCCTTAGTAGCAGCACCAGTTGTAGTTTCTTCCCAGTACTTACCGGTACTTACATGTGTATCTTCCAAGAAGCACATGTGAGATGAAGAAAGGATGTAAGATCTTCAGAAATACCAAATACTTTGCCTTCTAGCTCTTCCCAAGTGTCGAGACTAGGAAGCTCCACAACAGACAAACTACCATCTGACATAGATACTGCCAATCTGTTCTTAGAATTCTTGGACCAGAAAGCCATTTCTCTAACAGAACAAGGAAATTCTAGTTCAAAGAGATACATAGGAGGTGGAATTACGGAAAGAGAAAGGGTTGTTACAAGAATCTTAGAGCCATCAACAACTAATGCTACTGAATTCTCGGTAACTGCTGTAATCCAGATAAAATTGTAGACTGTGATCAGGCCTTCCAGGGTCCAACATATCAACTGAAGAGGCTTTACGGGATCCCACATGAATCTCACTCCCTCCTGCTTCAAGTACCTGATTTCTTGTTTCAAATACCAATGATTGTTGCTGAACAGCCATATCTTGATGGAGTCATAGGTTTCCCTTCTAACAATGGCAGCAAGCAGATCCGAATTACAGTTCCACTTTAGATTCTCAATAGTTGCATCTATTCCCTCATTTACACTAAATGAGCTTCTTTCTAACCCGTTTCTCTCAAAGAAATTAATTGAAGGACATCCCCCTTCTTCCTTGTGATCACAAACAGTAGCAATTTTTGCTCCAGAGGGCATCCATTCCACAATTTCTCCCATAAAAGACTTGGGTTCTGAAACAGAATGCAAGTTCCCCGTATCTCGTTCCCATACTTTAAGCTTCTTATCCAAATAATTATGTGTCAAGTTTTTACTGTAGCAAAGAATTTTCCGTCACCTCGTCGGGTAGCTGGACTTCCAAGTTGACATTCCGTGTGAAGGCATCGATCGCCAGCAACTAACTTTAGTTGTTTCAAGAATCTAATCAAGCAATGGCAGAAGGCATATATTTGGATATTATGAATGTCAATGCATTGGTTTAAAAACTTAAAAGTCCTAAACGCTTAACTGAGCTAGAAGAAACAGACAAATCATGGCGCTTACAGTAAAATCAGTACATGGTTCTATCAGGATTCTCTCAAATCTTGTCAACTGTCATTTGTTTGCTAGCAAAATTTTATGCTTTGATTTATACTGCATCCATCCCAAGTTGCATTTACCTTTATCAATCTTAGTTTTGTCCCAAATGAAATGAGCCTTTTTGGTTTCTAGAAACTGTTAAGAAATATGTAGATCCTTTTGTGGGTTTTTTTAACCATTTAATTGATGTAACGAGTTTTAAAAATATTATTTAGATGACGTGAATATTTGTTTATGAAGGGTTGTGTCAAAATCCACGTCATTTAATATTAAAAAATTAACGTATTATCGATCGATATGAGTAAAAATATGAAAAAATTTAAACATTATTACAACAAATAGGAAAGTTTACAGCTTTGTTACATTGATTTGGGTAAAAAGTTAATTATCGGCAACAAGCTGCCCCACATGAAACCCGCCTCTAGGGATACCAGTATGAAGGACATTTTTTGGTTCAGTTAGATGTTGAGGCTAGTCGAGGGGGAGGAGGCGAGACCGAACCAAGATCTATCTTGTATTTGGGCAAAGTCACCTTGCCCCTTTGCTTTATTACATTGATTGAAAAAATAATTATTTCTTACATTAAATAAAACTAAGGGGTTGTTTGTTTACCTCTTAATGGTTCCATTAAGAGACAACCTCTGAATCGCTAAGAGGTAAATCTTGTTTGACAAAAAAAAAGGGTTGCCTCTTAATGGTTCCAAAACCTCTTAATGATTTTGTATCCTGACCCACCCTTAACCATTAAGAGTCCTGATTTCATTATGAACAATTAGCAAACAACCATATTTCATTTTACACTATATCATAAAAACCTCTTAATCATTCAGACCACTTAATCATTCTGAACTAAACCATTCAACAACTGTCAAACAGCCCCTAAGGGGTTGTTTGTTTACCTCTTAATGGTTTCATTAAGAGACAACCTCTGAATCGTTAAGAGGTGAATCCTGTTTGACAGAAAAAAATGTTGCCTCTTAATGGTTCCAAAACCCTCTGAATCATTTTGTATCATGGGTCTCCCTTAACCATTAAGCGCCTTGATTTCATTATGAACAATTACCAAACAACAATATTTCATATTGCACTATATCATAAAAGTCTCTTAATCATTCTGACCCCTTAATCATTCTGCACCAAACCATTCAGCAATTGCCAAACAACCCCTAAGTGGTTGTTTGGCAGTTGTTGAATGGTTTGGTGCAAAATGGTTAAGTGGTCAGAATGATTAAGAGGCTCTTATGATATAATACAAAATGAAATAAGATTGTTTTTTTATTGTTCAGAATGAAATTAGGGCTCTAAATGGTTAAGGAAGTGTCAGCATACAAAATCATTCAGAGGGTTTTTAAACCATTAAGAGACAGACCTTTTTTTTGCCAAACAAGATTCATCTCATAGCGATTCATATGTTGTCTCTTAATGAAACCATTAAAAAATAAACAAACAACCCCCTAAGTCAAAATTTTCTAAATTTTGATACATTTTACTCTTTTTTCAAGTAAATACAACAAAATTTAACCACTAAAATTATAAAATTCAAAAAGAATTTAGTTAAAGTAATTTTACTTTAACAATCTATTACCTAGTGCTTAAAACATTGTTATTTTACTTCTAAGGGAAAAATCATGATCATGCTTAGATTTGTAAAACAACATAAAGTTGATTACAAAATTAAGTGACACATTTAACAGACTTCTCAAACATGTCTAATTCTTGACATTTACATCTCAAATGATTGTATATATGTATTTATTGGTGTCTAAGATATGTATATGTGTACATTGATTTGTATTGTGCATCTCTATATTGTTTTCGTTATTTCGTATACGTGGATGTAACCAAGTGCATGCATTAATTAGTAGATCGTAGACAAACAAGGTAAATCACAATCAATCATATATTGTTAAAATTATATGTACATAAATTTTCTTTGTTAATATTGGATACAATATATTATACATGTTATGATTATGGGGTGTTTGACATATTCATCCTTGATTGTGCGTTTTTTGGACTAAAACAATCAGCCTTTGAAAATTTACAAGAAGTAATTGCAAAAAAGATAAAGTTTTTAAAGTAAATGGAAAGTTACATAACAATCCATATAACTTTTAACCTTTTTTTTAGATTAATCAGATGTTTCTAATTTTTAAAAGTAAAGAAAAAAAAGGTTAAAAGGTTAAATCTTACTTGTTAACCAAATAAAAGACAAGTAGACAACGCATAAATTGCACCTATGTAATATCATGCAAGGAAATAGACATTTGTTATCATCATTTTTAGGTGCCCATAAAGTAGTCATGTTACAGGGAAGGGGTTTTGATAAGTTGGTTTAATTCATACATTAAAATAATTTGTAGGCTATTGTGTATCGTCAATCGTTGCTATTGACAAAAACTTGATTAAGGAACAGTAGATGCAAAAAATTCTGACATTGCGATGTTTTTTAAAAACAGATAACAAGAAGATTGTTTTTATAGTCGACTCTACTTCACATCAAATTAGTTGGGACATATGAAAATGAAATGGAAACCATTACAATACAAGTACAACTTGTTTTAACATTCTTTCCTCGTCCTTATATCGTCTTAGTTTGACTAATGTACTCGTTATTTGATTACACACGCTCTTACATATAGTTTGCTCTTTTGTGTTTTTGTGTTTTACAAGCTGGGGTTTAGGGGTATTCAAGGAAACAACATGCGTATTTATCGGATAAATGAAAGTTCTACATACATCGTACCTTATACACTGCATACGTGGAATTTATTGGATTTGTTCTGATTTACTAGATAAATACAACTCAAAATCAACACGACAAATGTTGTGATTATTTAAGGTTTTAAAGTAGCAGTATAAAAGGTTCAATGTTGTTTTAAATCGGGAACAGGACAAACATTACATGTATACAAGGTTCTAAATGGCGTAAGGCGTGGCATGGCGGCGAGTTCAATCCTCAAGCCTTAAGAGTTATGGCAAGGCCATGGTGTTTTTCAAGGCGTGGCTTAAGCGGCAAATTTGTATATAATTTATATGTATATATGTGTATGTGTGTGTTTTTATCGGTGTCTTGAACAATAATGAACGAGTTATTAACAATTTAAATTCATATGAAATGATAAACAAAAAAAAATCTAAGCTATAATCGATACTAATGGGTAAATTCCAATCGAATTTCGAAGTTCTAACGTCATAACACGCCATGGCGCGCCATAACGAGCTTGATGCCTTATCTCAATGCCAATGCGTAACGCCATGGCACGCCATAACAAGTTCGACGCCTTATCTCGACACCAAGGGGTAAAACGTGGCGGCAAGGCCACGCCTCGACGCCATGGCGCGCCAAGACGCGTTTTTTAGAACCTTACATGTATATGGGTTTATAAATTAAGATAAAAAAAGGTAGGTAACGTCGGTTTGGGTTTATTTAATTTCATTGTTCTAATAATGTGTGTTTAATAAAAAAAAGTTCACATATATAAGATAAATGAATTCAACTTAAAAACATTTAAAATAACATAAAACATGAGATCAATTTTGGTTGGGTTTAATTCAACTTTTTTAATCTAAGAGGTCGTTTATCAAACGTGGGTAAGCGTTCATCGAAAAGAGTTACCATTTTCACTTATCTTATGATGTAATATTTTCCGCCATCAAAATGGTTTGATGATAAGCGTTTATAAACCGAAAGCGCTTGCCGACAAGAGCCACCACTCTCGCTTACTTTATTAGTTAACATTTCCTGTCATCAAAATGGATTGATGATAAACGTTTAGAAACCGATAAGCGCTTACCGGGTATGACTCTTAGGGCCGTTTACCAATTTTTTACCGGGTAAGTGCTTACCAAGTCATTTTACCTTACGGATGAATATGACAAGGACCAAGAATTTTACCCGGTAAGAACTAAGGTAATGGCCGAGAGTCTTACCCGGTAAGTGAGGATGAAGACTCTTACCATGGTTAGCACTTACCGGAAAAATGGTTGCATACAATACCGTTTTGGTAAACTAAAATCTTACCCAGTAAGTAAGTGATAAAATTGAATTTTAATGGTAAGCGTTTACCCGGGTAAGTATTTGGTAAACGATCCTTTAATTCTTGTCTTTCCTCTTATCGGATAAGATTTCATATCCTCATTTTGTTCATCCGATAAGGTAATTAAACCGATAAACACTTACCAAAGCAAGTATACAGTAAACAACCCCTAGCTATATAGAACTTTTAAAGAAATTAACAACAACATTCAACTATAAAATCGAGGGAAAATATTTTAGGATTAAATTGAAAGTGACCCCAAAATTTTGGGTTAATTTTGTCAATACTTAAAACTTATTATAGTCATGTCATGTCGAAGTTGAGGTCAAACAAGCCCCCTATATCAGTCTCCGATTCTCCATCAATCCCTTCCCATACTTTTTGAAGCCAAGGGTTTCATCTCCGCCCCTTTTATCGATCCAACATCAAAATCGGAGCTCCAAGCTGCCTCTATCTTATTACGGATATTGGTACGTTTGATCTATTTCTCTTGATCTTCATGTGTAATATTTCTCGTGTATTTAGTTTAATTCGAATTTTCATTGGTTTAATCGTCGGTAGAATTTTGGGGTATGCGTTATCAAGTACAAATTTCTTATGGATTTTGATTATGAATTTTCAAGCGTTTAGTTAATACATGATTGATTAAGTTGTTTTGAATTGATTTTGAACTTTGGAAGGGTTTTCTGGATCTAAAACGCACGGAGGACTTGTTTATCTGCTACTGAATCGAGTTGTAGGGTTTGTGTTTAGAATTTGACGATAACATCAAGTTATAAACAGTTTAGAAGGTTTGGAGTAGGTTTGCGGAGTGTTGGATTCTGATGTGAGGTTTGGAATTGGAATTGAAGCTTCTCTAGTGTAGCTTGAAAATTTGAACTGATTTTGCTAATTTTTTGTGATTTGATTTGAAGGCATCAGTAGTAGGTATATATAGGGTTCAGTACTCCATTTCCATGGCTTGTACCTGGAATTGGACGAAATAGCCTCATATTTCAAACCGAAAGAGCTTTAATTTCAAGTCCACACCTCCCCCGAAACACCACTCTAGTTTATTAGACAATCAGACATCACCATGTCAATGTATTTCAAAGGTTACCGAAATTGTGGTGAGAAAGGGGGCTTACTTGCAAGGCACGATCCTTTTTTTCAACTTAACTTTTCAGACGTAAGTCGGTTGCAATTTTGATGTGAAAGCAATTCAAGAATTGTTTGCTCACTTGTGGAAATAAGAACCTTGAGCACAAAATATATAAGTTGAAGGTTTCAACTTTGAAACAGACTCAATTGGTTCTGCATCATGTGAGACTGAAGAGTGCAAGAAAAATATTATCTTATGTGTAACTAATTGAGGTACCTTGTTGGGCTAAGTTATGGACATGCACTGATAGAAAACAGCATGTCTTCTCTGATATCTATATGCGTTTTGAGTTTTGTGTTAGTGCCTAGTTACTACTACTGTTTTTGTTAATTGTTTGATTGGTTGTAGACAGTTCATGTTTGTTGTGGTGCATCTTCTCTGATCATTGCTGATTCTGGGGCCATATTATGGTTCTTCCAGTTGTGATTACATGAAGTTCTCCCTGTATACATGAGCTGGAATTTAAAACCTGAAAGTGGAAGTTTAAGGGATGGAAGAGGGAACACCGTTTTTAGTGCCTCAGAGATGGATTCTCAGAACATATCTTTTGTCCATGTAGTTTCTTCCCATACTGGCCACACTTCTATCTTAAGATTTAAGTGCCAACAGCGTTAACTTCTCGGTTGCACCTTTGTGCTGTCCCGGGCAGCCATTGAGCTTCTTTTTTTTTCTCGTCTTTTCAGCTTGTTAAATATTAGATAAATCAGATAAATTGATTTCAAATTCATACTTGTAGAACATCTATTTTTCTTAAATTTCTTTTTTCTTTCTGGCATATGTAAATGTGCATGTACCATCACAATCCACTTGTATGAGCACACACATGCAAGAGTGACAGTAAACTAATATTACCCACTCATCAAATTGAATTTCTGTTTAATAGATGGAGAAAGGGAAAGGAGTGATGGGAAGTCGAAAATGGGCCGTTGACTTTACAGACAATTCATCCACACCTTCCTCCCGTGACATTCCTGATCCACCTGGCTTCACCCGTGCCTCCCATGATCAAGATGATTCTACTCTGAGTCGCCAAAAGAAGGATGCTGAAGCAAATTGGAAATCACAGAAAGCATGGGAAGTTGCCCAGGCCCCCTTCAAGAATCTGCTCATGATGGGATTTATGATGTGGATGGCCGGAAGCACAGTGCATTTGTTTAGCATCGGCATAACATTTTCAGCCCTTTGGCAACCGTTAAGTGCTCTTCAAGGGGTTGGAAAGGTTTTTGAGCCTTACAAAGATAGCAAAGTAGACCTTAATGCACCCAAGTTACTATATATTGCCCTTAATTTGGGGGGTATGCTACTTGGTGTCTGGAAGCTAAACACTCTTGGCCTTCTTCCAACCCATGCATCCGATTGGGTTTCATCGTTACCCCCTGCCCATGAGGTTGAGTATTCAGGTGGAGGCATTGCTTTGAAGTAAGATCCATCCACTGGCTTTTAACTCGTGTTCAAGTTTTTAATATCCAACAACTGCTTCAATTTATGCATTGTGTTTTGCTGAACCTGGCTGCAATAATTTAGCTATTTGCCATAAGATTCATGTTGCATGTTTTGCAAATCTTTGCGCAAATTGAAGCACATCATTATATACAGTTTGAACCATGCAATCTTCTATTCTGAAGGTGAACAAACAGTTCCTTAGTTTTTCATAGCAAGTCAATTATATTCTCGAGTTTATGAATGCTAGTAGCTGCTTGTTTTTGCGAAATTGATGCAGGGTCCTCAAAAGAGAACCACTGTGTCAACTATTATGGGGTTCGTTTAGTTTGTTTGCAATCTTTCATGTTTCAATGCTTTGATTGACCTGATCATTCAGATTATGTTATCCGATTAGCTACTGTGTTTCGATCCCTTTTTGCTGTGGTCGCTAGCTCTAGATCTAGACTGACCTAATTGCCTTTGACTACTTGCTTTCGCTATGACTTTGGTGGATTTTCTTAACCAAAACCATTGCTTATGAGTAGTTGGCTCATGCTTCAGTAGGTATGGTTTGCAGGGGTTAGAGGTGCTAGAAGCAACTATTTTTGAAAGATTATTGGTCAGCTTCATATCATCTATTCTTTTTTATGTAAAACACTGTTGGAAATTTTCTTAGTAATAGGAACGTTATTCTTTTGACAAACAAAAAAAAAAGAGCAGCCATTTAAAAGGGTTTCCAGTATGTTGGTGTGTGGAATGCATCCCTGTTCTCCAAATTTTTAGTTGGTTTTAGCTCAATCTTCAATTCTTCATCTTCATATTGAATAGTGTGATAAACAGGTTGTTAGCCGTTGTGTTTATTATTCAAAATTTATAAGAAATAAGAAAATTTGAACGTTTGTAACACTCAAGTGAAAAAGTGGGCCAGAAGTAAAGTTTTTTGTTTATTAGTCAAAAAAGAACTAAAACAATTTATTTAATTTTACAATAGAAGTTTTTGGCTTGAAATGAGATACTTACCTAGTATCATATTGGAAAGACGAGTTGTTATGTTTCTTTTGAGAATTTTGATATGAAATTCATAGGAGTATTTTCTCATTGAAACATCTTTGAGGACTGTGGGACTCATCAAGGATTTCTATTGTTGCTTGTTCCCATCCGATAGACAAAATTGTTGGGTTTCAGTTTGTTTCTTTCAAATAGTCGTTAGTTTTTTTGGAATAATAATTTAACTCAAACTCAGACCTTTCATTTCATGTTATTGTATCATAGATGGGTCCATCAGAATATCAGTGACGTATTTTTGTCATCTGATTGGATGAGATTAGACTGTTGGTCGTCCATATTTTTACCAATAGTGATTTCTAAATTTAAGTTGACATCTTCATCACCTGTTCTACTTGTACCATCTTTTAATTTGTTTAATGTTTTGTTGTATGATATTATCATATGTAAAGAACATGTTCGAGTCTCAAGCTACTCATTAAACCTTATGTAGCAAGATTTGCAATGCTTAGGGCCTGTTTACCAAACGCTTATTAAGTAAGTGATTAACGACAAGAATCACTACTCTTAATTGCTTTAATGGGTAACCATTCTCAGCCATCAAAATGGATTGTTTCTAAGCGTCTTTTACCCGGTAAGCGCTAATCAGGTAAGAGTTCATGCCTCTTAATGGGTAAGATTCTTGGTCCATGTTATCCTCACCCGGTAGGGTTACCTAAGTGTTTGGTAAACGACCCTTACTTTTGTTATTTCAGTTGATAGAAGAACGAAGTTCTAAGGATCATTGATGTTTCCGGAAAACCAATATGTAAACTTGAGGGGGTAATAGAATCAAAATCCTATATATTGTGATATCGTGAGAACTTTTACTTTAAACTATCGTTTAACATGATTTTCTCTGTCTAAGATTAGTAATGTATTGATTAACATATATTTGTTTCAGAATGTGTCTGCATCATATGTATTTTGTTTACAATGTGAAATTTTTTACGTGTATTTTTGTTTCACGGACATGCCAAAAAGTTTCATATTATGAAACAAATATACGTTAGTTAATACCGTAAATCCTAGCCTTGAATGGAAAAAAATATCATGTAAAAATATAAAATGACACATGATACACCCAAAGGTGTAAACAATACGAGACAACTCGCGAGCTACTCGAGATCGATTCGATCAAAGTTCGGTTAACACTCGACTTGAATAGGCTCGGCTCGAACTCAAGCTCGACTTGACTCACAAACCAATACTCGACTCGGAAAGCTCATGAGATACTCGATTTTTATATGTAATTAGTTTTATAATATAATTTGTAAAATATAATGTAAAATTTTTATAATAAACTTACCAATAAATAAAAAAGTGTCATATTTTCAGATATTTGTACAAAGTTGTACATTTTTAACTATAAAAATTAATCAATTATTTTTTATTAAAATCATCACTAGAAAAGAGGGAAAAAAAACTACTATAAAATTGTTGATTAAGTTGTCCCACTTCGAAATAAAGATCTTAAATGGTGAAGTTGTCCCAAGTTGGAAGAGAGAGATTAAAAGAATGATGAAAAGGTGTTATAATAAGAAAGAGAAGTGGTTGGAGTATGTATCTTTGTCATTTTGATGATAAAATTTGTGGTGCATCCTTGAGTTTTATAAAATTTAAGAGAACACCTTTAAGTTTTATAATTTATAAGAGGAGACCCTAAAATTTTATATATTTCAACAGGTAAGCTTGGTTCGAGCTTGATTCAAGTTTGAATTTGAGATTAGTTCAAACTTCAAACAAGTTCGAGCTCGAGTTTAAAAAGTAGCAATCGAATTCGAGTCGAGTTTAGTTTTTAACTACTCGTGAGTTTTCGAGTCAAGTTTGAACTGGAGAAAATATCGAGTTTGAGTCGAGTATACCAATACTCGGTTCGACTCGTATCATTTACACCAGTTCTAAGGATTCTTAAATAATTATACTGACTTGGTTTATATATTATATATATAGACACACAATATATCCATCTTATTTTATTTTTTTGTTAAAACAAAAACTCCTTACCAAAATGATTGAACCGTTAACTTAAAAAAAAATGCAGAACTGAAAAAACAAACACGAAAGTTCTATTAATAATACCCTCCAAAAGTCTCAATTTTTTAGCAAATTACTTTGTAATAAAAAAGAGCTACACTATGGCTATAGCAAACAAGGATCCAACCGCTCTACAGAGAGCACCTTTGAAACACCACGGACCGCCGCAAATGCACATCACAGCTTCAGGGTGAGCCCGACCCACCACCTGTGGGCCCATGCATCGAGCTCTTTCAGTATCTACGAAAGCGTGGATCAAGAAATGGACGGTCAAACGGGTCATACATCCGGGCAGATGGGCACTCGATTTCCTGGTGGCCCCGACCGCCACAATTACTGCAGATAACCATAGTAGGCACACAGTCGCGGCTGATATGACCAGGACGACCACAATTACGGCATATCATATCCCGGAAAGGGTCATCCATCATTGATGACGTGCCTGGTGGGCCCATCAAGCTCGATGGCCCATGCTTAACTGAGGTTGGCAGGCTCGATAGACCAGAGCCAGACTTTGGACACTGGCGTGCTACATGCCCAGATATGCTGCAAATGTTACATACTGGATCGTTATGGCAATCACGAGCAAGGTGTCCAGTCTTTCGGCAGTTGTTGCAAGCCTTCTCGTTGGTGCAGTCGGCAGCAATGTGGCCAGGTTTGTAGCAGTTGTTGCAAAGACGAGCATCGTAGGACGAAACGCTTGGGTTGTGACAATCACGAGCCAAGTGCCCTACTTTGCCACACATATGGCATACGGGATCGTTGGGGCACTCGCTCGAGAGATGTCCCGATTCTTTGCAGTTCCAACACATGGTGGTTGACGTGCATTCGGCTGCAATATGACTAGAAGTGAGATGTAACATGTTAATCTTAGGGATTGAAATATGTGATTACTGAAAGATGCTTGATTAAAAACAATCAGGGCGCGTTTGATATGCAAATTGGACAGGAGAAAGTGAGGTAGGCGGGACAAAGAATTGTGCAAGGTTTTGGGGTTTTAATTCGACATGGGTAGTTTAGTAATTTACCACAAAAGATGCATTTTTGTCCTACTCAGTCTTTGTCCTATCCCAATCTAATGTCGCACCAAATGTGTAACAACAAACTTTTCCGGTCCCACGTACCCAACACACCCTCATTGCACATCAACAATTGATGATTTGCTCGACATTTGGCAGTTGTTTGATCAAATAACGACCATTTGGTACAGCAACGGATAACTTGTCAATTTATTTATGAAACAACTCATGAATTGAATGGAGTGAATGGGATATTCATCTTACCCCGGAAGTCCACAATTGTTGCAGACAGTCACATTTGGACAATCTCTGGCAAAATGTCCAGGTCGCTTGCATTTGTTGCACAGATAATCTTGGCTGTGAAATAACAGTGTCATCAAAAGGGAAGTTCTATTTTAACTATAAACAAAATTCACATCAGAAGCATCAAACTGGAATTAAGTTACAATTCCAAGCTATATATGTTTATTATATACTTATCATTTGAAGACGGTATTTCAAAGAGGATACTGACATAGGTTAGAAATAGACACCTTTTTCTTGTCATTCTGTCAAATCTCTCTGTGGTCGAATGAGTTGGAAGATGCAGTTTAAAATGATTCGCTCACAGAAAAAGGAAGAAAGCATAAACCGTCTATACTTAAAAGCATCTCATCCTCTTGTATGGTTTGATCATCCTTGTAGAGTTGTAGGGCAGTTTGCTAAATTGTTTTCTAAAACTTCACAGTTTCTTTATGTGTCTATCATCCCAAACTGTCCAAAAGATGAAATTACTTCAAAGGAGAAGCATTATTCGATCACATCAAAACAATGATGCTGGACAGAATTAGGAAAGAAATAGGGTTGTGCAATTGATAATCCTATGGGTTGTGCGAATTGACATCATTCTAATTGCCTTAATTCCTTAAATTGACTACATAATTCTTGTCACTTGTTTTCAACTATGATTCAATAGAAACACCATATCCTTGACAATATTTATTCATGCAGTTCATCTGTCTCTTGCTTCATACAATTGCCTTTCATCTTGGTTTTAGCACTCAACCAGGCTGACAATAGCCTAAAACCAGACTCTTTTCAATTATTTGTTTAAGTTGTTTCTTTATATGGTCCTCACGCTTCTGCTATTTGGTCTACTGGCCACTATAAAGAATTTCCCAATCAATGGTTTGTGAACATCCAAATTGATAACTTCGAGAATTATGTGCCTATTGATATATTGATTTCCATTAGCTCTCCCCTGAAAATTTTCATTGTACCTCCTTATACCATAAACTAGAAACCCTTGTCTTGATCATAAGGAGTGGTGGTTATAAAAATTCACACAAAACTAGGACCAGCATGTCCATGTTATTTACACCATCAATCACTAAAGCAATGTGCATTGACATAATAATTGTGAAACCCATGCTGGATTTTAATCTATAATCATGGTCCATCATACGGTTAATACATGCCCTTCTTCATTACGCCATTTGATATCTATTAATGGCTCATTTCTTCTCAATATCTATTAAATTCAGAAATTTATATCTAAAAAGCATACCGATATGTAGGCCTATCCCTTTTGTAAGGTGCATCACGGTAAGAAGCTCGGTCTCTGCTGCGGAACCGCTTGGCTAGACCAGGACTTCTGCTCCTGTCCCGACTCATATCGCACACTGAACACCAAAAGTACTCAAACGTAAATTATTAAGAAATCCATCATATACCAAATTTAGCAGCAGCAGAAAACAGGCAACCAGAAATCATCGAAGGAGTCATCACCATAACAAATCTACACAATTCAACCAACAAACTGTACACTTGACGCATTTTAAGAACCCATTGCAACTACCAAATAAGATGATAATGTTACTCAGACCAAATAAGATGATGACGTTGGCAAAAAAAAAATTCAGAAAAGTCAAATACTACAATTAGCAGCATCACAGAAAAAGATGCAACAGAACCAATAGAATAACCAGTATGATATACTCCAAGAACAAGATGCAACTACCAAAAAAGATGACTTAAAACATGCAGCCAGAAATCACCCATAGAGTTGGCTCCCAAAGGAATCTATCAAAAACCAACAAACTAAACAATTCATTATAATTCAAGATAGACATGTTACGTGCCAAAAGAAAAAAGATGATCTTAATCCTTCCGGAACCAAACAATAAAAACTGAAGCTTTTTTTTTTCTCTATGAAGAATGCGATTAACTCAGTAAAACCAAATACTCGCATCGCTCGAACACAGGAGGTACATTTCTTATTTGAGGTTACCCGACTATTTTTCATGTTCAGAATGACGAGCATTGGTTACGACTCTGAGAAAAATGGGATAACTACATTAAATCTTATAAAGAAAACAATGCAAGGTGAAAAAAATATTGACGTTAAATGGGTATCAGAATCCAAATCCATCTGATTAGACCTTGATGGACAAATTGTACCTCTGAATGAAAATCTAAATCAAATTCAAAGAAGACGAACAAAATGCGATCAGTAAGAGAACAGTGACGAGCGTCTATATATAATCAAAATCGGATGAGATAAGTATAATCATCTTGTTGAATTCATAATAAGATAACCTTAATTTGTCGATTCGGACGTAAACTTCAACTGAAATTGAAGCGCCAGGTGGAAAGCTGAAACCCTAGATTCGTATGCATTTTAAGAATTGGGGGAACAGGAAGAAGAATTTAATAAACAGACGAATCTTCGAGTTCACTGGTAGTATGAATAGAAAGGGTTATGTACATTTTAGTCCATATACTTTCATCAATTTACATTTAAACCCCTATTTTTCAATACGAGTCACTATTCAATTTTGAATCACAAAAACATCATCATTTATCATTGTGTTTGAACCAAAATCACAGAAAAGCCATTGGAATCATTCATAAAAACTGTTGCATGTGTCAATGCTCGTTTGTAATTCTTTCTTTTAAAATTTGAGTTATACTCGTCATAAAACCGTGTCAATTCTGATGGATTCACACACTCGCACACCCACACCAACACCAACACCCATATATATATATATATATATATACTACCTTAATATTGGTTTACACCAAATGTCTTAAAGACAAGTTCTAAAACACATGATAACACACACACACATATATATATACACATGTATCACGCCTCCTTTAATAACTAGGTCAGATCAATGATCATTTTCAATATTTGTTGTCAGTCTTACTGTCTTTTTTAAAGATCCATGAAGTAAAGCAAGCTTTTTATTTGTCGTCAAACAATACCAATGCATGACTCAAATTCAAAACATTTAGGGGACATTTGGTTCACAATAGAATTGGAATCCATCGAAATAATTTGACTTTGAAGAAACTGGAATGAAATTTGATCACATATTTGGTTGGTAGGAATTCCAAGCCTATGTTTGGTTCATGGAATGAAAGCGATGGAATCTTTCCAATTCCATTGAATTCTACAATTTAAGGAATTCATCATTCTTTGGCTATTCCAATTCCCTTCAAATTCCATGAACCAAACATCCCTTGGCTTCCAAGAACATTCATGATTATCAACTCCAAGGTAGCTTAATTGGTAAGATTTTGAGATTGCTCTCCAAATATGGCCATTGGAGGGTTTATTAGCCTGTTAACTTCATATGTTTAGTTGAGGTGTGCACAGATACAATGGTTACCAAAACATGATGGTTATTATTATCATTATTCAAAATTTATACAGTGAGCAACCAGAAGGCAGCTAAAATTGGAGTAGCACCAGATCTGTGAAGCAACAATCAAAACATCCTGCTCCTCTTTGTAGACTTGCTGCTTTACCAGTTACCACCCCATGAGTGTTCTTCTGACTTTATCGACGATATCCTGCTTAGCTCGTTTGCTGGTTAGTGGAAATCCTCGATTCTCGACTAATAAGAACCTGTACACTTCCCACTCCCGGTCTAATGTTGAATGTCTTACGATCTCCGCCTGTATGTGAGAAATCGATCAGAAAAAACCCCAAATAACTGTTCGGCTTTTCTAACCATTGTATTTGTTCTTTAGTTACTGTGAGAATATCATTAGATTACTCTCCAAAAGATCCCTTGAGGAAAGAACGGATATTCCAACATATATAAAGGAGAAATGATCCAAGTTTAGCTGACATGAGACTCTAACGGTTACAAACAAACCATTGTAGTCTTGCAATATGCAAAAGTAACACTTCATCTTGTAACTATAATTAGTCATGAACAAATTATGGAAAATATGCATGAGAGATGAATAATACTACTTACCGAGAAGATGCATATCTCGAGTGTCTTCAATGCAAACGTGACGTCATACACGACACGAGGCCTTCCCTTCCCAGATAGCTCAACAGGATTAGCAACCAGAAGTTCTGTATCAGGGCCACGGTTACTGATCATAACTCTCAATGGATGTAGCATCTCCTCCTTTAGCCGCGAACATAAACTAACTTGCTTCTCACTATTCACAATCTTTTTCCCCTCTTCATTTTGAACAAATAGGTCCAAACTCCGGTACCCATTAACGCTAGAAGTGATCCTTCCATATGCAATCTAAATATGAACACCATAAGTTATTCAATTGGAACACACATTCACGAACTTTAACAAATCGTACGTATAGATATGTACATACACGCCACACAGACCCCAAACCAAAAGCAGGTATTAACAAAATGGTGTTGCAATTAATCTTAGATAGCGTCTCTATCAGAATTATCAATCTCACATTCTTATTTTAAGTGTAGGCTAACAGTAACCTAGTTCACTTAAACTACTACTCTGATACCAACTTATCTTGCACAAGAATTAGCTCACACCACCATAAAATATCATTTAACTTTCAACTTTCTTTGTTTTTACCAACATCCCAAAAACTGGTGAAAATATAACGAAAACAAGCTGATTATACCTGAATATCACAATCCTTAGAAATTCTTAAAATGTCGTAGATGAGACCTTTCTGATCACGGCATTGTATTTGGAGCAACGAATGAACTGGGCTCAGTAGATTATCGACTATTACAGTAGCCTCTGATGCATAGCTGGGAGCTTGTGAACGATCTTCCATGGCAGGGCTGAACAGTTTTTCTGCAACTGCTTCAGGAATGGAAGAAAACCCTTGTTGACATTCATACTCGGGTCCTGCTAGCTCAAGTTCACAGCTGATGCAACACTCTCCTAACACGACATTAAGGTGCTCACATGTTTCTTCTCGTCCAATTTTCGTGTGTAAGATGTTCCTATTGAAAACATTAAACATCACTCAACAGCCAACATCCATATCCACAAAACGTCATGCACTACAACAAAGTTGGCTTTATAGGATGTCAAATATGTCTAAATGTTCTAACAGACTACTTTATAAGACTTAAGTTACATAGGACCAAACAATTATGTATCCTATGTAAAGGTATTACAATAAGTTGATAATACTATTCAAAGCCTGATAACATGTTTTTAGGACAATTTTAAAATAAAGTGTCATATTAATATTTGTATACGACATTAATTGAAACTTTGTCCTATAAAAACGAATGGTCTTACTTACAAAAAATGTGTTCATGGGACACTTCTCAAAAGTCTTCTATAAAAAAGCTAATAGGAAACTTTATTTCAAAAATGTCTTTAAAAACTTGTCAACATCCTATTGTAACACCTTGCACAATTGTTTGGTCCTATTACTTAAGTCCTATAAAGCAGTCTATTATGACATTTAAACATTTTTTGGCGTGTAAAACCGATTTTGTTGGAGTGATTTATATAGTAATTATAAAGAAGAAAATACTTGCATGCTATCTGATATGAAGAAGAGGTCCAAGACCTTCCCATCTGGGGTTGTCATCACTTTTAATCGTTGAATTGTTAGCTCAAGTTCACATAGGAGTTTTGTGACATCTACAATGGTTGAAATTTAAATTAGAAAATTTCAAGATTCAAGTTACGAGAAAATAGATAGAAAAATTGTAAAAAGGGTACAAGTACGAACCATGAATTAAGCCTTTTCGATCCAAAGAGAAAACCTTCAACAGGTAGAGTGGAGGTGATTTAGAAGCAGCAGAGAATTGATTGAGATAGAACGCAGGCAAACATGATGGACAACAAGATACAAGACGATTCTTGAAGCTCTCCCAGTCAACTTTCAGTGAGATTGGGCGTGCAACAACCCACAAAACTATGTAACACCATTTTCCGTCCGTAGAGAAATCTAGTAACAGAAATTTGTTTTCATTATCATCTCAATAAAATACCACTTAAGCAATCAAGATCATAAAGCTCAAAAAGCATAATTGATCATATCACATTGAAATTGAAACCAATAAGACTGATCAAAAAACATAATTGATAATCCCAAATTTGCTGTGGATTCAAAAGAACAAACAACAGTCATGGAGTGAAGCAAGTGTCAATTGACTCATTGTTTTAGTCCTAAATGAAGGGAAACATTGAGATTTAAAAAATAATTGTCAATTTCAGGCTTACATCAACATCGAATATATTCATATTAATTGCATACAAATTTTGTAAGACACATCACAATCAAGCATCTTTCACAATTCCAGAATCATAAGCATCAATTTTATCAGATTCATATGCATTTTGCACTTAAAACATTAATTCTAAGAAACCTAAATCTTAACAGCTAAGAATAGAGAAAAACTCAGAAATCGAATAGAATTTTGCTAACCTCCACGAGTTACATAGAGTCCGAACTCGAGGACAACTCTTAGTAGGTCACAACCGAGTCCAGCCTTATCGGGACAATTCACCGTGACGACGGTTGGGTGGCCGGAATTCTTACTTTCCTCGACCAGTACCACGTCTTCCGACGACATCCGCATTCTCCCCATCTGTGTGTGTATGTATTATATTATATTAATAACAGAAAATTTAACGTCGCCGGAGACTAATAGAGCTCCGCCGTCGGAGTATAGATGGTGTTTCCGGCATGATTCTTTCTATGCATAAATCAAAGTTCTAAAGAAATTCGGTGGGTATTTAAATGACATCGGGGCTCCAATGAGGTCGTGTGGGACCCGTTTCCACCGGATGGAATGCAAGTAGGAGTATTAACGAGTTGAGTTTGAGCTTAATAACTGTCGAGTTCGAGTCGACCAATGACACCATTAAGACTTGTTTAAGTTAATAAGTCGAATTCTGTAACATCAATCTTTTGACTCGGCTTGTTCAGAAGTTTGATTAAATTTTTTTGAGTTGAGTCGAGCCATTTGAGCATATACTTATTCCAGCCAAACGTGTTCATATGTTTATAAATCATATATTCAAAGTATATAAAAATTATTGAGGTCGATCTAAAAAGTCAGCTAACTGATCTTGAGTTCGAGCCTATAAACAAGTATCGAGGTTGATTTTAAACATTGAAAAAATATTCGAGCTCGAACCTAACATTACTTTTCCGAACCGAACTCGTATGACTTGCAATTCGATTCGACTTGACTCGGCTTATTAATACCCTTATTCGCAAGAGATGGGATATAAAATTATGGTGTAAATGGTTTGTTTGAGACTTCTAATAACTTCATCTATTAATTTATGACTTGGTTTAAAATAATAGCCCAACCCAAACTATATCAAATGGTTGTGTTTTAAAATAATAACTTCATCTATTAATTTATGACATGGTTTAAAATACAACAGTATTGGGTTGGTCGGATTAAAACATTAAGTTGTCAGATTATAAACACTAGGAAGCAAATGTCATGAGTTACTGACACAATCAAACATTCTATTTATGGCTTTGGGCTTTTTATGAACCATGTCATTAGGGCCAACCTTCTTTTTCTCATACTTGACCAGCCCCTTACCCCATCCAAAGCGAGGCTGAAGTTGCTCTCATGAGTTTACAAATTCAGAGAAGGGATGAGAGTTGTCGTTTGGTGATGCAGTTTGTTTGTAGATGAAAGTTACGGTTTATTCGGGTTATGCTGGTCTGTTTTAAGGCATATAAATAACTAAAAGAGTGAATTATAGTTTTGGTCCTTAAGGTTTCATATTTTCTTTGAAATGAGGACCTATACTTCTGTATCTCAAATAGTAGTCCCTGATGCTTGGTATTTGCTCTGAAAAGAGGACCTGACCACTAACTTTGTTAAAAAAAACTCAGTTAGAGTCAGGGGTAAAATCGTCCAACCATATTTTGTCCCTCCTTTTGCAATCTTTTTTTGCTTTCTATCTTTTTGTTAAAGCCAAAAAAATTATAAGGACCTGTTTCATAATTAACCATATAATATAATATATACATATCATCATCATCCATGTGAAAAACCCATATATATATATATATATATATATACCCCCACCACCATCACTACTTATCTTTTCTTCCTCGTATGTAACTCCATTAATCATTTCATCCCCAGTGTATTCCTCAATCACAACCATCTCACTTGTCCTTTTTTTAAGTCTTCCTCACCATACATACACAAGATGCAAAAAACCCAGCGTCCCTGTGTAAATCTTGAATACATATATACACAAAACTGGAAACACCACAAGAGTACTAAGAATCGATTACCATACCCCTTCACCATTCCCCCCTCCCTGTGGTAAAACTCCATCGTGACCCACCTACCATCTTCACCTGTGTGTTTGTTAGAAAATAACACACACACACACATATATATATATATATATATATATTACACAGGGACTAAATCACCATATCACAGGGACGATAATGGTTTTTGATCGTCGGAGATGGTGAAGTTGGTCGGAGATCTCCAGCCATGACCACCAACATCTCACTGACGGTATCCCACGACCACAGGTTTAGAGAAGAATATTTTGGTGGGTTTTAATGAAGATGGGTTTGGGGTATCATGTGGGAAGGGGAGGTGGAAAGGAAACGATCGGTTACACCGGAAAAATGGTCTCAGCCGTGGTGTTGGGTTCACTGGATAAATATATATATATATACACACACATAGATAGACTAACACTTTTGGACATAGGGCGGTAGCCGGAGTTTGCATCCCTGTGTGGTAACCTTAAGGTCGCCGACGATTTTCTTAAGTTATATATATTGTGTGTGTATATATATATATAGGGGTAGGATATTTTGCAACCCTTGCAACCCACATCTTAACCGTCGGATTCATGATCGCCGGTTACAACAGATATGGGGCTCAATATTTTTAATTAAAAAAAAATAAAAATAAAAATAAAATAACCGTCGATCATGAATCCGATGGTTAAGATGTGGATTGCAAGGGTTGCAAAATATCCTTCCAATATATATATATATATATATATATATATATAATATTTGAGTTAATTACCTAATTGGTCCCTAGAGTTTGATATCTTTTACTTAAATAAGAAAAGGCAAAGAAAAAGTGTAAAAAGGGAAAAAACATGGTTGGACAATTTTGCCCCTGACTCTAACTGAGTTTTTTTAACGAAGTTAGTGGTCAGGTTCTCCTTTCAGAGCAAAATCCAAACCTCATGGACCACTATTTGAGATATTGAAGTATATATTCTCCTTTCAAAGAAAATACGAAACCTTAAGAACCAAAACTGTAATTCACTCTAACTCAAATTAATAGTTGCAGGTTAATGTTATTTTGTAGTGGCTAGGCCGTTAGTTACATCTGTTTGGGTTGGGTTGGTTTTCGGATTTTTGCGTGCCCCTAATAGTTCATAATTACTTTATTTAAAAACTTAAATATTAACTATTACGATTTTAAATAAAAAGAAGTTTTCCACATTTTTAAGATTCAAATAAGAAACAAAAATAAGACATTCATGTTATTACATTTAAATGAAAGCGGTTAGTCATTGATCGATTTTGGTCCCCTTCGCTAATATGTGGGGGAAAGGGATACCTACCCACAGTTCATAATTTGATACAAGAAAAAATTTATGAAACGTAGGAAAAATGCTCGTGACCATTTTAGAAAATGTTTAAAATGATATATATTACAAAATTTATCATCTTGTAGATCTTGAAGAAATAAATAATTAAAAGTAAAAAAAAAAAAAAGTTACCGCAGAAAATGGTTATGTTTACAAGTATTTCACATAAATTTGACCACACTTGAATATTCCAAAAAAATTAGCAACTTACAAAGTTTATTTCGCTCTAAGGGGGCCGTTTATCCAAATGTTTACCCGGTAAGTGCTTACCTATAAAACTCGACACACTAACTTGTTTTACCGGGTAAGATTTTAATCATTACGATGGTATATTATACAACAATTTACCTGGTAAGCGTTTACCCTGGTAAGAGTTGTCACTCTCTCTTACTGGGTAAGACTCTTCATCCTTATTCTCGCTCTTACCGGGTAAGATCATATCCGCTTGTCATGTTCATCTGTTATGATAAATTCTCCGATAAGCACTTACCGGGTAAGCATTTTGTAAACGACCCCTAAGTTAAGAGTTATGGCCCCCGAAGTTTTCCTACCAAAAATGGTTTACGACTATTTTACAAAAAAAAAGTTGCAACCATTTGAATTTCCCACATTTTACTAGCTTGTATATTTAAAAAAAAAATAAGCAACTTAAAAAATGAACTTGATCTGTCTTACGAGTCTAGAGTTATCGCACCTCAAGTCGTAGTGATCTTCCGTCTTCGGGAGGCAGTAATTTTAAACTCGTAACTTGGATCGACATTTTTGTAAGTTGTTTATTTATTTTTTCACGGTCTACAAACTGACAATAAAATTTTATAATCTATATTATTATAATAATTTCATAACCAAATTATTTCTTGTCGACCAACTTTGAGTATCGCATTTTTATAATGATAAATTTTTTAAACATGATGGCCTTATTACTTTAAATAATTTTAGAATGTGACTTCTTAAACGATTTATATTAAAACGTTATTTATTTTTGTAACGGTAAAATATGTAAGACATGATTTATGTCATTATTATTTTTAAATGCTTATTTGTAATGACAAACAATTATAAATGTGAAAATTTTATTATCAATCATTTAATTTTAAATGTGCTCTTTATTTTATGATAAATTTTACAATATGACAAAATTTTAAAAGGAAAATTTTAAATACCTAAATGGTTTTATAATGATAAATTTTGAACTTTTATCTAAGTATAATAATAGTAGGAAAAATATTAATTTTTAGAAATTACCTTAAATAAATACAATGGCATTATGTCGAAAAGTTATAATTTTTGAATCTAATGGTCATATTTGGTTGTTACATGATCTAAAACGACATTTTGTCAATGAATTATTGTACTGATTTTAATGGATCTCAAGTTAGATACAAAGAATGCATAATATTTATCTTTTATAAAATATATTCATATTAATAAGAAAATACCATTTGATGTAATATCATTGGTTTCCTTAAATAAAATGAAAACATTTGAGATATTAAAATAGGAATTTAAAGAAAAATCAGTCAAGAAGACAAAACCATCCCTCTCTAAGAAAACAAATGGCCATTATTGCATATTAAAAATTGGTGAAAATGGGTTTTTAGCAATCATTATGATTATCTTTTCTATTTAAAAATAGGATTTTAAATTTTTTTTTTTTTTGTTATTATATAAAGTTGTGGCTGTGGGGTTTTGTTTCCGTAAAGAGAGATGTTGAGAGAGACGACAAAACGCAAGTTGCAAAATCAATGTTTTAAAAACCGGTTTTTGGTTGATCCGGTGTGGTGATTGGGTCACGGTTTAACCACCGGGTCAACCCGGTTTCAAAATTTTCTATGTAATTTTCATTTTCCTGCATACATATATATATATATATATATATATATAACCAACAATTTGATGTTCATAAGTTAAAACATTAAAAATACACATAACAACAAGTTTTACATCAATCAAAAACATTAAAAACACATAACAACATGTTTTACATCAATCCAAAAACATTAAATAAACACACATAAGCATAAGTTTTTCATCAATCCAAATACATCAAAACGAAACATAACGATCAAACCAAATCATGGATCTTGAGACATTGGAGTGTTAGTTTTTAACGCTAATATGTATTGCCTATTGGACTATTAGGTGCCGTTTGTTTTTTAAGAGATCTAAAGTCTGAAGTCTTATTTTAGTTATGATTAATAAGAGGTTCTGTGTAAAAAAAGTCTGAATGGTTCAGACTTAAGAGTCATTAAGAGGGTTTTTTTAAAAAACAAACAACCCCTTAGTTTTTAACTTTTGTTATTGGGTCAACCGGTTTGATATCGGTTCGTTATGACCGGTTCAACCGGTTTTTTAATAGAGTCGGCCGGTTCAATCCAGGTCGCATCAACCCGGTCGCAATTGACTCGATCTCTTCACCGGTTCCCGGTTCGATCGGCCGGGTCGACCCGATTTTTAAAACATTGTGCAAAATAACTCGTGTGTTTTTATTATAAACGTAACAACATTTCCAACAACTTCTCTAAAATGGGGATTTTGGACATTTTTTGTTTCAACAGATTCTTTAACTCTTTCTCTAAAATGGAGAAAGTAAGAGAGATAGTGTAATTTTTTTCCAAATTTAGAGAACTCTCCAAAAATGATTATCATAAGAGAGAAAATTGTTTTTTTATTATATTTCACCAATAAGAAATCTTGAAATGAAATGTGTAGGAAAGAAAAATAATACTTTATTAGATATATACAATATTTTAATAATATAAGTAAGATTTCATCTAAAAAATGGAGAATATGTTGGAGTCGAATGCAATTTATGTTAGAGATTTTGGACTTTGCTTTTTCATTTTAGAAAAAAAAAATTGGAGAATCTGTTGTTGGAGATGCTCTAAATATTTGAGTTTAAGTTGTATATTTTGTTATGAATGACATTAATTTTTTTGAAGAAAGTTTGATTTGGTTTAAATAGATGAGATAATGAAAATATTGTATTTTTGGAGATAAAATATCTTATATGCTAGTAATCGTTTTGTAACACCCGATGATCTAAAGTAGCAGGTTGCCTCAATAACCTTAAAATCAACTTAAAATTATGATAGAAATTACTAGTAGTTCAAAATTTTGAGGTTATAAGAATCTCACGAATTTCATTTTCTATGCTTATGAAGGGGATGTTACAAACTCCACCACTTCAAATTCTAAAGACCTTGCTAGACCTTCCAAATACCCACTAATTGTTCATCGATAATGTGGGATTCGTCTAATATGTTAAAAACTTCCCCTCTCAGGGAGTAATCGTGCTCGATGTGGTTTGCTCCCATTCCCAAGCCCTAAAGCAATGGAAGCCAAAAAAAAAGTTTTTACCCATGGATTGAACTCATTGTCGGCCAGTGAAAAATATACTTTTTTCACACTCAGAAAAAACTAGAAAAAAAAGTAAGAGTTACTAAGACAAGAGTTAGGTTAGCAAGTTCGGTCCACCACCCAGGATGGGAAAGCCTAGTATGGAGTTGTCTTATAAGTGATAAATTGTTGTAAAGCTAAGACAAAGCTCAACTAGAACTGAAGAGATGATTGCCAACCGGATGAAAACCGAACTACTTCGCTCATGCACCGTCTTTTTGTAACACCCTCAACTCTTAAAGTAGCAACTGATTTAAAATTTTCTAAATACGTTGATAATTGAATCCTCTACAACAACAATTTAAGGTTTAACTTCAATAAATACATTTCAATCCTTATACACGATCTACAATAGGTACGGGTGTTACTAATACCCAATAGTAGTCACTATCTCCAACTGCGGAAAGCTTCACCAAAATACTTACCCTCATGTAAATCTAGTGCTCATCTCTTCTTAGCACTGTTAGAACCAAACCCCCAATTGGAACCTGATGCACATGCCGACAAATAAAAAGGTTAGGCTTAACGCTTAGTGAGCTCAAGAGTTTCATTAGATATATATAAAACAATAACTTTAAGAACATTATTTAAACCGTAAATTCCAAAATGAAATACGTTAAATCTGGAAACAATCTCTTTTTCAACATTCACCCTCTTCGTGATTAAAATCACAAAACAAAACGTTTCTTCGAATATAAATCCAAAACCCAAAACTCGCGTAATACATAACTGACACTTTAATAATCAAATACTTAAAACGTGAATAAACTTTCTCACCCAAAATATTCCAAAAGCATGGATAAAGTTCAGTATGCAAAACCCAAAAACATGGATAACCATCCATACCCAAAACATCACCGAAAACATGGATTACAAAATTCCATAACCAAAACAACACCTTACGGTGACGGGAGAGACCCGATTACATAGTATGTGACGGAACACAAAAGTAGGTCACATAACTATGTAGGAAACCAAAATATATGGGTTATACCCATAACACATACCGAGCTCAACTCCTCTAAGTCTATTACTCGAAAACATCAATTCAACCCCTTTAGGTCTATTCTTAAGAGTTCCAAAACAGGGAAATCCAGTTCCAAAACGGGAACTTATGCACAAGGGAATTACACTTTACTGCCCATGGGACGTTGTCCGACCGTATAGGTCCAGACCTTACTTACCATGGTGACCTGATGCCTATTCCGTGCCAAAGTGGTGAACTTGTCCAAAACGGGACAAAAGAACATTGTGCCTATGGATCCATTGCACTAACTAAAACATTACATGACACAAAACGAATGAACTAACGCATTCAAAACATGTAATTCTCAAATAGATGTAGTAAATGCAAATCGTAACCAAACGCTCTACATTGAGCTATTAAAATCGGACAAGTGTCCCCAAGTCCCAACGAAATCCAAACTGAACCATAAGTTCAACAAATCCAAAGACCCAACGTTGAAAATAATAAAATAAAATCAAACGTAAACAACCCGCATTTATGTAAACCCATACTCAAAATATAATTAACTCCAACGTAGTTTAGATTGAGACAAATCATTTTCCAAGTGAGTTTATATTGTTTACTCCTTCAAAACGTCCCATAACACAAAATTAAACATTTATCCAAAATGTACAATAAAATGCATTTATACCCAAACTCTACTTCATGACATAAATCATTAAAATACCAAAGTGTGTGATTTATTTGTCAAGTGCTCAAAATCCCAAACTTGGGTGTTTTACAAAGTTTATAAAACCAAACACTCTAAATAATCAAGATTCGTCAAATAACTCAACAGTTAATAATTTCATGTAAAACGTGTAAACGCTTTAAAATAAACATTTTGATATGTACACTGTTTTCACAAA
The DNA here is from genome assembly GCA_954870635.1 of Arctium minus. Lineage (NCBI taxonomy): Eukaryota > Viridiplantae > Streptophyta > Magnoliopsida > Asterales > Asteraceae > Arctium > Arctium minus. Next base: position 121,201,293 of record OX941082.1, on the reverse strand, counting down.
TCAACTTGAACTCACCTTGTTAAATTTAGGTTAAATCTAGATTGTTCTCCAACTTGAGCTTCCTTGGAGAAATCTGAATCCACAAGCAAAATCCTTCCAAAACCTAGATCCACCAATTTCCAACCGTAAGTAATCATGTTCTACCATTTAGAATCGATCCCCAAACATTTATATCAAAATCCCCAAATTTGGCCAAAACCCTAATTTTGACCTTCATTCTCCAAAATCATCAAATCCAAAATTGGTCACAAATGGAGGTTTACAACTCATATAAGGTGTTGAAAGGAGAGGAAGAATAAACTTACAATATTAGGTTTTGATACCAACAAAACCCTAGAAATTTCCTTTGAAGAATATGAAGGTGGGGATGAAGATCCTTTAGTTCCTAGCATCCAAATCTAGAAGATGAAGCCCAAATCTTGAAATAAACAAGGGAAGGATGCATTGGGCGCTCTATGGTCCAAATTAGAGGAGGGGTTTAGGTTGAGAGAGTTTTAGGAGAGAGTGGGTGAAAGAGAAATGAGAAGATTTCCCAAGAAAGTTGGATTTAAAGGAGTCTGCACCCCGCCGGCGACTGTGCCATGCGATAGTAACCATGGCACTGTCGTGGGTCACTATCGCGGCACATGTACTGCGGCCCCATCTCCTTCCGCGATTGTGCCACGGCGAGAGTGACAATGTCACAATCGCCGGGCATTCTCATCCTGAACGTACCAAAGGCCCTTTTTGAACCCCCCCCCCCCCCCGCGACATTGCCCTTGGCGACTGATGACACTAATTATTTAGTGCCATTATGCTCTTTTATCTTGCGTTTATAATAGTTTTTACCTTCTAATCCCAACCTTTGAGTCATTTTAGTTCATTATGTTCTCTTTTCTTGTTTCTTGGATCTAAAGATATGAATGACTTGTTTTATTACATTGGATAAGCTAATTGGTGTCTTTTTGGGGTTGATTTATTAGTGCAGTGATCTAAAGATATGAATGACTTGTTTTATTACATTGGAGGAGCTTATTGTGGGAAGACTTTTTGGGATTATTATATCTGATTTTTGGAACCTTCTAGATTGATTATTGGCTGATGTACTTTGGATAAAATTTTAGTCCTTATTATCTTTTGGGTATTAACCATTAGTGTACTTATTTATGTACTTTTAAAGTAGTTTAAGCTCCAAGCTTAATTTTTTTGACCATTTTACCCTCCTTCATTTGGTAGTATAAATATGAGTGGTTGTTGGTGTTTTTAAGATGTAGGTTTTTAATTTTCATGTAGAGAGAAATCAGATTCCATAGAGTTTATTAATCTTTTGAAGTTAATCTCTTGTCTTTCTTTAATTTCTTGTAATTTTACTTTCTTTATTACGCTTTATTTACTTTACGCAATTTACATTCCATCATTTATATTATGTCATTTAATTTATGTAATTTACATTTATGCCTTTACTTTCCGTCATTTATCGTTTTATGTCTTTAAATATTAGTAGCTAATTTTATTTAGCTCGAGTGTGAGACGGAAGGGTGAGATTTTAAACCAAAGAAAGGTGGACATTGTTTCACAATAACAATGTTCCATCATTTCATTTCAAGTTTTATAAAATTCAATGTCACTTCTTAACGAATTGATCACTTGTTAAAGTGTTAAAGTGCGGTTGACTTAGAGATAAGCTACCAAAAGCACGTCAGTTTGAATGATATAAGAAGTAGACTTGAGAGAGTTACTGATAAGGAGACTTATCATTTATATTTTCCAAAACTGATTTATTCTCGACAAGTTGATCGTTAATCAATGGTGTTAAAGTGTAGAGGACTTAGAGATAAGCCCCTTCGAACACGTCAACTTGAATGATATGGGAATCGACTCGAGAGAGCGGTTTTAGATACAAAGAGATTTGATCATCCATATATTTTAAGGACTCTATTCTACACTATAAATAGTTGGAGGCTGCACAGAGATGTGTTTAGTCAAATCTAAACAGTAGTGTGAATATTGAAGTCCGAGAGGAATACCTTCAAAATAGATGGTGGATCTAGTTATGGCCAACTCATGATGCAACATGTCTGTAGCATAAGTCTATTGGAATTTGTGTTTAAATCTCACCTAAATGTCTTACACCCGTGCTTGCTTTATTATTATGTTAATTTAATCAAGTGACAAACTAAACCAAATCAAAGTCTTCAAAATCGCCATCTGAAATCTTTTCTTTCTCTTACTTTTTAATCAACTTTTACTCCAATCTCTGTGGGACGATATCCGGTACTTTACCGTTTTATTACTTGAAAGACGATATTAGATATCATTGTATACTTGCTTTGAGTTTTAATTAGCACACGTCTGTATGTGTATTCTAAGCACTATCAGCGACAGTGACACTGTCACAGTCGTCGGGCATAGTCGCACCACCCCTGCCGAAGTCCAAAAATCTCGTTTTTCGAGCAGGAGCGATGTTTTTAAGATGAGGGAGGTCTAATAGTTTACTTGAAATTACGGGTGTTACACTTTTAACCCTCCTACAGTTGGTAAAGCTAGCAGTCTAATAAAATTTATGGGTTGACACAATAACTTCCAAAACAACTTAAAATTATGGTGAAAGTTATTGGCAATCCACAATTTTGAACTTATAAGGAGCTCACAAATATACATTTTCTATCAATGTGGAACATGTTGTTACAAATGGTATCAAAGTTGATTCTTCTACCATCGGGATGGTAAGGCAAACTTCATCAAGCATGACGAGTCTTGGATAGGGGCGTTTGTAACATCTTAGGTGAATTTCACATCATAGATTGCAAATAGGATTATGGGAAGACCTAATGAGGATGTGAGGAATTTAACTGGGGGTTGTAACAACACGCCCAATGTATATTAGTGATATCCTTGTGATAACACCAATTTTTGGTGTTATTTTCATATCACTTTCCGAGTAATATTGCTTAATTCCAAGTAAATATAATGGGGGTTTCATCTTTTAAATCAAGTGTTTCAGGATTTGCATCATGTATTGAGATAGACAAGAAAGCGTGCGAGAAGTAAGGTATTCCGAGTGAAACGCGATCACGAAAGTCGTCAAGATTTAAGTGGGAAAAGTGGCCATTTAATCAAGTGTGTTTATTTTTGAAGGAATTAAATTTTGCCAAAAACAGTAGCCAAAGTGACTTTGAAGTTAGTTGCTAAAACTGAAGCTAGTTGAGCAACTCACCTTAGAGAAAATTTTCGGGTGAGTTACAAGTTAGTTGAAACTGACTGTAACTCACTTCAGACTCACTTGAAGGTGTTGGACGAATTTTAAAAGCCTCTTTCCTAGAGTTTGAAGGATTATTTCATTATATCTTTGAAGGGGCGAGAAGGGGCGTCTAGGAGGTGATTTTGGAAGAAAGAAAATACCAAATTGAAGCAAAGAAATGTTTGGGAAGTGATTTTCTACACTGAATTCTTGTCAATCTTCGTGAGTATTACACAATCAAGGGAGTTTTACAATCTTTGATTTTTTCGAGAGACTTTTTCTTATATCTATGAACTCTTCTATGATTTTCTTTGTTAATACCTCCAACATGAACTAATCTTTAGATGTTGGGAGTTGGTTTGACTTTGGTTTAAGCATATGAACATGTAACTTGGAGTTTTTATCAGTTTTTTTTTCTAACTAATGAATCATATGATTTGGGTTTTAATGTTTTTGTGAGTCTGATCAATTTTCATCTGATTTGTTCGTTATAAATTAAATTCGAGAGAATTAATTGTTAACAAGAACTAGAAGTATATGCCTAAGGTGAGAAATTGGATAGAGATATACCAACTAAACCTGAGTATTGCTATAATCTGGAACTTAAGGTGTTTTGAGCTCATGTGTTGAGATTGAGAGATGAAACTTGTGTTTTCAAAATAATTTTCGTTGTTGCTTGAGAAAGAACAACGGTGATTTTTACAGATTAGATATTCATTAAAGGATTTAACTGATAATTGTTCTGAGAACATTGTTCATTAGTGAAAATCTTAGGATTTCCAACCCTCAACTATTTTTCTCCATAAAAAGTTTTCAAAGTCGTTATTTGAAGAGTGTGTTTATTTCTCTTTATTAGTAGTTAGTTAATTATTCTCAACAATTCACCTTTTTGACCGTCCAGTTAATAGTGAATATAGTAATTGTGATACCCAGTTTGTAGTCCTCTTGGTTCGATACTCGTACTTTCAAATATATTTTACTTGATTTGATCCGTACACTTACGGTTAGATTAGGGGGTGTAAACCCGTCTATCACCTTATAAGTTTAAATTTGTGGACTACCAATAAACTCTACCATAGTTTTAAGTTGAATTATAAGTTATTGGGTCAACTGACTTCTTGCAGATATTCTATGTTACATTGATAATCATTAAATGATATTAATTGCAATTCACAAGTTTTTGATTTTGTCTCGTCAATAAAATACATACGATTATCTGGTTTTCCTTTTTATGTCCCTGGAGCACGTGATTGTATACACATATTTTTGGATTAAACATTATCATCCACATATTTATTATGTTGAAAATTACAATCTTACTAACTGCTTTTTCTCTTCCTTTCACAATCTTTTGACATATTACATGTTATGCCAGTCACATACTCATTTGTATTGGCCCTTTATATTATGCTCTCTCGTCCAACCATTCTATATTTCTATGCCTTTTTTTATTTATATTGACCCTTTTTGTTTTCCACATTTTGTTTGTAGATAAGTGGTTGTTAGATTTTATTATTGTAGCATTTTGGACCAATTGTATCAGATATTATCCGTTTTATCCATATACCTAGACTTACGGTTTTAAAACGCGTCTGATAGAGCAGGTATCTAATCCCTTATAAGGCAACTTTCGTTCTCATCCCCTCCCAACCAATATGGGATCTTACAATTGTCAAAATAAATCAAATGAAAAAAAGTGTTTGATGAAATATTGTAATATTTGGTAATACTTATCTTTTTCTTTTTTTTCGTCTTTCAATATCACATTTTATGTCGCATGTGTTTTTTGGCCTTTTAGTTTTTTATAATTTGTAAACAAAATTATTTGGTAAGGTCCATCACCACCACGTATTTCTTCATAAAGCCACAATCCTACACGATTTGTACATAAATAATTTAAAAAAAAACATTAAAAAAATGCAAAATCTTACAAAAATTATTAAATAGAGAAAATCAATTAGGGGGTTGAGAATCGAATCATCCATGACAACTTCTTTTTCCTCTTTTCTTTCTTAACTTTTGAAAAAAGAAAATAATAAAGTTAAAAAAAACTATGAAATGCTAAAACAAACAATTACATACAAGAAAATTGTGAGAAATGGCTTATGAATCCATCCCACCAAATTGATTTTAAACTTGCTACTCCTAGTTGAAACCCAAAAATACGCTTGAGTCATAATCTTGTCAAAGATATCCGCCTTCTTTAACTTGATCTCGTCAAAAATGGTCACGTTCTAGAATGACCATATGTACCAAAGTATAGTAAAAATAACTGCCTCAAAACATATGAACGAGAAATGTAACTACTGCAACAACAAAAAAAAGAAAAAAAAAAACATTGCTTTAGAAAACAAGTGAAATCCAAAGGTTTGGTTCACTTATAATTATTCAATGGAAGATCTATAACCAATCCTCAAGATATAAACTTTCTAATTCGAATAGTGTTGTTTTCCAACACAATATGTGTTGTTAATTTCACACAATCTAACAAAACTTTGTATCAAACAAAAAATTTATATCTTGTAAATACTAAGTTAATTTTGTGATGTTGGGAGAATTCAATAGTTATCAAGGTATTTTTTCTATATTTGGAAAAAGAAGAAAACAAGCTCGAAAGAGACTCAAAAATTGGAATCGGAAAAGAGGCAAACAAAAGCTACCGAGAGTTTCACCGAGACTTAACTCTCGGGACAAGTCTCAGTGATCACTGAAGACAACTCTCGCTTCCAGAGACTACCGAGAGTTTCACCGAGACTTAAGTCTCGGGACAACTCTCGAAAACGTATTTCCTTGTTTTAATTATGTAAACTTAGGATAATTATTGTTAGTTTTGATTATTATTAGGATTATTATTTAGTTTCTTTTTCATTCATTATTTAATTACTTTCATGGTTGGTTTAGGATTAGGATTATATTTGAATTTAGTTCATAGTTATCTCTTAGTTATCTTAGACTATAAATAGGGTTTATTGTTTTATTTGTTAATCAGAGTTTATTATTGATAAATAAAGTTACCTTTTAGAGTTTTATCTCTAGTTTAAGAGTTTTCTCTTAATTCTCTCGAGCGTTTCGTTGTAAAGCTCTTATCCTTGGATCCAGACATTTGTCGATCCGTTCCGCACTTTCCCGCTGCGTCAGTTAGTATCAGAGCAGGATTCGTCTGTCTTTTCACTAACAATTGCAGATCGACACCCGACTACCAAAGCGGGTTTAGTAAAGATGAATGCGGCCTTATCCACAACACTCACCAACCTGATAGCGGTTGTCAACAGACTTCAACCCGGTTCCGTCAACGACAATCGTCGTAGAAGAGACAGGTTTGAAGAACCGATTGGGGAGCTACACAATGACAACCGTAATTGAGTTAATTTTTCGAGTTCCGAATCCGAATAAGAGGAGGAAGAAGAGTTGGTCAACTTGATAAGAAACATACACGATTACCGTCTGAAAGCAGACATTCCGTTCATCTATGGAACCATGGGAGTAGAAGAATTCTTAGATTGGTGAATCAAAGTCGACCAATTCTTTGACGTTATGGAAGTTCTTATAGACAAGCAGACCAAGTTGGTTGCTTTCCATCTAAAGAGTGTCGTCGTTATTTGGTGGGATAAACTGATCGTGCAAAGACAACGACAATGAAAGGGACCAGCTCGATCTTGGAGGAGAATGAAGCAACTTTTGATGAGAAGATTCTTACCGGAAGATTACGGATAAATCCTTAACAAACCCCATCTCGAACCCAAAAACAACAATTGTCGGATAAGGGATAGGCACGAGAAACCAGTCAAGGTTTTGTGTGACAACAACTATAGGCACTCGGTTTCTTTGTTAGTCAATCAACCACCCATTATGGAAAAGCCACCCGAAAAAAAGACGATGTCTTTCTGGACAAGGTTGAAGGTGAAGGTCTCCTCGTCATAAAAGAAATTTGCAACGAGCCCAAAAAGTCGGCAATAGATCCTGAACCAGAGATCAAAGAAAGCAAAAGTGAACCTGTTGAGGACATTCCCGAGCCAACGAAGCCGTTTTCGGAGGAAGTCAAGAAAGTTGATCCTAAAGATGATTCTTCCATTATTCCAACACCCAAGGCTCCGAATCAAATCAAAATAGTTCCAGATAAAGTTCTTGCAATCGTTTATTCTTTCGAGTTTGATGAAGTATCACTTGTGTGGAGGCAACCAAGGCAACATGCTTTGGAACTTGGATATTGCTCAACCTTTTTGGATTTTAAAGGTCGACTTGCGAGGGTAAATATGTTGAAGGCAAAAATGTTTTATGATTCGGTGTTGCTTCAACAATCATATGATGTAGATGTGTTCCAAGCGAACTTGAGGTCGAGTTCTTTTCAAGTGAGGGTGACTGATACAGGGAGAATTCAAGAGGTATCAAGGTGTTTTTTCTATATTTGGAAAAAAGAAGAAAACAAGCTCGAAAGAGGCTCGGAATTTGGAATCGGAAAAAAGGCAAATAGAAGCTACCGAGAGTTTCATTGAGACTTAAGTCTCGGAACAAATCTTGGTGCCCACTGAGTTCCAGAGTCTACCACGAGTTTCATCGAGACTTAACTCTTGGGACAAGTCTCAGTGACCACTAGAGACAACTCTCGCTTCCAGAGACTACCGAGAGTTTCACCAAGACTTAAGTCTAAGTGAAACTCTCGGTAGCTTCTGTTTGCCTGTTTTTCGATTCCAATTTCCAAGCCTCTTTCGAGTTTGTTTGTTTTTTTTCAAATATAGAAAAAACACCTTGATAGCTCTTGAATTCTCCCTGTATCATTTTGTGAATACAATGTGAACATATTATGGATCTGCAATGTATGATATAATTTTTGAGCATGTTGTGAACACCAAGTAACCTAATATCTAAAACTAAACCTATCACATTGTGAATATGTAACACCCGTAATTTTCGGTAAGTAAATGTCACCCGGACATTTCTGTGACTTGTAAACAGTGGGGTTTTGTTGGGAAATGCATTGTTTAAAATCCCTCGGGGAATCAGGAGCGTTGGCAGTGAAAAAGTCGGGTTTCGGGACTCCGGAAAGGTCCCGTGACAATGCCCGACGACTATGACAAGTCACAGTCGCAGAAGAGAAGCAAAGGCCTAGGGCATGCTGGCGACTATGCCAGGAGACATTGCCCTGGGCATAGTCGCTTGGCAATGTCTCCAAGTAGGGCCAGTCTGCTGTTAAGTCGAGTTTTCCAGCCTTTTTTCTCATTTTCTCTCATCCAAACTTCTTCTACTCTCTCCCAAAACGTTTTCCTTCTTTCCCCTTCAAACCCTAACTTATCTTTGGCTCAAACCCTTGTATTTTATGAAGATTAAACACCATCAAGTGGTAAAACGGAAAGCTTTGGTCAAGGATTTACCATCTACATCTTCTTCTTCAACCTCAAACTCATTGTTGGGTTTTCTAGGTTTTCGTCAGACCTAAGTGGTAAGTGTATCCCTTCCATTTCTAAATCTTAAAATAAGTTATAAATGCTTCATTGATGGTTTCCTAGTGTTTGATTTCTCTAATGTCGATTTGTAAGATTCTTGGAAGAATTGGGTCAAAATTAGGGTTTTGCCCAATATGGAAGTTTTGATGTAAAGTGTTTAGGGATCGATTCTATATGGTTTTGGATGTATATTTATGGTGGAAAATTTATGTATCTAGGTTTATGGAAGTTTTGACCTTGAAGATTCAAGTTACTTCAAAGGAGCTTTAAGCGGGGTAAAATCTAGATTTAGCCTAAATCTAGCAAGGTGGGTTCAAGATGATTTATGAAAACGGTGTACATGCCAAAATGTTTATTTTAAAGTGTTTACGTGTTTTACATGAAATTATTAACTGTTGGGTTATTTGGTCAAAATCTGATTATTCGACGTATATGGTTTTATAAGTATTGAGAAACACCCACTTTGGGATCTTTGAACATTTTGATAAATAAATGTGTTGATACGTTTCCTTGAACATCTATATATAAATGGAGTCCATTGGATGTAAAGGTCTTTTATATAATTTCGAATTTGCAACTATTTGGAAAACGGTTTGCCTCAACCAGTGTCGGTTTTGGGTTAATTATACTTTTGGTCGTTGTGTCTACATCACAGTCGGTTAAACGTGTTTTAATGTTTACAAATGCTTTTGTTGGAGGTTTACGTAAATTATTGGGCCTTTGGCTCGGTTTTGGCTAAATGGAGTCTTGAGGACATTTGTCCTGTTTAAAAATAGCTGTGGAGTTTTGAGTATAATGACGTATCTTTCGTGTCATATTGGGAGTTGCATGTTTTGGGTGCGTTGGTCATTCAAATAAAGTTATGTAATGTTAGACTGTGTTGCATTGGATCCATAGGCACGTAAGTCTGTCTTTAATTGATGGTCAACAGGGTATTACGGGGTTGGACTCCGGAACTCATGTCATATGACCTTAACTTTTCAAGTGTACACTAGGAGGGCTAAGTCCGGTTGTGCTATTATGTTGATGGGCGTTTTGGACCTCCGCAATTCGGGGTAATGCCATGGTTGTAGTCCTCGAATGTTGTCGGGCCTTTGGTAGTATTCATGGTAATATTTGTTAAGGTTAGTTGTCTCTTTTGGTGTAACTTGAAGGGTGTCGTAGGGACACTTGGTGTAACACCCTAAATTTTAGCGGAAATAAAATTCGAAAATTCTGCAATATGACGGCTATAAATTGATAAATCTGGGTATATAAAAAAACATGTTAAAACAATTCCTAAAGTATCATCCCGACAGAACGGGGAAACAACTATAACCAATACAATTAATCAAATGAAGAATATACTAACAACCTAATAATCTAACTTAAACAAGATAGATTAATATTGGGTGTTGCTATTCTTCCAAAAGTATGTCCACTAATCAAAAACTCCGGTCTATACATCTTCCAAAAAGACCGCTCTTGACCTCAAGGCCATCCGCTCAGTCCCGACGAACCCCACCGGAAACCTGACCTGTTATACATGTCATTTTAAGAAAAAGTGTTAGGCTAAAGCCTAGTGAGATCAAACATTGGCAGTTTAAATAATTAATGTAAATGTGAGTAAAAGAATTTCTCTTGTACAATGATAATAATAGAATGATACAATAATGCTCTTTGAAATATAGCAAGTACCTATTGGGTTAACGGGGGATACCCGCTTACTAACACAAATGACGGAACACAAAAGTAAGTCATTCGATGAGTCAGTAAAGCCAATACACAAATAAAGTACACGCAAGGGATGTCAGGCTCAGTGGCTTTAAACGTACACCCACGAAAACTCAAGTTCAACCCCAAGGGGTTCTTACGTCGAGCTCCTCATCCAATATCGTAGTACTTGAGCACGAAGGACCTATACCACATCTGATGCCTAACGTTCCTCGACGTGGAAAACTAGTCGTCCCACGTCGGAACCATAATAAACCAAACACGGGGTCATGACTCCCAAATGCATCAATCAAGCCAAATAATGCGCATAAGGCCTAACAAGTTATTCCAACAAGAGTTAATATGTATGAGTGACATGAAGTATGATTTCCACCAAAACCATTTCCATTGTTTACCCAAAAGATCACTAATCGAATATAAATGACTCCTTTTATATTTTCCAAATCCCAATCGTGAAGTAAGCTAAAATGCAAACTTATCAGCAGTTAACCACCAAATCAATATTCTCAAAAACCATAATTTTTACATAGTAAATACCATCCATTTAAATGTATGCCCCAAGTATGAATATGCTAAAGAACATTATCGAAGTTCATAAATCACTATTTCCCAAAATCAACATAAACCCTAATATCCCCAAAAGTTAGGTTTAGCATAAAATTCTATAAATCAAATATATATAAAGGAGGAGATATTTAGGTATTCAAAATCCAAGTTTGACATATATAAAGTTTTGTAAGAGTGTAGGAACTCACCTTAGTAGTTTCCTTAAAGGAAACCAAGCCCTATAAATGGAGGAGATGAATAACCACTTGAGAGCTTCCTACCAACACTTCCTAAAAGTGTTAAGGATCACCATTAATGACCTAGAACCACCGTAAATGATGAAAGAGGTTTTAAGGAGAGTATACTTACTGATTTCGGAAGAGAGAATCACACCTCAAACCCTAGAATTCAGATAAAATGACTGAAAATCGTGACTTGGCTTTTTATACCCAAAATATCCCGTCCGCGAGAGTGACATTTGTCATTCTCGCGGGCAAGGTCGCGCAGAATCCAAAACTCTCGGTACAAACGGGGCGATAGTGCCCTGCGATTGTGACCATGTCACTCTCGCATGGCACAATCGCGAGAAACGTACCGTATGTCCTTGACCCCCGGCGATTGTGCCTCCGCGATTGTGACATCCTGTCACTCTCGCGGGCACTGTAGCGAGCAACCCCAGAATTCTCAATTTTGACACTTTTCAGCCCACGATGCTAAAATCCGATAAGTTCGATATTTACTAACAATTCCCAACAATCAAAAGGTTCCAAAATGAGATAGAATAATGCATAGGTTCTTGAAATTCGGGGTGTTACACTTGGGCTTGCGTGTCGTGAAGTGTCATACGACTAACGTTGTATGAATGACATACTTTTGTGTTCCTCCACTCTCAATGGATACAGGCCTCCCCCGTTGTCGGCCAGTAGTATTTTGGATATTTAATTGTCCATGTTTTAATATTTGGATTTCGTCCCATTTTATGGTTACGTGAGTATCAAATCTTAGTCGCATGTTTTCAATGGCATATTATATCATATGAGTTGTTTTCCTATGATTTTTATGAGTTGAGTATTATGCCCCACCTGTAACAACCTGGACAATTATATATAATAAAATAACATTCTTACTAAATACTACCCCAGACTTACATTTACAGAGTACTAGATTTACAACTATCTCTTACTACACAACTGAGTTCAAAAAGGTAAACTACTGCAGGAAGTCTTCTATCTTCTGCTTATAAGTCTTCTATCTTCTGCTTATAACTCATATCTTCTCTTTACCTTTATCTATACCTGCTACTTTTCGATAACCTGAAACAGGATTAAAATTTTGAAATAGCGAGGGTTAGACCAATGGTCTAATGAGTCCCCTCCAATCACTACTGCAACAGTTCAAATATTAATTAAAACATTTAAACAAAGCTTTATATCTCAAAACATAACCTGCTCTTTTAATCAAACTTTCAAACACTTTATGCTTCGCAGGCATAACTCAATCTACTGACCATCACTGACCACTTTTTACACTTCGCAAACGTACCTTAAGCTACTGACCAACATTCCCGTCAAAGACGGTATGTCTGTCTCGCACTGACTTATTTTAGGGACACACCCTAATGGCATAAACGGGCCACACTCCCCGGTACGAGCAGGCGGGTCACACTTCCCGACTTAGGTCAGACTTCTGACTCAAATGTATGCATACACCTAGTCCTGACTGTATATAAAACAAGTTTATATACCTGAGCATAAACATGTCAAACTGATTAAATCAATCTTTTGAAATAATTCTGCATAACTTTCAATACTATAAATGCCCAGTACATAAAACTCACATTTATCAATTAACTGTTCAAATCATAAAAGATTTAGTTTGAAAGATTCACCTCTGATTCCTCTTGATTAACTCTGACTTCTACTGATTAACACCACCTACGATGGTATTAAAACAAAGGTAAGCTAACTTGCAACTAAACCTCTTTCTTTCTAAAGACTCATCAAATGAAATCTAATGCTACTATCCCAGTTAAAATCATCCTGATCAAACCTCTTAGGACAGATTAACAACATACCGGTCGAACACATACACCGTATAACACCGGTCAAATCAAAACATTGGTCGAGCCTCTATACCGGTCGAGCAACGATTAATATCGATCCACAACAAACTACCGGTCAAATACAACTACCGGTGGAATACCAACTACCGATCGAATACAACTACCGGTTCTTTACAACGTACCGGTCAAACAACATACCAGTCCTTTACAACATACCGGTCAAACCTCTACCGGTCCTTTACAACATATCGGTCAAACCTCTACCGATCCTTTATCATCTTCCCGGTCGAGCTAGAACTTAAGTCGGCGATTCACAGTTCAAACCCATAAAACTTTTTGATCATTAAATCGATCAAATACACGGTTAAAAGCTTGATTAACAAGACTATTTACCGACTATAACATGCAAATAGAAGTATGAAGCTAAAATCATAACTCTATTTGACCAAAAACGATCGATCCTTCACGATCTCTTTCTCTTTCTTTCTGCCTCTTTGCTTTCTCTCTTTCTCTCTTGAATTCTAAGGCGGCTCAAATTTTTCTCAGATTAGAATGAGAACAAATATCTGATAATATTGGTTATATAAAACCAAATTTCCAATTAAACCCCCTGCACTTTGAGTCTCGCTTCACTTTTCACCCAACTTCCAAAATTAATAAAAATTTCGGATCCATATATTACAATCTTCCCCCCTTAAGAGAATTCCATCCCCGGAATTCTATCGCTAAACAAATGGGGATACTGAGATTTCATATCTGCCTCTACTTCCCATGTGGACTCTTGTCCTTGATGAAATTTCCACTGAACTTTCACTAAACGAATCTCCTTGTTCCTCAACTTCTTTATCTTGAGGTCCGTAATTGCTACGGGCTCCTCAATATAACTTAGTTTTTCATCTACTTGAATATCTTCTAAAGGAACAATTATATCTGCTTCTGCTAAACACTTCTTTAAGTTTGACACATGAAATGTGGAATGAATCCCACGCAAACTTTCTGGTAGATCAAGTTCGTAGGCCACTTCACCAACACGTCCCGTGATGATAAATGGTCCAACAAACCTTGGTCTTAACTTTCCTTTCTTTCCAAATCTGACTACCCCTTTCCAGGGCGAAACTTTCAACATTACCCTGTCTCCTATCTAAAACTCTATCAGTTTCCTTCGCTTATCAGCATACATTTTCTGACGATCTTGAGCACTCTTTAATCTTGCTCGAACCTAGTCGACTTTATCAGTTGTCACCTGTACAATTTCTGGTCCCGCTAGCTGTCTTTCACCCACCTCATTCCATCATAAAGGCGTTCTACACTTACGACCATACAAAGCTTCAAACGTGGTCGCTTGTATGCTAGCATGATAACTATTGTTGTAGGAAAATTCAATCAACGGCAAATGAATTTCCCACGAACCTTTGAAATCGATAACACATGCACGAAGCATATCTTCCAATGTCTGAATAGTTCTCTCACTTTGACCATCAGTTTGCGGATGATAGGTCGTACTCAACTTAAGTTGAGAGCCTAATTCCCTTTGCAAACTTCTCTAGAAAGCTGATGTAAAACGAGCATCCCTGTCTGACACAATGGACGACGGTACTCCATGTCTGGTTACTATCTCGTCGATATACAATCGAGCCAATTTTTCTAGTGAGTACGTCTCCTTGATCGGTAGGAAGTGAGCTGACTTTGTGAGTCGATCCACTATCACCCAAATGGCATCATGCCCCTTAGGTGATCGCGGTAACCCAGTAACAAGATCCATTGTAATCTCGTCCCACTTCCAAACTGGAATTTCTAACGACTGAAGCTCCCCATAAGGTCTCCGATGCTCAGCTTTAACCTTTAAACATGTCAGACATCGTTCAACGATGTGAGCAATATCTTTCTTTAAACCTGGCCACCAATAGGTTTGTTTCAGATCTCTATACATCTTATTGGTTCCTAGATGAACTGAATAACGAGATCTATGCGCTTCTTCCAACACTTTCTGCCTCAGATCTCCTGCTTTTGGGATCCATACTCGATTATTGAAACACATTACTCCGCGATTGTCAACTACTAACGAGTTAACAATTCCAACTATTCTTTCACTTTTCAAATTTTCCTGTGACGTTGCTTCTTCTTGATACTTTATAACTTCATCTAAGAAATTAGAAACAACATCCACTCGATATGCCACAACTTCTGCAATTTTTCCATGCTCCTTACGACTTAAAGCATCTGCTACCACATTAGCCTTGCCTGGATGGTACAAAATATCACAGTCATAATCACTTAACAACTCTATCCATCTACGCTGCCTCATATTTAGCTCCTTCTGATTGAAAAGATATTGAAGGCTCTTGTGATCTGTGTAAATCTGACACTTGATCCCATACAATTAATGCCTCCAGATTTTCAAAGCAAAAACTACTGCTGCAACTCTAAATCGTGCGTCGGGTAATTCTTTTCATGCTCTTTCAACTGACGAGATGCATAAGCAATCACCTTGCCTTCTTGCATTAACACACATCCCAAACCCAACTTTGAAGCATCGCTATAAATTACGAATCCTTTCGTTCCGTTGGGTAGAGACAAAACATGAGCACTACTTAAAATCTCTTTCAATTTACCAAACGCTTCTTTCTGAGCCTTTGACCAGACAAACTTGACATTCTTTCTGGTTAA
This sequence comes from Arctium minus, assembly GCA_954870635.1. Classification (NCBI taxonomy): domain Eukaryota; kingdom Viridiplantae; phylum Streptophyta; class Magnoliopsida; order Asterales; family Asteraceae; genus Arctium; species Arctium minus. The sequence goes on along the minus strand of OX941082.1, from coordinate 121,185,644 downwards.
TGATGTTAATGGCGTAGCTATCCTTGAAAAGTCCTGGATAAACTTTCTATTATAACCAGCCAATCCAAGAAAACTTCTTACTCCAGATGGTGATTTCGGTGCTTCCCACCCTTTAATGGCTTCAATCTTAGCTGGATCAAACTTAATCCCATCTTTCAACACCACGTGTCCTAGAAACTGAACTTCTTTCAACCAAAATTCACACTTTGAAAATTTGGCATACAATTTCTCACGCTTAAGAAATTCCAAAATCACTCTCAAATGAGTTTCATGATCTTCTTTGGAACGTGAATAGATCAATATATCATCTATAAAGACGATGACATATTTATCTAAAAACGGACTACACACTTTATTCATCAGATCCATGAAAGCTGCTGGTGCATTGGTCAAACCAAATGGCATAACTAGAAACTCCTAATGTTCGTACCTCGTACGAAATGCAGTCTTAGGCACATCCTCCTCCCTTACCTTCAACTGATGATATCCAGATCGAAGATCTATTTTTGAAAAGTAACTCGCCTCTTGAAGTTGATCAAAAAGATCGTCAATCCTGGGAAGCGGATACTTATTTTTGACAGTCAACTTATTGAGCTCACGATAGTCTATGCACATTCTCATAGACCCGTCTTTCTTCTTAACAAACAATATTGGCGCTCCCCAAGGTGAGGTACTAGGGCGAATAAACCCCTTGTCTAACAACTCCTGCATCTGAGTCATCATTTCTTTCATCTCTGCCGGTGCCAGTCTGTACGGTGCTTTAGCAATCGACGCTGCTTCGGAAACTAAATCAATACGAAATTCCACTTGCCGATCAGGAGGTAAAGTGGTTAAGTCTTCCGGAAATACTTCTGGAAATTCACTTACTACCGGAACTGACTCTAATCCCTTCTTTTCCTTCTTAGCATCTATCACATAAGCTAAGAACCCCACACACCCTTTTTTAAACATCTCTTAGCCTTAATCATAAAAATCAAACATGACTTTCTATCCCTTCGATCTCCAAATACTACTATCTCTTCTTTTCCTGGCTGCGCTATACGAATCAATTTCTTATTGCATACTATATGAGCATCATTAGACGCCAACCAATCCATTCCCACAATAACATCAAATTCTCCCATACCCATTGGGTACAGTCGAAGTGGAAATGCTTGTCCATCAATGACAATACTACTCCCATCATACACTTCTTCTACTAAGATTTGACTATTATCAACCACTTCTACTTTCAATTCATGCTTAAGCTTCTTAGGTTTCTCAATCAATTTATGCACAAAATTTGGAGACACAAAAGAACGATTTGCGCCTGAATCAAACAATACTTTTGCATAATTCGAATCTATAAAGAAAGTACATGTCACTACATCAGGTATCTCCGCCGCATCTTCTGCTGACATATTGAAAACTCTAGCTCTTGCTTTAGCTGGCTCCATCTTTTTCTCAGTTCCTTTTTCTACATTTCCTCCGATCACTCCCTTTTTCAACTGTGGACAGTTGGTCCTGATATGATCAGGAGATCCGCACTGATAACAAGACCTAGAATTCTGACAATCCCTAGCCAAATGCCCAATCTTCCCACATTTATAACAGCCCTCTTGGTCAATCTTGCATTCTCCTTTATGCCTTCGGTTACACTTGCTACAGGGCTTATTTTCAAACTTATTAACAGAACGTTGATCAAACTTTGCAGACTTAAATGGTTTGAAATCACGAACTGTTCCTTCACACTTTCTTTTATCTCCAATTCTTTCATTGGCTTGCCTATTCTTTTCTTTCTCTCTCATTTCCGCTGCATTTACTGCCATTTGAAAAGTAGACGGTTCTTTATTCGAGAAAAATTCCCGAATATCACTTCTTAATCCAAAGACGAAACGTTCTACTCGTCTTTCTTTATTAGGTACATAAATTCCTGTAAATCGAGACTTTTCAATAAACTTTGTGGCATATTCTCGAACTGACATCCCTTTCTGCTCTAAACCCAGAAACTCTTCTTCCAACTTTTTAACTGCCGCCAGATGGCAGAACTGTGCTTTAAATCTTTTCACAAACTCACCCAAACCATTTCTTTAGCTACAACTGAACTTTGACCTCCGGATTCCACATCCCACCACATTACCGCTTCATCTTTCAACATTGACAAAGCATAAACTACTCTATCTTCTTCCGCACACTTACTCGTATCAAACGCTAGCTCCATACCTTCTACCCATCTTAAAGCTACCACGGGATCATATTCCCCTTTATATGTAGGAGGCTTGCAAGCAGCAAACTCCTTAAAACTACATCCTTTCACAGCTACAACTTTAACTGACACTATGGGACTTGACTGAGGGGGACTACCCATTCCAGTTACTGGTGATTCTGCTACCTCAGTCACTATTTTATCTTCACTCTTTTCTTTACTTGACGAAACTTCATTAGTACGCTGAACCAATAAAGCATTCAACGTTTCTTGTAACTTTCCCATTTCTGCAGTAAAGGTTTCTTGTGTAACAAAACCTTGCGTTCTACCTCCACCACGTTTTCCTGTCTGTTTTCGACCCCTCACAGAAGCCGAACTTTCTTGATTAGAAGTTTCTTGCTCAGTTCTTACCTCTACACTTTCATCCTGACGAATACCACGACTCGTCTTCCCACCTCTAGTTCCCACATTGGAAACTCTTGCCTGAGTAGTTGTTTTCTGAACTATCTTACCTTTAGGTCGACCACGACTCTTTCCTTGGATAGCAGTCGGGTTGACATTAGTCATTCGCTCTGCGACAATGACTTCATTCTCTGGCTCCATTTCTGGATTCACTATAGATCTACTCCTTGTCACTCGCTCAGACATACTTCTGATAAGAATAAACATAAGATATTCAATCTAACATGTTACACATTACGGCAGTTTAAGCACAAGCATGTACTTGTAAATTCACAATTACACTGGCCAGATGAAATTCCAAATTTACCTTATTTACTAGTCCTTACTACCTTAATGTTATCTTCTTACGGTCTTCCTACTACTCAGTTGTGCTTCTACTATCTTAGTTTAAGTCTAGGCTCATCTGGTCACCTAGATCCCTTAAACTAATGCTCTGATACCAATTGTAACAACCTGGACAATTATATATAATAAAATAACATTCTTACTAAATACTGCCCCAGGCTTACATTACCAGAGTACTAGATTTACAACTATCTCTTACTACACAACTGAGTTCAAAAAGGTAAACTACTGCAGGAAGTCTTCTATCTCCTGCTTATAACTCATATCTTCTCTTTACCTTTATCTGTACCTGCTACTTTTCGATAACCTGAAACAGGATTAAAATTTTGAAATAGCGAGGGTTAGACCAATGGTCTAATGAGTCCCCTCCAATCACTACTGCAACAATTCAAATATTAATTAAAACATTGAAACAAAGCTTTATATCTCAAAACATAACCTGCTCTTTTAATCAAACTTTCAAACACTTTATGCTTCGCAGGCATAACTCAATCTACTGACCATCACTGACCACTTTTTACACTTCGCAAACGTACCTTAAGCTACTGACCAACATTCCCGTCAAAGACGGTATGTATGTCTCTCACTGACTTATTTTAGGGACACACCCTAATGGCATAAACGGGCCACACTCCCCGGTACGAGCAGGCGGGTCACACTTCCCGACTTAGGTCAGACTTCTGCCTCAAATGTATGCATACACCTAGTCTTGACTGTATATAAAACAAGTTTATATACCTGAGCATAAACATGCCAAACTGATTAAATCAATCTTTTGAAATAATTTTGCATAACTTTCAATACTATAAATGCGCACTATATAAAACTCACATTTATCAATTAACTGTTCAAATCATAAAAGATTTAGTTTGAAAGACTCACCTCTGATTCCTCTTGATTAACTCTGACTTCTACTGATTAACACCACCTACGATGGTATTAAAACAAAGGTAAGCTAACTTGCAACTAAAGCTTTTTCTTTCTAAAGACTCATCAAATGAAATCTAATACTACTATCTCGGTTAAAATCATCCTGATCAAACCTCTTAGGACAGATTAACAACATATCGGTCGAACACATACACCGTATAACACCGGTCAAATCAAAACATCGGTCGAGCCTCTATACCGGTCGAGCAACGATTAATATCGATCCACAACAAACTACCGGTCGAATACAACTACCGGTGGAATACCAACTACCGGTCGAATACAACTACCGGTCCTTTACAACGTACCGGTCAAACAACATACCGGTCCTTTACAACATACCGATCAAACCTCTACCGGTCCTTTACAACATATCGGTCAAACCTCTACCGGTCCTTTATCATCTTCCCGGTCGAGCTAGAACTTAAGTCGACGATTCATAGTTCAAACCCATAAAACTTTTTGATCATTAAATCGATCAAATACACGGTTAAAAGCTTGATTAACAAGACTATTTACCGACTATAACATGCAGATAGAAGTATTAAGCTAAAATCATACCTCTATTTGACCAAAAACGATCGATCCTTCACGATCTCTTTCTCTTTCTCTCTGCCTCTTTGCTTTCTCTCTTTTCTCTCTTGAATTCTAAGGCGGATCAAATTTTTCTCAGATTAGAATGAGAACAAATATCTGATAATATTGGTTATATAAAACCAAATTTCCAATTAACCCCCCTGCACTTTGAGTCTCGCTTCACTTTTCACCCAACTTCTAAAATTAATAAAAATTTCGGATCCGGATATTACACCACCCGTGTTTTGGGTGTTTCAGGATATAAAGCTTTATCCGCGTTTATTATTGGGAGTCAGTTTTCTATTCACGTTTGAGTGAGCCTTGGGCGACATCATGTTATAAATAATGTTTTGTATTCGGACATTCGTCCTTAAAACATATGTTATTGGAAAACGAGTCATTTTCATAATTAAGTTAAATCATTTTGAAAGATCATGATTAAAACTGCATTCTTTCCTTTAACGAAATATTTATTCATGTTGAAAACTCTTAAACTCACTAGGCGTTAGCCTAACCTTTTTGTTTGTCAGCATGTGCATCATGTTCCAGTTGGGGGTTTGGTTCTAGCAGTGCTGAAGAGTTGAGCCTTAGCTTTTCACAAGGGTAAGTAGTTGGTGAAGTCTTCCGTCGTTTGGAGATAGTGATTGCTATTGGATTTTAGTAGCACCCGTTCTTATTGTAGACTACATGCATGGAATGAAAGGTGTGTATTGAGGTTAAACCTTTAATTGTTGTTGTAGTTGAATCAATTATCGATGTATATAGAAAATTTTAAATTAGTTGCTATTTCCAGATTTTAGGGTGTTACAGAATACCTAAGAACATTCTTGCAATATATTTTCTGTTATGAGTAGCTAATCTTTATAACTTGGGCGTGAAACGAAAGGAGAGGTTGTAAACCAAATAACAGTGGACATTGTTTTTCAATAATGATGTTCCACTATGTCATTTTAAGTTTTATAAAGTCTAAGGCATTTCTTGACGAATTGATCACTTCTTAAGGTATTAAAGTGCCATGGTCTTAGGAATAAGACATGTATATGCACGTCAATTTGAATGATATGGGAAGTACATTTGGAAGAGTTGTTAACAAGGGAATCTGCTATATATGTTTTTCAAACTGATTGATTATTGATGGGTTGATCACTAGCAAAGTGTTAAAGTGGACTCAGGAATGAGCCACCTGCTACACGTCAACTTGAATGATATGAGAATCAACTCGGAAGGGTGATTGCTAACAAAGACATTTGTTTATTCATATAATTTGAAGACACAATTTGACACTCACACTGGTCCTGATACCACATAGACATATGTTGGTTGAAAGCTTAACAATAGTGCAATGATGGATATTCATAAGGATATTCTTCAAAATAGATGGTGGAACTTGTTGCTGAATTAATACTGTAGCATCCCTACAACATTGGCCATTGGAATTTGTGTTTACTCCTCATCTCAAGTCTTGCATCCATGCTTCTTATATATATATATATATATTGTCATTTATATTACTGTGTTAACCAACTTAAACAAAGTTTTCAAAAGCGTCATCTGATATCCTTTCTTTCATTACACTTTTATTGTATGTTTACAACTATCTCCGTGAACGATATTCGGTATTTTATCGGTTTATTACTTGAGAAACGATATACAATCACTATCACAGACCTATGGTTAAATTTGCAAGAAAAAGAGGAAGATTTGGTTAAGAGGTGAAAACGATAGGGAGATTAGGTGAAAATATCTAAATTTAGAGAAAATTTTAAAACTCTATAGATGAGAGAGGAATAATATTTTGATTCTTTCCTACCAATAAGAGATATTAAAATTAAATTTCTATTAAATATTTTATTAGTATAGTTAATATTTCACTAAAATAAAAATAAGTATTGAGCTAGATGTAATTTATTTATAAAGTTTTAACTTTGAAGAAAACTAAAATTTTATTAAAATATTATATTTATAGCATACGAGGGGTCCAAGTTTAGTTTTCCTAGAACAATACCACCTCCAGCATCACATTCCACGTCATGAATCCACCGCTTATCCTAAATCACTCCTGGCCATCGATCATAACTCTATCAACGTCTCAGATCCATTAATATCTCATCACACGGATCGTGAACATCCACCGTCGATATTTTTTGACACCCCGCGTAAATCCATTGACCGCTTAAAACTCAAAATTCAAAATTCCCAATTCCATCAAATCGACCACCCCTTTATAAACCCTAATCCCCTTGATTCCAATCACATCAACACTTCTCAGATACAACAAGTTTTTCTCCAATCAAAACGCATAGTTTGACAATGTCTGGTCGTGGAAAGGGCGGAAAGGGGCTGGGAAAGGGCGGAGCAAAGCGTCACCGGAAAGTTCTCAGGGACAACATCCAGGGAATCACAAAGCCTGCAATCAGGAGGTTGGCAAGGAGAGGTGGAGTGAAGAGGATCAGCGGTTTGATCTACGAAGAGACTCGTGGTGTTCTCAAGATCTTTTTGGAGAATGTTATTCGTGATGCTGTTACGTACACTGAGCACGCTCGTAGGAAGACGGTGACGGCTATGGATGTTGTCTATGCTTTGAAGAGGCAGGGGAGAACTTTGTATGGATTTGGAGGTTAGTTTTAGATCTATGAGTTGGTGTCTAGTGAATATTATGGTTAAGGGAATTGAAATGGATCGTGTTGTTTTAGGACAAGTTTGGTGCTGGATTTTTAAAGATTTTTGGTTGGAGATAGGTAATTGATGAATCTATCATCTGATTTTAATGGAATTAATGCTAAATGTTTACGTTGTCTATTGGAATCTACACCTGAATTTTGTGTTCTTCATTTCTGGTTGAAAAGTTTGGATTCGATTCATAAGTTAATTCTATGTATGATCTTGTAAAATTAGAATTCTAAGAAGATAGGTTACTCGATTAATCATGTAGTGTTTCAGTTGAAATGGGGTTCAGAGAAAAATCAATTGAAATACCAATTTTTTTTGAGTGCGCGTTGTTGAACATGTTATTGGAATCGAGATGTAGCAATCCACTTTGGCATTTTACCGAACGCTTTATGGGGAGCAACATGAATAGAAGATTTCTAGCAGATTTTAGAAGGAAGCTTCCAGATTGTTAAAAGTAATTGCAAATTTTGTTATGAACCTTGTGTCTTAAGGAGCTTCCAATATTTTTTGATTTGGGTTGAAAATATTGGTTTGGGGATGACGATGGGTTATGACTATGTGCTTCATTCATTTTTTTTTGTGTTTTATATAAAATAAAGATGATGAATAAAAATGAAAGTAAATATTGGTAAAAACGTTTCTCAATAGAATGTTTAAGAAGCATTTTTATTGGTCTCTAATCTCCTTTTATGATACATGGAGAATTTGTGAGTTAATAAGGATTTTTGAAAATAATTGGAAAAGAGGAAAACGAGATCGAAGAGAAAAACGAACTCGAAAGATTGCAAACAGCGGCCGAAGCGAGTTTAGTGCTAGTTGCATGTGGTCTAACCCACATGAAACTCACCGTAGAAACCGAAGCAACTTGCAAGTGAGTTACATGTGGCTTAACCCACATGGACACTGTTTGGGCATCCAAGTTCTGGGCCACATGCCAAGACTCCTTTTTGCATCCTACTTCCATTTATTTAATTACTAATTTCTTTTCTTTATTTTTCCTTTTAATTATCTTTATTAATTCCTTTAATTATCTTCAGGAGTAGTTTAATTTTCCCTAATCATCTTTCATCTAGTTTAAGTTATAAAAAGGTTTATTGTTTTTAGGATGGATCATCAATTTTAATCAATAAAAGTTTAACTTTTTATAGGTTGTCTTAGTTTCGAGTTTACGTTCGTAATTCTTGGATTCGTTTAAAGGATTTAGACGCTTATCGATCCATACGCACACCTACGTTGCGTCAAATTGACCGGCAAAGAGAACTACCAATTTGCCATTCTTTTTGGTGCTAAGGCTGTAGTTGCTCTAAAAAAACCCTTGATGGTGTTGGAAGAGATTAACAAGTTGGTCCTAAGACGACTCCTGGTCCCAGTGTGCCACAGCCATCTCCTAAGAGAAAATATTAAGGATCCATCGTAAGCGGACCTAACTGGCCCAGTTTTTATTATTATTAACCAAATTTCTCACCCTTAATTATAATATGAGAAATTAATCACTCTTTTTGTTATCAAGGGTATACACATTTATTTATTCTGGCATGAGCAAAGTATTATTTACAAAAATATTCTCAAAGATTTGGATTCAATACTGCATATGAAGAGAGTTGTAGCTATTAGTATATTATAACACCATCAAGTAGTGAATTTTCCATGTCCCCATGCTAAAGCATACCATCATTCACCACCAACAGACCATTCCTTTCTCACACAGAAAAAAAATATATGAATAGAAACTACACAACACAGAGAGAGTGAGGATGAAGATGAAATTGCAGGCAGAACCGCAGAAACAAGCGTATTACTATCATTATTATGCTTTTTTAGGGATTCCAAGCCTCTTGCGGAAGTCCTCCTCCATACGTGGAAGCCCCTCGAGCAGCTTCACTGTTGGCTCCCAACCTAGCAACTCCTTTGCCTTGGTGATCACTGGTTTTCTTTGCCGTGGATCATCAGGTGTGTTCTCCACATGTATGATTTTCACTTCTGGGTTTATCAGCTGCATCCACAAACTCACACAATTCTCAATTTTCCGCCTTTTTATATTCATTTACCAAAAAATAAAAATAAAAATAAAAATAAAACTTCGGAACTCACCTCTTTCACATTCTCTGCAAGTTCAAGCATGGTGAATTCACCTGAGTTCAAAATTTCAAAAAACTTAGCATTGAATTATATAGACTAGTGTTTGTATAAATACATATATCTAGTAGTATTAATAATACCAACCCGGATTTCCAATGTTGATTGGGCCTGTATTGTTTCCTTCCATAAGCCGAACAAGACCATCAACCTGATCATAGACAACGAACAACGCTACTAATTAAATTGAAGGTGCCAAATTAAATTAAATTAAATTACATGCATCTAAAAGTTGTAGCTTACCATGTCAGAGACGTAACAAAAGCTCCGAGTCTGAGTTCCAGGTGATTGAACAGTTAATGGTTCATTGCTGCATTAAACCAAAACAAGTAACTAACTGTAAACAAAAACCAGTGTTGATAACACATTTGTGATGAAAAAGAAACATGCTAAAATTGGTACTGAATTGTACCGGATTGCTTGAGCTATAAAATTGCTGACAACACGGCCATCATCAATGTTCATCCTAGGTCCATATGTATTGAAGATTCTAGCGATCCGTATTTCTGCTCCATAAAAACCAGATCAGCTAACCTTTTATTTACATAATCTAATAAACAAGTGAGACAAGTATTTACCAATTCCATGCTGCCTATGATAGTCAAACATCAAAGTCTCGGCTACTCGCTTTCCCTCATCATAACAGCTCCTAACTCCTGCAATACATACATACAAGACAACATCCATGTCATCACCTTCCAAATTCTACACCTCATACTTGCTCATTTACAAAACACTTCTGTCTTCTGATTGTGAAAGAGTTAATGGGCAGTCAAATTGTAAACAAAAACAATATCGGTTAAGATGTATGCTGTTTTACTTGCAGGTAAAAGATGAGATCATGACTGGGGAAAAGGGTTCAGTCAGAAACGGTTCAACAATAAAGATTCTTTGCATTTTCATAAAGAAAAATGAAGAAGAAACACAAGTGGTCAAGTGAAGAAGGGATGTAGGCTGAAAAGTCTGAGTGATGTAGATTTACCAATGGGGTTAACATTTCCCCAATAGCTCTCATCTTGAGGATGCACAAGAGGATCTCCATAAACCTCTGAAGTTGAAGTCAGCAAAATTCTGTAGGTAAAGGAGCAAGAGTTGGTTAATTATGTTAACAAATATCCGAACACTTTAATCAAGAAGAAAGTTTCAAACCTTGCTCCAACTCGCTTGGCAAGTCCCAACATGTTCAAAGTTCCAATCACATTTGTCTTGATTGTCTGTTTGAGATCCATACATTACAAATAAGGCGTAATATAAGAACATAAATAAAAACAATAATGAAAAACAAAAAGGAGAAGAGGAGAAATTGTTTTTCACAACTAACATGCTAGTAATTTGACTAAAGGTAAGATACCTTGACAGGATTATGCTTGTAGAAAATCGGGGAAGCAGGACAAGCAAGATGATATATTTGATCGACCTCAATCAACAATGGCTCTGTCACATCTGCATCCCAAAGAAGATAAGAAAGTTAAGCGAAAGAGGAACATGTGTTCCCTGGCATTGGAGAAAGGCAAAGCCTGATTACATCAATGGTACGTTATGATCAGTAACCATGTCACTATTTCATCACTATAAGCAGGCTGCCCAAATAGATTTCTTTTGGGGGGTTAGGATTTTGGTTACAAACTAGTACAATAATGATTGCATCTAAAGGTTTACTGCCATGGAAAGAGGGTATGTTGCATTGGTATAAGATATGCAATAAAATACCCAAAAAATCACCTAGAGTGCTACATGATACCTCCAACAAATCTTGGCTGGTTCTAAAGACCATGATCACCCAATTATGTGGCCTTTAGGACATTCTGCTTAAATGGAGAATTGCTTTCTTCTAATAATCATGTATATTACAAACAAGCTTAAGGTCTGTTTTCACCCTCATCCAACTTTAGGAAGTTGTCATGGTACATATTTTACCTTGAAGCCTCTGCAAGTGAGGGATTCTCATGGATCACATCACTAATTAGATATTGTACTTACGTCTATGGTCAATGTCACTGCAGAGTTGGCCACTTATGAGAAGATGTTACATAATATCCTAGTGATTCCAATGGTGGGGATTTGAGACAAAGATACTAGTTCAGGAGACAAGTTTCTTATGTTCTGATCCTCTCAAAGCTCAAGCTTTACGAAATAGAAAAACTTTTATGTCATCAACTATAAAAACTAAGCATCCTTTGGCTTAGTAAGACCATTCCTCACAAGAATACTGTTGCTGATTGTAATATGAAATTGATCAATTTATTATCTTCTCTTGTTTTATAAGATTAGATAGACAGATCACTAAAGCCAATGCCCTGCTTGGTGAAACTGCAGGATCTACAAGCAAAGCAGTCAAAACTAGACGGTCTTGATGCATATGACCAAATTAAACCAAGCAATGTTGAATTATGATGACATAAAAATCTAATGGCATCCAACAAAATGATATACTACTAGTAACTCAACACTACTCTGTCGTTGCAGCAATATAATGAACAAATGTACTAGGACCACATACCATGACGAATAAGCTCAAATCTTGGGTGACCAATCCATTGTTTTAGATTGTCCTTTGATCCCGTGAAGTAATTATCTACAACCACCACCTAAGAAAAATAGCAAGATGCTTCAATTAAAGAAATAATGCAGATCCTCTTGACCTCAATCAAATGCATCTTTCTAGTATTGAATTTCATCAAAATACTTTCCAACAACTGCGTACCTCGTTCTTTTCATTTTCCATCAATCTGTCCACTAGGTGAGATCCAATGAAACCCGCTCCTCCAGTAACCAATATCCTCATGTTGGCCTATCAAGATTTATTTACAACTGAGAAACATAAATATCACAAAGAACAGCTAGATTTTTCCCAACTTTGATAGACAAAGTGATCATTAACCACCCTCAAGTAGGGGAAGGGACAAAAGGAGAGTAATTGTCCATACTTTCTCTTTCTTTCCTACACACATCCCCATTTAACTTAAAACCAACAGCAAAGGCTTAGGGAAATAGCAAGATCGTTCACGCAACATCAACACTATACCTGGAAAAACTTGGCAGTACGTAGAGGAGACGGATTTGGCGGCGGTCTGGTAGTAGCATTATTTGCTCCAGTAGTACCCTGTGTAGCCATCTTCTTCGGATCACTTCTTCACAGTATCTGACAAAAACATAAACCTTCCAAATTATAACAAACGAAAACTTAAACCTTCTAACAAACAAAAACAACTACAAAAATCGCAACAGAACATTGTGCAAACTTAAAAACAATCTCCGGAAGATCCAATCTCCAATTCAAATTACCTAATTGATACTCAATCTGAACTAAAACCCTAACCTTGAGCTCAAATTCAAAATTCTACAACTTCCAATTAAATAGCCGATCAAAGAAATCTGATACACATTATTAAAATTTTGCTACCAACTAAATGATGAATCTTCAAAATTACGAAAAAAAAAACAGATCATTGAAAGCTAGGCTGTAACGAACTGGTGGAGCATCCTTCACACCTAACATTTACAGATCTGAATCTGATCAATAATTACCAAACAAAAACAGCAACTTGAGCTAAAAATTGATGTATAAAACTCAAGATTTGTAAACATACCTGAGAGTTATACGAAGAAATGCCGAACTTGTTTTGCAAAATCGTGAGATGTTGGTCGAGCTTTATATACACATGCATATATATGCTGATCCCAGTTAGGCTACGTGATGGTCCACGGTAGAGGTGTAAGGAGAGACATTGATGAAATATGAACAATGCGTTAAAAGCGAAGAGATGAGTAGGCAACAGGGTAACCGGTGGTACGTCGTTACATGTGATCGCTCCTGAAGGTAAATTAAGGATTTATCTGCCACGTCAACTCCATCACGTATTTATGAAGGAACACGCAATCGTGAAGCAGTCGTTAAGTCCATGTTAATCAGTATATATGACTTTCAATCTCAAGTCTTAACCCAACCCTATTTTTTTTTTCGAAAATTTATAAATCAAAATTTAATAAATATATAAAATTATATTATATAATGTTTTAGAGACAATACATTTCATTGTTGTTTTCATCACCTGTATTTGACAAAACCAGTGACAGTTATTCTCAATAACAAAAACAATAATAAATTGTAAACTGCAGGGACGAAAACTGTAACGTTGAAAGCATAAAGACTCATGTCACAATTTTTATCAAACCAATAAATTAACACGATTTTACTATTTTTCATCCTAATCACACAATAAAAACATCTCTAAAACACAAAATACCTTCAACAAGTTCAAAAAGAAACAAAATACAACACAAATTTTACGGCTTGGTGAATAGTATCTCGTCAAAATAGGCTATTCATTATTAATTAACACATAAATATTTTGTTTTATACCATTTTGTTGAAGATGAAACAATTTGCGTGCATGTGTATGTTGTAGTGTTCTGTTAGAGATGACATTATGAGATCCTTAAAAGGACTCTATCATAATGTCTTATAAAAGCATCCACAATGGAAGTTTTTTCAGTAGTTCTTCATCGAATCTTATAAAAACCTTGACTGTAACGCCATGTTCTTTTTCTAATCAAATGCTCTTATAAGAACCCAAATGCTTGAAAATAACCTAGGTTGTTGTTTCGATATTTGTATTGTTATTGTTTTCTATTAGCTTATTATATTTTGTTTTAATAAATATATAAAGGGCAAATTGCATGAAAAGGTAATATACTTCCACCTTATTCTTATTTCAGGTAACATACTTTAAAAAAAAATTCAATTTGGTACATAAGAGGTGAAATCTCAAACATTTAAGTACCCAGGTGATCGGTTCAACCATTAACAGGTTACAATGTTGACTTGGCAAATGACATGACATACAACCCAACATTTTTTTTTGTTGACGTGGCATTTGATGTGGAATTTTTAATATAAACTTAGTTAGTTAGTTTTAAAATTTATATATATACATTTGTGTTTTTTTATTACAATGTTTATATTTAAAAAAATAAAAGAAAAACCCTAATCTTCATCATTCTCTACGAGAACCCAGATACTCATCTTCCGATTTCTTCATCTTCCCAAAAGTCCACTTATCAGTTACCCCATCCCCTAATGGCAAACCTTTTCATCTACTTCGAATAATTCACAATAATATTACTCTCATGGTTAGAGGCAATTGGATTTTGTTGTCATGTCGGAAGTTTTAAATCGAGTTGATGAGCATAATCGAAGTAGATCAGACCGGGATGAGTTTTTTGAAGATGAAACTCAAGCTAATAGATTGTGTGGCCGTCATTCTTTCTTCTCCCTTTTATCAGATCTCGATTTGTTTAGCTTCCCGATCACAAATGAGACTCCATTTATGAAAAATAAATTCAAAACAAAAACCCTAATCTTATTGTTGAAGAAGACAAAGATTTTGGAAAAAAAAGTTGATCTTGATGTTGAAAAAGACAAAGGTTTGGAAAAACCCCAGATCTAAATGTTGAAGAAAGATAAAGATTTTGAAAAAAAAATCCGATCTTGATGTGGAAGAAGATGAAAGATTTTGATGTTAACAAATGTTTAAACATTTTTGAATTTGAGTTTTATTTTGTATATGATTTTCTGTGTAAATGTAGATTTCGAAAACATTTTTGAATTTGAGTTTTACTTTGAATATGATTTCTTGTGTGAATGTAGATTCTGACGAACGGAAGGGTAAATGGTTTTTTTATTTTATTTTAAACTTATATATATATATATATATATATATATATATATATATATATAAAGGGAGGATCAAACGATATATAAAGGGAAGATCAAACGAGAACAATAACTATTTAAAAGAACACGAGAACTAACAAAATCATTAGTGATTTTACATTAATGCGCAAAAAAGCCACGCGGACCTGAAACCGTGGCCAAAGTCCATATTTTGTGTGATAATGTAAAATCACTAATGATTTTATTAGTTCTTGTATTTTTTTAAATAATTACTGTTCTCGTTTGAACCCAACTCTCTCTCTCTCTCTCTCTCTATATATATATATATAAAATCACTAATGATATATATATATATATATATATATATATATATATTTAAAACTAAGTTTATATTAAAATGTCCACATCAAATGCCATGTCAACAAAAAAAGGCTGAGTTGTATGTCATGTCATTTGCCAAGTCAGCATTGTAACCGGTTAATGGTTGAACTGGTCATCTGGATACTTAAATGTTTGAGATTTCACTTTTCATGTATCAAATTAAATGTTTAAAAGTACATTATTTGAAATAGAAATAAGATGAAAGTATATTACATTTTCATGTAATTAAAAAATATATAAATTAAATATTAATTTATCATGTAAATTAACAATTATAAAATATCTTTAATTAACTTTGTTTCTTGTAGATTTTATATACGTTTTTTTTTATTTTGTTTTAACAAGTTTAATTTTTAAATAAGTAAATAAATAATTTGTATTTATCTTGATTTATTATCTTTATATTGAGATTGGTTCTAAATACTTTCATACATAAATTAAGGGGGTGTTTGGGATTACGTGAATAAAGTGTTTATTAACTTATTCCGGTGTGCTGGTAATAAAGAGGTTTTAGTATTTAAGAAGAAATGTTTATACCGGTTGGGCACCGGTAATAAAGAGTTTTTCATAAGTTACTCCCTTATAATTTATTAACTTATTTCGGTGTGGTACCATCATAAGTTATTCTATTCTAACTTATTTGCTTATTTGTCAAACATTAAAAAACAACTTGATACAGGGAGAATTCGAGAGTTAATAAGGGTTTTCGGAAATAATTGGGAAAAAGAGAAACGAGGTCGAAGAGAAAAACGAGCTCGAAAGATGCTCGGGATTTGGCATCGAAAGAGTGGTAAAAATAAAGCACCGAATATAGAGAGAGTTGCGATAGAAATTAAAGAACGGATCGAAAACCATAACAGTGTCTCAAGCGACTTATTAAGCGAGTTTTACCCACATAATAAGCCGCATCGTTCACTGTTTCCAAGCTCTAAATCACGTGACCTGCTTCTCAATTACCACATCACGTGACCTGCTTCTCAATTACCACTCCTTTATAATTCTATTGTTTATTTATTTATATTAATTAGATTTAGTTTAATTAATTTTCATAATTATCTTTATTAGTTATCTTTAGGATTAGTTTAATTTAATTCCATAATTATCTTTTCTAGTTAGATTAACTTTAGATTAATTTCGTATTTATCTTTTCCTTAATTTAGATTATAAATAGGATACCTAGGTTTCATTGTTAATTTAATCAAGTTATCAACCAATAAAGCTTAGCTTTTTAGAGAGTTTTCTCTTAATTTGAGTTTTACGGTTGTAATTCTCGTTATAAAAAAAAGGGGTTTAGACGTTTGTCGATCCTTCCGCAAACCTACGCTGCGTCAGTTGGTATCAGAGCAGGATTCACCTGTCTTTTCACTAACAATTGCAGATCGACAACCGACTACCAAAGCGGGTTTAGTAGAGATGAATGTGGCCTTATCCGCATCACTTACTAATCTGACAACGGCTGTTAACAGGCTTCAACCAAACATCGTCAACGACAACCGTCGGAGAAGAGACAGGTTTGAAGGACCGGATATGGCGCCATGCAATGGCAACCGTAACCGGGTCGATCTCTCGAGTTCTGAATCCGAAAAGGAGGAGGAAGAAGAAAAAATCCATATCGTACTTCAACGAATACTTCTTTCGTCAAAAGAAGAAAGCAAACACGAAGATCTTTTTCGATCGCATTGCTCCGTTCACAAAAAGGTATGTAACCTCATCATTGATAACGGGAGTTGCGAAAATCTAGTATCCCAAAAATTGGTCGATTACTTTAATCTATCCACTCAACCCCATGAATGTCCTTATTCTCTTGGGTGGATCAAGGACGGGTTTCAAGTTAAAGTTACAAAAACTTGTCGAGTACCCATCTCAATTGCAAATACTATCGAGAAGAAGTATTATGTGATGTCCTTGATATGGATGCTTGTCACATTCTATTGGGCCGACCGTGGCAATTCGACAATCATGCCACTTACAAGCGTCGATACGACCTCGTACTATTTCATTGTGGTGACCGAAAGATCGCCGTGACTCCGGTTGATAGCTTCGATGCAGGCACCAACAAGAAGAGCAACATCAACAACCGTACTATCGGTTCGGTTACTTCTCTGCTCAGACAACCACCCATTCCGGAGGAGCAATCGAAACAAGAGGATGAAGTCTTTCCGGACAAAGTTGAAGATGAAGTCGTGACCGAGTCACAACAAGAAATTGTTATCAAGGCCAAAGTGTCGAAACTAGATCTCGGACCAGTCACCGAAGACACCGAAAGCAAGATAGTGGAAGACATTCTCGAGCCAACGAAAGTGTTGAACGGTGATTCCGAAGGTGACACTTCAATTATTACCGTACCCAAAGTTCCGGTTCAAACCGAAACAATTCCTGGTAAAGTTACTTTAATCTCTTACGCTTTCGAATTTGATAAAATATCTCTCGTATGGAGACGATCACGACAACTTCAGTTGGGATTTGAAGATCGGTCAAAATTTTTGAATTTTGAAAACCGGGATGTGGATCCAATTATTTCGAAGAAAAGAATGTTCTACGAGTCGGAGGAAGACGTTTTTCAAGTGAACTCGAGGACGAGTTCTTTTCAAGTGAGGGTGACTGATACAGGGAGAATTCGAGAGTTAATAAGGGTTTTCGGAAATAATTGGGAAAAAGAGAAACGAGGTCGAAGAGAAAAACGAGCTCGAAAGATGCTCGGGATTTGGCATCGAAAGTGTGGTAAAAATAACGCACCGAATATAGAGAGAGTTGCGATAGAAATTAAAGAACGGATCGAAAACCATAACAGTGTCTCAAGCGACTTATTAAGCGAGTTTTACTCACATAATAAGCCGCATCGTTCACTGTTTCCAAGCTCTAAATCACGTGACCTGCTTCTCAATTACCACATCACGTGACCTGCTTCTCAATTACCACTCCTTTATAATTCTATTGTTTATTTATTTATATTAATTAGATTTAGTTTAATTAATTTTCATAATTATCTTTATTAGTTATCTTTAGGATTAGTTTAATTTAATTCCATAATTATCTTTTCTAGTTAGATTAACTTTAGATTAATTTCGTATTTATCTTTTTCTTAATTTAGATTATAAATAGGATACCTAGGTTTTATTGTTAATTTAATCAAGTTATCAATCAATAAAGCTTAACTTTTTAGAGAGTTTTATCTTAATTTGAGTTTTACGGTTGTAATTCTCGTTATAAAAAAAGGGGTTTAGACGTTTGTCGATCCTTCCGCAAACCTACGCTGCGTCACAACTTATCAACTTATTACGTTTTGGTAATGCCATAAGCTAATTCAAACATTTTTTATAAAACTCCGAATCTCCGATTTATAACTACACTAGAAGCGTACTCGCCCAATACAACGAGATATATCACGATTTTAATGTTTCATTTTTTTTGTTTTTTTTTTGTCTATTTACAGTACGATTTTGGATGGTTTTAAGAAAGTGGTAATTTTTTTTATAAATCTGTTTAATTTAGGCTTAATAATATAATGTTTTTATATAAAAAAATTAAGTATTTTGTTATAATTCAATGATTATCTTATATATTTGAATGACATCTAGAAAAAATAACCAATTACATATTTAATAATATAATTAAAACAAATTTATAGTAATATAATATATTAATTAATAGTCATACATGGAAAAGTCTGCATAAAAGGAAAACCCTGCACATACCAAATTGGTGGGTGTTAGAAGCCTGCAGTAGTAATATGTATTTTGTGTTTTGATACTTGTAAATTAAGGGGGCGTTTGGTTCGCTGGATTCCGCCGGAATCTGGTGGAATTGGAATGGTCAATTTCATTGACCGAATTCCGTCGTGCTGTTTGGTTGCCAAGGGAATGGAATTGAATTCCATGAAATCCTTAGATTAAGGAATTGGTCATTCCATTTGAAAATGGATGGAATTGAATTCCATTCCATTATGGTTTTTCAAAAAGACAAAAATACCCTCCAAACATTTTCTAACAAAATTAAAACTCATCAGTTGTGGATTTGGTTTCCTCTCTCTCCTCTCCTCTCTCTCTCCTATCCTCTCTCCTCTCTCTTTCCTCTCTCCTCTCCTCTCTCCTCCCTCTCTCCTCTCTCTCTCTCTCGGCATTTAAACAAAAATAAATAAATAAAAATAAAACAAAGGGTATTTTTGTCATTTTTCAGAATTCCATTCCAATTCCTTTGTAAACCAAACAGACATATTTCAATTCATTTGACTGATTACATTCCATTCCTGCCAACCAAACAGTTGGTCAAACCTGAAAACATTCCATTCCAATTCCTTCCATATTCCAATTCCATTGACAGATTCCATTCCATCAGAAATCATTCTGCGAACCAAACCCCCCCCCCTAAGAGATTTTTAAAATCTTACATAAAATGATAGTAGTTTGTGCCTAATAATTTGTATGTAAGAGTTTTTTATCCATACTTTATAATATAGTATAGATAGATAGATAAGTTGATAAACATTAAAAAAACATAAATTGTTTTAAATAAGCAATCCCAAACATCCCTAAAATATAAAAATAATAACTATAAAATATATTTTTAATTTCAAAAAAGGTATATCAAAGTGCCAATATCTATACTATATTATAAAAACGACATAAAAAACTCTTAATTACAACATTTTAAGCACAAGTTACAATTAATTAAAGTCAGTTACTTAATTTACAATTTCTTAATGTTTTGGTACAACCTTTCCAAGCACAATATCTCACATAATCATCTATTTGTGGAATGAATACTCATTTATTAATATAACTATTTGTTTTTTTGGTGGAGAATTTTATAAAATAGATTTTATATTAGCATAATCTATTTTAAATGTAGATTTTACATTTAAATATATATTAATGAGATGTAATATAAAATCTTTTTTCTTCCGTATTTTTTTATATTACATCTCATAATGATTTTCCATATTTTATTATAAAATCTTTTTACATAATGAGATGTAATATAAACTCTTTTTTCTTCCGTATTTTTTTGCTAATATAAAATCTATTTTATTTTATAAAATCTACACGTATTTTTTTTCACGAGTATTAAAAGAAGAAAAAAAGAAGGTTGATACGAATTAAAAATAAAAAATAACGAGATACACTAATAAATTATCGTATTCTTTAAAATAAAAATATTCCGCAATACTTTCCAAATTAACCAAGTGTAAAAAAAATAAAATAGAAACGATGTAGATATAAAATTATTCTTCCATATTTTTAATATATTTAAATTTAAATGTAAAATCGAAAATGAAAATAAAAGATTTTAAAATATTCTCTATGTATTTTAAGATTTTTAATATTTTAAAATATTTTTAATATTCTCTATAATCACTATAAATATATATAGCTTCTCTATGTATCATCCGAGTACAAGAAGAAGACGAACGGTCGGGTGTCAATGGCGGAACCTGTAACTGAATAAAAGGTATTCCACTATTAATAAATGAGTATTCATTCCACAAATAGATGATTATGTGATATACTGTGCTTGGAAAGGTTGTACCAAAACATTAAGAAATTGTAAATTAAGTAATTGACTTTAATTAGTTGTAACTTGTGCTTAAAATGTTGAAATTAAGAGTTTTTTTTTGTCGTTATTATAATATAGTATAGATAGCTTCTCTATGTATCATCCGAGTACAAGAAGATGACGAACGGTCGGGTGTCAATGGCGGAACTTGCAACTGAACAAAAGGTATTCCACTATAATTTTGTTTCTTTGAAAAACTACTTTTTTATATTTTATTTTATTTATTGAGGATTTGTTTATATTTTTCAAAACCCACAATTATATTTTTCGAAGTAGGGGAATAAGATATATATACATATCTTTATTTTTATCGACTAATACTATGAGGTATTGAAGTCAATAGTCAGATAAATATGTTGTGAGACATGTCGTTTGAGTTTTAAATGATATAATACAAAACTATTACCAATATTATTGCACAAACTCATAACAACAAACGATTAAGAATATATGCAAGTTAACCACTTATGAAAATACATTCGTTTTTCACATTGTATTTCATTAACTGTTAACAGAGAAATTATGTTTCATTTTAACTCGGTTCAATATTCCAACAAAAAAATTATCCTCCCGTGCAATGCACGGGCCCAACACTAGTATAAAAAAATATATTCACTTTTTTCTCATACTTTTCTAACCGAAGAAAACGGAGCAAAACATCAATTATATTGAAAATCACGATAACTTTCAAGATTTCACCCACAAGTTTAAGAATATATTCAAAGAAATTTTGAAATACACTCAAGGCACGTTTGGTTTGCGGAAATGGATTGGATTTCAAGTAAGGATTTGGATTTGGAGAATTTTGGAATCCCTTCATGTGTTTGGTTAAGGATTTGAATTCCATCAGACTTTAAAATCCATCAGGATTTGGATTTCAAATCCAGGCCCATTACAAAGGATTTTGAAATCCATCATGTAAGGGATTTTAAAATTGTCAAGAGATTTCAAATCCGGTCAACGAAATCCATTCCTGCAAACCAAACGCAGGATTGAAATGAATTTGAAATCCAAATCCCTCCAAATCCATTCCAATCCCGCAAACCAAACGCAACCTCAGGGTGTAAATGATTCAAGCTTTTAACCAACTACTTGATCTCGAGCTTAATTATCCAACTCGAGTTAATATCGAACATAAAATAAAACTCGTTAAACTTAACAAGTTGAGCCTCGTAACACCAATGTTCAACTCGGCTCATTTAACTACTCGATTAAATTTTCGAGTTGACTCAAGACGAGCTATTCAAACATACATTTTTTGGAGCAAAATATTGCCAACTTTTAAATCCCTAGTGAGGATGGGGATGCAGACAAATATAAGATAGGAGAACCAGGGATGAGGACGACCAAACTTGCCCTATCACCGTCTGGTTTCCATCCATAGTTCTTGTAAGAACTTTCACAGTCGATGGTCTAAGACTACATGTGGTGTAGTGATTATTTGGTTGGTCAATAATATATAGTATATATTTTAAAGACCATCATTTCAAGATTTTATAAGATCAAGATTGAATCTTTTGTTGGTGATTTTAGTGAAATCATCGGTCATTTTGTGTAATTGGATTCATAAGATAATAATGGGGTTGATAGCTAAGCTATAACACAAGTTAGGAGGTGTGGAGTGCACATTCGTGTAAGCTAACTATGACCCGGGATAGTTGGACGGTCGTTTGATGGTTTATCAATTTGTTACTAAAACAGTGCACCGGGCGGGTTATGCCGCGGGTTAACCTGCGTGGCTACCCGCGCCGTGCACTGGATTGTGGGTTGAAACAGTGCATCGAGCGGGTTCTGCCGCGGGTTAACCCACGCGGCTACCCGCGCTGTGCACTGTTTGTGGGGTTGAAATAGTGGCCCGGGCGGGTTATGGCGTGGGCTAACCCGTGCCGAGCACTGTTGCAGATTTCGTTTTGTAACCTCCAAAATCTCTTTGTAACTCCCACCATAATGTTCATCAATTAATACCATTAAATGGGTAATTATTATCGGTTTTAATATAACGTCGGTTACGATTCTCTAGGTGTTTAAATAGGATCGATTTCTGTCAGAATCGATACCGGTGAATTGAGATTATCCTCGAGTGAATTTCGTGATACCGAGGCATAATAGGGTCGAAATATCACTTAAGGAAAACGAGCTCTCACGCGATCTCACATTCTTATTCGAGTTCCAATCGATCACTCTCTCTCTACCCCTCGATTTCTGCACACACTCCCCAACAAGCTTAAGTGATAATACTTCGCGAGAGATGACGAGTGATCAATCCGTGAGAGACATGACAACCAAGTTCACGAAACTGGAGAAGTTCGAAGGCGTCGACTTTCGGCGATGGCAAAAGAAGATGCATTTCTTGTTGACCACATTGAAGGTCGTGTACCTGTTAAGCACGCCGATTCCGGAAGTGATAGAGGACGAGACGTTGGAGATGACCCGGCGTCGCGACAAATGGGAAAACGACGACTACATATACCACAAGAAACTGAGGTTTTAGCAACGACCTTTGTCGTCGCTAAAAGTCAATTTATCGTCAAAAACATTTTATAAAGACGACGTGTCATCGCAATAGCCTCTTGCTGAAACATTTGTCGCTAAAGGCCCGTCGCTGAAACTTACTTTTCTAGTATACTCCCTCTTCGATATTTATCAAAACGTTGAATCTACTAAAGAGCTATGGGACTCTCTTGAGTCCAAATACATGGCGGAGGATGCTTCTAGTAAGAAGTTCCTCATGAGTAATTTCAATAATTACAAAATGGTGGATTCAAGGCCTGTGATGGAGCAATATAATGAGCTCCTACGCATTCTAGGCCAATATGCTCAACATGATATGAAGATGGACGAATCCATCTCCGTATCGAGCATAATTGATAAATTGCCTCCCTCTTGGAAATATTTCAAACACATGTTGAAACACAAGAAGGAAGAGTTGTCTCTTGTACAACTTGGTAGTCACTTGCGCATAGAGGAATCTCTTCGGGCGCAAGAGGCTGAGAAACCTAAGATGAAAGAGGTTTCTGCACCTTCGGTGAACATGGTGGAAGAGGGAAGATCCAACAATTTCAAGGGAAAACGTAAGTTCAATGAAGCCAAGAAAGGTCCCAACAAAAAGGTTAAATTAACCTGTTGGACTTGTGGGATGACCGACCATCTCAAGCGGGATTGTCGAGTTGTCAGGAATAAGAATGGAGCAAGCTCAAGTGGTGGTGGGCAAAGATCCAATGATCAAAACCCACGGCAAGATCAGTTTCTTGACTTTGGTGTTAATTCAAATTTGAATTATGTACCACTAATATCCGAATCATTTTATGTACAGGATGATGATGATGCTTGGTGGATTGACACGGGTGCCTCGAGTCATGTGTGCAAAGATCGACGTTGGTTCACCTCTTTGGAACCGGTTGAAGACGGATCCGTGCTACACATGGGGAACGAGTCAAATGCTCCCATTCTTGGACGCGACTTAGTTAGGCTAGAATTTAGTTCTAGTAAAATAATTGAACTTATTGACGTTTTGTTTGTACCACAAATTCGAAAGAATTTTGTTTCCGGTAGTACCTTGAATAAGTTAGGATATAGGCAAGTTTTTGAGTCCGGAAAGTTTACCTTGTCAAAAGGTGGTTCTTTTGTAGGATTTGGCTATTTGATGAATGATATGTTCATGTTAAGTTTAAATAAAAAGAATTTTTCGAATTCTATTTATGTTGCAAATGAAGTTCTTGTTGATTCTATATTATGGCACGCAAGGCTTGGTCATGTTAATTTTAAAAGAATGGTTGAAATGTCAAAAGACGGTCTTATTCCGGCTTTTGACGTTAAAACCGAAAAATGTAAAACTTGCATGTTGACGAAGATCACTAGGCAACCGTTTCACAATGTGAAAAGGGATTCGTCGGTGCTTGAATTAATTCATAGTGATCTTTGTGATTTGCATTCAACTCCTTCTTTTGGTAATAAAAAGTAAGTTGTTACTTTTATTGACGACGTTTCACTTTTTTGTTATATTTATTTGTTACACTCAAAAGATGAAGCGTTAGAAAAATTTAAAATTTATAAAACGGTGGTTGAATTGCAGATGAACGGTTTAATTAAATGTTTACGCATCGATCATGGTGGGGAATATTACGACCCCATGTTTTTCCAATCCGTAGGAATTATCCATGAGACTACGACGCCTTATACACCACAACAAAATGGTGTGGCGGAACGGAAAAATAGAGTTCTCAAAGAAATGGTGAACTCTATGTTATCCTACTCGGGATTGAGTGATGGATTTTGGGGTGAAGCCATGTTAACGACTTGTTATTTATTAAATCGAGTTCATAATAAAAGGAACAAGATTACCCCA
This sequence comes from Arctium minus, assembly GCA_954870635.1. NCBI lineage: Eukaryota > Viridiplantae > Streptophyta > Magnoliopsida > Asterales > Asteraceae > Arctium > Arctium minus. The sequence continues at coordinate 121,160,384 of OX941082.1, read as the reverse complement.
TATGAACTTTGGTTCAATAAAAGGCCTAACTTGAATTATATTCGAGTTTGGAGTTGTCGAGCGGTTGTTCGACTACCCGAACCCAAAAGGAAAACCTTGGGTGAAAAGGGTATTGATTGCATCTTTTTTGGATATGCCTAGCATTCCAAGGCATATAGATTCTATATTATTGAACCTAATGATTCTATAGCAATTCACACCGTTATAGAATCGAGAGATGCTTTATTTGATGAGACTGGATTCTCTTCAATACCTAGGCCGAAAGACATTGTTCCAAGTACTAGTGTAACTAGTGAGGTTGAAGAACAAGCAATTGTTCCAACCGAAACTCCGATGCTTCGAAGGAGCAAAAGAGGAAGGATTGAAAAATCCTTTGGTCCCGATTTCCAAGTGTACTTGGTAGAGGGATCAAGAGATGAGATTGGGTCACAATTCTCTTACTGTTATAGTATTGAGGAAGATCCAAAATCATTTGATGAAGCTATGGAGTCTCAAGATATTGCTTTCTGGAAAGAAGCAATAAATGATGAGATGGACTCCATCATGGGAAATAATACTTGGGTATTATCGGACTTTCCACCGGGTTGTAAACCTTTGGGATGCAAGTGGATCTTCAAAAGGAAGATGAAAGCCGATGGATCAATCGACAAGTTCAAAGCTCGATTAGTAATCCAAGGCTTTAGGCAACGGGAGGGTATCGATTATTTTGATACCTATGCCCCAGTTGCAAGGATATCCACGATTAGATTGTTGATAGCCTTAGGAACTATCTACAATTTAGTGATTCACCAAATGGATGTCAAAACGACATTCTTGAATGGTTAATTGGAGGAAGAAGTTTACATGAAACAACCGGAAGGTTTTATTATGCCCGGGATGGAGCATAAGGTATGTAAACTTGTAAAATCATTGTATGGGCTTAAACAAGCACCCAAACAATGGCATCAAAAATTTGATGAGGTTATCTTGTCCAATGGATTTATGTTAAACCAAGCGGACAAGTGTGTGCATAGCAAATTTGACACATCCGGTAACGGAGTAATCATTTTGCTTATACGTTGATGACATGTTGATCTTTGGCACCGACCAAAATCAAGTTGATAAAACCAAAGAATTTTTGTCATCAAGTTTCTCCATGAAAAATATGGGAGAGGCGGAGGTTATCCTTCGAATAAGGATCAAGCGTGAGAACAAAGGGATTGCAATTACGCAATCTCATTACATTGAGAAAGTATTAAAGGAATTTAATTGCTTTGATTGTTCTCCGGTGAGTACTCCATTTGATCCGAGTGTGAAGCTTATGCCTAATTCGGGTGAAGCGGTGTCACAACTCGAGTACTCAAAGGCTATTGGATGCTTGATGTATGCCATGACAAGCACTAGGCCGGATATCGCTTTTGCCGTAGGCAAGCTGAGTAGGTATACTAATAATCCTAGTATACATCATTGGCAAGCAATAAAACGAGTATTTAAATACTTGAAGAAAACCATATATTATGGTTTGTCATATGTCGGGTTTCCTTCGGTATTAGAGGGATATTCGGATGCAAGTTGGATTACCAACTTAGAAGATCACTCTTCCACGAGTGGTTGGGTGTACTTGCTTGAGGGAGGTGCCATCTCATGGGCTTCCAAGAAGCAAACTTGCATCACGAGTTCGACTATGGAGTCGGAATTTGTGGCATTAGCCGCTGCCGGTAAAGAGGCGGAGTGGCTAAGGAATTTAGTCCATAAAATTCCGTTATGGACGAAACCAATATCACCCATTTCTATCCGTTGTGATAGTGCGGCTACTTTGGCTAAAGCTTATAGTCAAATATATAATGGCAAGTCTAGACGCTTAGGTGTTAGACATAACATGATTCATGAGTTAATCACGAATGGGGTGATTTCGGTTGAATTTGTTCGGTCGCAACAAAATCTAGCGGACCACTTGACGAAGGGGTTAGCTAGGGACTTGGTTCACAAGTCGGTGATCGGGATGGGATTAAAGTCCATTTGAATCTCTAACGGTGAGATACCCAATTCCCTTATAATACAATGTTAGAAGTTGAATTCAATGGGAAAGCTCACTCTAAAGGATTGGAGCACATGATAATCATCCCAAGGTATGTTGTAACACCCTAAAAACCAGAGTGAATTTAAAACGCGGAAACGGGACAAATAAGCATCAACACTTGGTATAAACCTCCCAAAAAGGGGAAATGTACTTAACCTTTACAACCCTGAATACGGATATGGAATTTCAACAACAAACTAATCTAAACATAACTATCTAGATTACATCGGTTGTTAATCCATTATCACCAAAAGAATGGGACTTAAACAATTTCCCAACATCAAATACTAGTCATCTCAAAAGCCCCCGAGACCAAGCTCATCACACAAGCCCTTAGCAACCCACCGCTAATGGGAACATGTTATACACATCATTTGAGAAAAAGTGTTAGGCTTAAAGTCTAGTGAGAACATACAGTTTATAATTTCAAGAGATATAAACATTTGCATCAAAAGGAGATCTTTCCAATAAGCAATCCCAAGTCAAATCGTTAATAAGAATGAAATATTACAATGAGACTATATACAGTCTTTCCAGAACCTCACAACTTAATGTGCAAGTAGTCCTTTCTTCTATTCTTCTTCCAGTACCTCACAACTTAATGTGCAAGTAGTCCTTTATTTTACTTTCCCTTTTTGTACCTCACAACTCAATGTGCATGTAGTACTTATTTTACTTTCCCTTTCCCTTTTAGTACCTCACAACTAAATGTGCATGTAGTACTTATTTTACTTTCTCTTTTAGTACCTCACAACTAAATGTGCATGTAGTACTTATTTTACTTTCCCTTTTAGTACCTCACAACTAAATTTGCATGTAGTACTTTATTTTACTTTCTTTCCAGAAAATCACATAAAAGCGTAAGTAGAACCAATACCTAGGGATCCACTAGTAATGGTACAGACTCGTCACAACAACATATGTGACCAACCATAGATAGTCATATGGTATAAAATAACATTTATAAACAAAATGCATTTTCAAGTTTAACTTCTGGTAAGAATGAAAATCATCAAAATGAACTTTAAACATTCTTTCAAGTAACCCACATAAATGTGTAAGTAAAACATCATTTTACTTCAAATAAGATGGAACCCATCATTTTAGTCGAAAATGATCGGGAACCCTAAAATCTCCCAAAACTCAAGTTATATCAAAATGTAGTAAACTTAGATCTGAAACCATGGAGATATATAGAAGTTCAAAATGTAAGTTTTGACATGTATAAAGTTTAGAAAAAGGTAGTAGGAACTCACCCAATAGGTTTATACGAAAACCCGAAAAACCAGATATCGACTACGACGAAGAGGTGAAGCTTTTAACACCGAACCCTTGCTAGATGCACTTTATACTAGCAACAAACGACACCCGAGGATACCAAACAAGAAAACCAGAGAGAGAGAGAGAGACTTGAGAGAGAAAAGAGATTTCAGATATTAAAAACCAAATGAGATATTTGTGAAGACCACTTTTAAGTCGGCCAGGCAACCTCGTGGGTTATGCCGCGACTTCAACTCGCGGCATAACTCGCCCGTGTCCCTCAAACCCAAAACATCCAGTAGGTTTTGCGGGTTGTGCCGCGACCTCAAGTCGCGGTGTAACTCGCGTAACTCCATAAAACCCAAACAAACAGAGGGTTACGCGGGTTGTGCCGCGACCTCAAGTCGCGGTGCAACTCGCGTGGTTCACTGTGGTTAATCCAAAACCACCAAAATCCAAACTCGAGCATCAAACCAAACGTGGTGCTAACGACAACGCTTAAACACAAGAGTAACAAGATTACAAAACGGAAATTCGGGGTGTTACATATGTGCTCGGTACTGCAAGCGAGGAGGTAATTGTTCTTTTGTAAAAGTGCATGTGCAAGTGCATGATGAAAGGAACTACCTATATGAGTGCGAAGTGTGGTCGCTTCAAGAAGCTTGGACTTAGCTTTAATGCACTCACGAATGGATAAGGACACATGACCTGTATAGTGTCAAGTTTAAACTTTAGAGAATTTTTAAATTAATGTGTATGTTATTTTCTGGTACTAAAATGGGTTGAAGGGTTCAATCCATAGGACACCCGGATTCTCGAGTATTTGAAATGTGTAATGTACTAAGATGGAAATTCAATCTTTTAGATATTTTCATTTATGCATGAGTTTGTTTTGCTATATTAATTTTGTTTGTGAATCAAGGATTGCACTAAAATGGGGGAGGAATGTTGGTGATTTTAGTGAAATCATCGGTCATTTTGTGTAATTGGATTCACAAGATAATAATGGGGTTGATAGCTAAGCTATAACACGAGTTAGGAGGTGTGGAGTGCACACTCGTGTAAGCTAACTATGACCCGGGATAGTTAGACGGTCGTTTGGTGGTTTATCAATTTATTACTGAAACAGTGCACCGGGCGGGTTATGTCGCGGGTTAACCCGCGTGGCTACCCGCGTCGTGCACTAGATTGTGGGTTGAAACAGTGCACCAGGCGGGTTCTGCCGCGGGTTAACCCGTGCGGCTACCCACGCTGTGCACTGTTTGTGGGGTTGAAACAGTGGCCCGAGCGGGTTATGGCGTGGGCTAACCCACGCGGCTACCCGTGCCGAGCACTGTTGCAGATTTCGTTTTGTAACCTCCAAAATCTCTTTGTAACTCCCACCATAATGTCCAGAAATTAATATCATTAAATGGGTAATTATTATCGGTTTTAATATAGCGTCGGTTACGATTATCTAGGTGTTTAAATAAGATCGATTTATGCCAGAATCGATACCGGTGAATTGAGATTATCCTCGAGTGAATTTTGTGATACCCAGGCAGAATAGGGTCGAAATATCACTTAAGGAAAACGAGCTCTCACGCGATCTCACATTCTTATCCAAGTTCCAATCGATCACACACTCTCTCTCTACCCATCGATTTCTGCACACACTCCCCAACATCTTTTCACCCATCAATAATTTAGATTTTCATTTGACGGAATAGGAATGGCTCATTTGAAGAAATGAAAGTAAATTAAGTTCGATCAATGATAATAATAAAAAAATTGAGATGGTAATTAGAAATCAAATTTCTAATCTTAAAAATAAAAAAAATGGTTAAGGTTTTTGTAGTATATCCTATTATTTGAAAAATTCCATCCCTTTATTTAAAGTTAATCAATTATTTTCTAAAATAAAAATGGAGAAGGAAATTTTAGCTCATAAAAATTATTAGAGCTATAAACAAATCGAACGTTCAATGAATCATTCGTGAACCGTTCGAATCGAAAGTTCAGTGAACCATTCGTGAAATTCGTTTATGTTCGTTTATTTAATAAATGAACGAACATGAACACATTTTGTTGTTCGTTAAGTTAAATGAATGAACATGAACAATAGTCTCGTTCGTTCATTTACGTTTGTGAACGTTCGTTCATTTATGTTTGTTTATTTCCCTGTTACTTTGAGAAGATAATCGTTGGTTTGACCGTCATCTACGTTTGTTTAGATCTTAATGAACGAACATATTTTCTTAACGAACGAACATGAACATAAAAAATTTCGTTCGCTTAAGTTAAATGAATGAACAAGAACAACCCTTCGTTCGTGTTGTTTCGATCCGTTTACAATTCTAAAAATCATTATAATATTCCTTCCAAATCAAAACTACCTTTGAAGAATATATTTAAAAATTTAAATACCAATGTTTTTTATTATGTCCAAGAAAAAGAATGAACCGCGTTAAATATTCCATCGTTTAGAAAATCAACACCAAAGTGGCTGTAGTTTAGTGGTAAGAATTCCACGTTGTGGCCGTGGAGACCTGGGCTCGAATCCCAGCAGCCACATTTTATTTTTTATCATTTAACAAACCTGAAGTTTGTCGAAATTACTTATTTAACCCTTATTTTTCTAACTTCCATAAAGTTCCCAAATTAACCTCCAGATTCATCTTAAGTTACATTATATGCAATATGTTTCAAATCTACAAGGTATTAAAACCCCAAAAGGGTTGATTTGTCATTAAGGTATTGAACAGAAAAAAATTCTCTGTCTCAGCATTTCAATAAAATATTTCCACTTCATTAATTTTTAACAATTAACTAATTTAGGGTCTGTTTGTTAGCAGCTTAATGAGACTCACAGTTTATTCAGTCAGTTATATATGACTGTTTAGTAGTGGCTTAATGATATAGAAAATTGCTTATTCAGTAAGATTTCAAGGGGGAACCTTATGCAGAAAACCAAGTTTTTTCCAAACCAGTCCCTCTCATTAAAAAACACGTTTCTTCCATTTATGAAAAAACTCTCTCAAATAAAAATATTCTAAATCTATACAGACAAATTAATCCACACAGACAACTTTATCCATACAGAACTTAATGGAAAACCAACCAAACAACCCCTTAGCGTTATAGGTTAACGGAATGCAAACAATTTTTTTTTTTATTATAATTAAATTACACTCCTCTTCCTAATTAAATAATAATTTCTCTCTCCCATATCTTAATTATTTTTTCCCTAATTAAATATAACTTCCTTCTTTTATGAGTTTTAAAATATAAGTGTTTTTCTCTTATTTGATTATGATTTTCTTCAATAATATCAATTCAAAGTAGGATTTTAATTTTAAACTAATTTGACGTTTAAAAAGTTAAAATTTGAATAATTTCTAATTGTTGAAAAGTTAAAATAATATACCAATAAAAAGGTGTATCTTGATTCAACACAAAATAAATTGTATGTATTAAACCACTAACCAATGATGATTTATTTTTTTATAAAAGTTAAAATCTAGACCTAAGCGGTATTTGAAATAGTAATTAAATTTTAGATATATTCAACCAATTGCACTACAAGTGTAATCTTTATTGACATAATAAAAAATATCCAAACATGTTAACTAATTTAGCACTAAAAATGTAACAAGTAGTTAATATAATAAGGAAATTCCACACCAATTGTACAAATAATCACTATCTTTTAACAACAACAAAAAATCACGTTTTAATTTCTACAATATTTATCATGATTTATTATTTAACTAAAAAATATAAGATAATCAAATATAAACTTTTCTGAAAGTTGGAGCAAAGAGGAAAAACTAGAAGAAAGAAAAGATATATTTTTGTTAATTAAAAGTGTGATGCTAATTAATTAGAAGAAATAAAGAAAGTGATATTTTTTTATAAAATATGGGGATGTTAAAAAGAAAAGTAAAAGTAATACAAGGACGATACAAAAAGATCGGATCAAGAGCATCCGAACCCGATGTGTAGACGCTGAGATTGCGAGATGCAAACCATCAAAGCGAACCGAGAACTGAGATTATTGTCTTGTTTTGTTCGCGTCGTCGATCAGTACCGTATTGGGGCCGTGCCCCGAATTCTTTGTATTCCTTGGGTTTGGTAATTTAATCTTATTGCCGTTCAAAAAAAAAATTAAAATTAAAATGTTGAGAAAAAGAAATAAATCATTTTAGATATGTGAGTGAGAAATTATTATTTAATTAGAAAGAGAGTGTAATTTACTTCTAGTGAGAGAAAATATTACATCCATTAGATCATCTAATCTGATAAAATGTTTTCTAATTTTTCATTTATTTAGAGTTTCTTTTTCTTCCAAAGGGTGCACAAGAGCCGGGTTAAACGATTTACTACATTTTAACAAGCCAACCAAATTACAATGGTTTGAAACCCCTCTCATCCTCTTTAAAAAAGTATAACCCAATCCAACTTGATTGTTTCAAATGTTATGCATAAATACTTACAATTAACATGAAAACAACAAAAGATAATCAATCACTCATGTGATTAAAAGGTGAATTGGCTAGTAATGTTTTATATAGACTACGGTGGTTGACTACACTCAAAATGACGAGAATTGGACACATTTTTATTAGGTTCATTACTACATAATAGTATTTTTTGACGATAACAAATTATCATAGAAAAAAATGAAATACTACAGTAGAGACGAGCTCATATAAACAACATGGTGGTTAAGGGGCCGTTTACTTACCGATAAGAGTCAACACTTTGACTTAAGTTGTTGAGTAAGATTTTAGTCCATTACAACGACATCATGTGCAACAATCTATCTGGTAAACCCTTACTGGGTAAAAATCGTTATTCTCACTTACCGGGTAACACTTTCGATTCTTGTCATTGCTCTTAGCGTGTAAAATTCTCAAACCTTGCCATGTCCATCCGATAAGGTAAAGTGACTCGGTTGCACTTAAACGTTAAGTAAACGACCCCTAAATCTCTATGTTATATAACAAGAATTCAAGGATAATTTAATTAAGAAGATCGGTTCATAGTAACTAGACATGAGTTCCTAAAGTAAGAATGATAAATCGAAGAAAGGAATATCGTAAATGGTTGTTTATTTCTTAATGTAGCTTCTCTTTTTTCTATTTTCAGTTATTTGATCTCAATCCCTTAATATCTTCCCTAAAATGGTAACTCGATTGAATTTATTGTCTATTTATAAATTTCCTTAAATTAGTAATTCATGTAACATACATTTTTTTAATATGCCTAACAAATGCCTTTAAATGTGTATTATATGTTTAATAAGGTGGATTATGTGACAATATAACGCTCTAATGAGGACTTGTAGCAAAATCCTTAAGAAATATAAAGGGTTACATAGGTTTGCAAAGGAAAGCATAACACCTAAGCTACCAATACGTAAAACTGCTTTTATTGGGAGGTCTTTTTTGAAATATTTTTGTTGGAAGTTGTAGATTATCTTGTTACGAACGCGTAGGCGAAAACCTCATCGAAAACGGAGGTCTGAGCGAAAAGTTATGATTTTTTTAATGTTTGGTGGTCAAAATGGGTGTTGGGTCAACCCAGCTGGGTCAAACTCGACCCAAAACAGGTTTGTGCAATTAAGTGACGAAAATTACACCATTTCATCTAATTTTTACTTCTACAAGCTTCTGGACCAAAGTGTGTGTGATTTCACACACTTAAAGGCAAAACCTAGCTAAATCTTGGTGAAATTGAAGAGAAATTGCAAGAATTTTCAAGATTTGAAGGTATAAATGTTGGTATTTTGATTTTCTTGCAACTAGGGTTTAAGCTATAGAATGAATGATGGAATTATTTTGTAGAAATGTGATGAGATAACTTGTTATTTGGCCAAAAACATGGATTATATACAAAGATTTGTTGAAATAATGTTGAGATATGAACAAAAAGTTTGACTTTTCAAAGTCAAGTTCTAAAATGATGATTTTGATGAATAAGGCTCCGGTTTTGCTATTTTTATAAAGTTTGTGATATTTTGAGATAGAAATATGGATTTGGTACCAAATGGGAATGGTTTGGGTACAAGATTGTTGAAAATGGCCATTTTGAAGCATAAAAGTCAATGTTTCTGCCCTGTTTTAGAAAATTCGTATAAAATCAAAGAAAAATCAATGGACAAGAGGTCAGTGGCATATGACAGATAAAAGAGTCTATTTTATTTCTTGTTTAGAAGTCAGGATGTAATTCTGAGTTTAAGATGTTTAAAAATGTGTTAGAACAGGGGGTTGTACAGGAGAATTGGAATGAAATTAGCTAACTAAGGAATGAAATAGAATGAGATAGTGTAATTATATACTCATGGAATTGAATGTGTATACTCTAGGGAGTATAAGGGTATAATTGGAAGCTTTTGGAGTGTCATACATACTTGGACTACGAAGTTGGAACGAGACATTCAGTTGGACGTTCGGTTGACCCATTTTGTGCACTGTGAGTTTATATGAAATACATGTTTATGTGCACTTATATGTATATGCACTTTTGTTTGCATTAATTGTGTTTCATGTTTTCTTAAAGCGTTACATGTGTAAGTCCCTCTGATTCTGGTTTGTATTCGTATGATCATTCTGCGATGTCGGTCAAGTCCGGATCTGCGACTATTTTGTTGGTCTCTTGGTAAAACGTGAATACGGGTAGTACTTCGTGTAGTACGCTGGAAAGCGGTGTATGTCCACGTATCCCAGGGAGACGGAGGTTGGGTGTGGCATACCGGTTCGTTGTACTCACGTATCTCGTGTGTTAAGAGACGAGTGTGAGTATTATTCTGCACGTACCCAGTAGATGAAGGTGGGAGACACTATTCTTGATATTTTATAATTGATTCATGATATGTTTACATGAATGGTACTTGAGCCATGTGATAGGTGTTTGTATGGCACGATTGACATTTCATTGTCGAGCTTGTCGGTAAGGACGTATGTTGCTGTTGAACTTATGATGTATTGATTTTGATATTGGTATGTTATGTTTATGAGTCTGGTAAGTCTTTTGGAATGTATTCATGGAATTCTCCGAGCTGTTGGTCTTCGATGTTATAATAGTTTTTCCTTTCGAGATTTCGTTTCATTCTTCAGTTAATATATTTATTTAAAACATTATAACCATGTACTTTCATATAGAACTCACTAAGCTTTATAGCTTGCCCGTTATTGATTAATTTATTTTTAAGGAAAGAAGATTGTAGACAAAGGGAAATATAAGGAAGCATAGTTCGGGTGTTGTTTTAAGTGTCGGTTTAGCTCTTTTGGGTATATTGGTACTTGCTTTAAATGTTATATATATATATATATATATATATATATAGTGGAAGAATATTTTGCAACCCTTAAAAAGGTTGCAACCCACATCTTAACCGTTGGATTCATGATCGACGGTTATTTTATTTTTATTTTTCTTTTTTTTTAATTAAAAAAATTGGGCCCCATATCTATTGTAACCGCCGATCATAAATCCGACGGTTAAGATGTGGGTTGCAAGGTTTGCAACCTTTTTAAGGGTTGCAAATGAAACAACCCCTATATATATATATATATATATATATATTGGAAGAATATTTTACAACCCTTAAAAAAGTTGCAACCCAGCCGATCATGAATCCGACTGTTAAGATGTGGGTTGCAAGGTTTGCAACCTTTTTAAAGGTTGCAAATTAAACAACCCATATATATATATATATATATATGTAAGTATTCTATTGGGCATATATGTCCCCGGTTGATTGTAAGTAAACTTTTGGATTGTAAATCTCAAACTTTTGGGTTGGTTTATGTTTTGAAGAAATGAATACAAAAATGGATAAAAGGTAACAATTTAAAGCGGATATTTCAGAATTTTATTAAAATTTATATCCCGGATATTTTACGATGTTACAATTCGACGAGTTTATAGTATATTTATAATGTTTGTATAGCTATATAATTTATATATTATCGGCGCTCTATACATTAGCACGGGTTGACGAGTTTGGGTCGGTCGAGCCATGCATAACCCCATTTCAACCCTAACAGTATGACAAACCGAGTTTAGTTGCGAGTTAGGTTGAACAGATTGGCGGTTTGATCAGGTTTTAAAATGATCATTTTGTAGAACCCTCCAAATCTGAAGATTCTCATCCTCAGGATTGAAGTGTTAATTCATGTGAAATTACAGTTCAAAGACTAAAATCAAATTAATAGAGGCATGGGCTTCACCGGGAGAGCTCATATACTTGTCTAGTGATAAAAAAGAACGAAAAAAAAAAAGGTAGATAACTATAGAAGCCTTTTCTTTGGTTACCCAAATGTCCGGACTAACTTGCACGTACCTCGATTAAACCCATATGTAACCATTTGGCATGACCATGTAGGACCGACACAACCATGCTGCTTAACTAATAGACCATGACTGTGCCAAACGTAGGTTCTTGATGTGGTTAAGCATGCTTGTGTCATATGTAATGGTTAGCCATCGACACATTAACCGAGGAATCAGACACTAGACCTAGACCTACACGATCAAGCGAGTCTTCATGCCTATGTATGATGCAATATTTAAAATTTATTAACAAATATGCATCTTCAAGTAATATAAAAGAAATTAGAATATAAAGAACGATCTTACATACGTACAAGAAACCGAATACACCAACTTCAAATGACCAAATACAAGCTCTTTGAACGCCATCCCATCATAACAAGCTCGTTGGTTTGAATAACGTTTTTAAGTCAAAAATAAAATAAAATTCACAAGCAGACCCAAAAGAGGTGTCCCAAAAATGACATTCTGAAAGTCCTTTTCATAAGCCATAACATTAAGTAAAGGAAAGCAAAATAAGAGTATAGAACGAATATATGAAATAAGAAACTTAACATGGCGATTCCACACGGACCAAATCACCCATAAGGACTCACCACATACGTTTCACATAAGTTCTTGCGATTTTCTCACACATCGGCCAACTTTCTTCCTGAACTCGTCCCTTCTATCTCTCCATTCTTTCTGAAATCACAAAATCAAATGTGAGACGTGTTTTGATGCATCACAAAATCAAATCCAAAATCTAAGAATAAGAGGGAATATGTTTGTTACCGCAGCTTCCACATTAGCAGGAGATTCATCGTTAGGGCTGGAAAGCATCGATATAATGCTCAAGACTATGCTCTCTACCTGCAAATATTGTATTTTGAATCAACAAATAGGAAAAGTTCAAACACATAAAATAACCAAATCGGCCAAAGAAAACAACTTGCAGATCTGGTGCCACAAAAGCGTTAAAAGGATGGCTTTATGAAACCATTAACTACTTGTTCACTTGCTATCTAGAAAGCATGGATGTGTTTGCCAAATCCCCCTATTGGGTGCCATCTTGAATGTAACCATGAATACGTAGATTAGGGGTGGTTGGTATTTTAAATTTAAAACATTGTACTTTGCTTTTCTTTACAAATTGACCATCGTTCTTGTGAGAACATAAAAAGACAGCTATAGTTTGCAAGAATGGGCAGATTTGAACTATTTGAAATTTTGTGGAAAAGAAATCAATCCATCATGTGTGGCATTTTTTTAACCAAAGTCACTTTTTTTGCAAAATTCTTAGCTTTTGTTGCATTTCTATAAGAACAATGGTTTGCTTGTAACAAGAAGCCAAGTACAATGGTTAAAAAATTAATTGCTCATTATTCCTCTACCATACTTTATTATTATCGGCATCTTGCGTAAATAGTAATCACTATCATAATCAAGCTTAAATATTTGCTTTTGTTTTATATATTTAACGTATTAATCATGAAGCAAACTTCTTTCTTCTTTTGGTTTGGTTTCAGATTTATGCAAATATACACAGATCTACAACTCCAAATACCCACACATATCATGCACAAGCATCCCCAAATCCATATCTCTCCAACATGGATTGGTTTGGTTTCAGATTTATGCAAATATAAACTCATATCGTCTCTCACTAGAAAGAAACGATGCCAAAAATTGAGTAACAAAGAAAACAATTGGGTTCCTACACATTTTGAATCAACATTAATTGAGATTGTCTTGTTGGTGATTGACCATATTATGAACATAAAAATACAAAAGCACCAACGACCATGAGAACTATGACTTGCCATTTGAACCAGTGCTTTGCCTGTTGCGAAGACTAAGAGAGGCAGGCTTAGAATATACCAAGAAAGAAGCATATCCTAATTGATATGCACAATATAACCGTGGGTGTCTGGCCAACTTGTGCGCACCATGACTAATCCCATGGGTTGCTGAAGATAACAGACAGGAAAATCTGCAGTGGCCCTATGGAGACTCGAACTGGCGACCTATGGGTAGGATACACAAGGCGTAGCCTTTATTTGCCAATTGAGTTGGTCCTCAAGGTTTATGCACAATAGTTGTGTTGTGGTATTTGTGTAAAAGATCTTTTGGTATTCATGTAAAAGATCTTTTGGTATTCATGAACATTATGCATAATGACACACAAACAATGCACCTGCAGACAACATATATTGTGATAAGAGAAACAATGACATACCGTATGGACTGGTGTCCAGCGCTCACTTGCAAGCTCATAGCCGTTAGGATCATCACCAGGGGGATGAAGAATCGAAATACAGACCTTGCCATCAGGGTAAACTGCACAACACCAAAAGGAAACATCTATTCAAAGAAATTCTATGAAGTATTGAATGTTTTGGTGATAAGGAGAACATCAAAAGAGGTGGATACTATGATAAATTGTTGCAATGCATCCTACTAACCATTCGGATGCCAAACCTCTGAAGTAAATCTTACTGTCGGAGGGCTGTTTGGATAATTTTGCGGAAAGGTCATTATAGCATTGAAAAACCCTCCATCGCTGAAACAATGAATCCACAAACCAAGAGTCAGAAACATATCCTTCATAGGATACCGATCGAAAGTTTCTATGATCATATGTTCCAACAAGAAATCAGTTGAAACTATACAAAACTACCATAATAGATTAATAGAATCTTTCTTACAACATAATGTTAATATCAAAACACTCAAATTTGATAATTGATTCAAAACCTCTAAACTTTTACATCAAAATGTGTATAATGATCGATTGTACGACATAATGTCAATATCAAAATACTCAAATTTGATAATTGATTAAAGAATTCTGAATTTTTATATCAACGTATGCATAATGATGGTTTTGTTATCAAACTCCCCAAGAAACATAATTGAACATATGTAAACAAACATCCAAAACTAGAAACACAAACAAACACATGAAAGTAAATAATCACAATCATCTCAAGCCAAGAGTTCCTAACAGGAAAAAGTAACCTTAATTGCACAACCCTAAAACATAAAGCTTCAATCTTTGAACAGAAACATAGACATGAAACAACTGACAAGAATGTACCCTGAGGTGGCATAATTGATCAAGAAACTTGTGAGATTTTCCCCAAAAAACAACGAATTATGTTGGGTTTCGTTATAAAATAACTCCATAAAACCCCAAAAACGAAAACAAATCCATAAACAACAAAAATAAACACCAGCAGATACATCCAATTGATAGCCTAAACCAAGTCAAAACCCCAAAATTCACCAACAAACAATTAAAAACCCTAATCAGCCTAAATCCACAAATTCAAGCTCCTAAACAAATAGATTCAATTTGAAAAACACCAAAACAAACAAAAACTCACTATAATGTATCAGGCGGCCCGATTATCGTAACACTCCATTCAAATAGATTACTTTCATCAACGAGTCCCGCCGAGAATCCATCAACAGGATTTTTACAGAGATCTACAAAAATAAACCACGGATCATCATCGGAAAAACATACATACACATAAAATAAAGAAAATTAAAACCAAATCGAAATTGACAACCATTGAAATTGAACCTTTAAGCTGTTTCTGAAGAAGGAGACTTGCTTGAGATGGAGAAGCCATGGATGAATGAAGAGAGAAGAAGGTTGAAGGGAGGCCGATGGGAGAAAGGGCAAAGAGGGATTTTAGCGTAAGCCCTTTTGATTGATAGATATATAACCCCGAACGCTTCTCAATAAAGTTTTTTTTTTTTTTTTTGGGTATCTAAAAAAGTTGCCTTCTTCTGCTCATAATTGCAACCATTTTCTCTCTCCACAACTCACTCCACTGTTTATATTACGGTGAGGGAAAACTTATTAACACCCTTTTAACTTTTTTATTTTATTTTAAAGTTTAAACAACTTTTTATGTTTTCAAGGTAATTTATATTCAAGGTTGAGTGTAAATAATAGGACCCGGTGGTGAAATCAAATACTAATTGATCTTGTTTTTCATTAACCATGATTTTTTTTATGAAATACCGGTTTTTTAAAATATATTTTTTATAAGCGGAAACGGTTTACTTCGAAATACAAAAAATGATGATCGATGTTACGGTGTTGGTTATTTGGTTGAGCTTTTTAATACCTCAACTTTTGTTAGTTGTTTCTAATTTGGGTGGTTATAAGGATACGAGATAAATAATGTCCTAGGCAACATTTCTATTTTATTTAAAATTTTAAGATGTTTGTTGATGTTTATGAGTGTAGGAATGGTATTAAAGAATTAATCATATAGTTTGATTTATATACATTCACGAAGTGACAAAAACAAGTTTTTTCCCTCTCGCTATAAATACAAAAGTTTTTTTTTTTACGTTTGTAATTGCAACTACTTAATTTAATCTATTTTTTAGTTTTTAACGGACTTCTCCGTTTTTTTTTTTACATCGCTCCTGTTTGCCCATAAGTATTTGCGGGCCAATCCAAATGTTATTGGACTCGGTTTGAGGGGTTGCTGTGTCTGTGATCTCTAGTTTGCACAAGCGATAAACCATCCAAGAATAGTAAAAAGTTTTGTAACACCCTAATTTTAGGACCAAAAAGATATGGTGAAGATAAGGAGGGGCTAAATATGTAACTACTGGGAGTGAAAAAAGTTGAATTGCCATTAAGGGAACTTGGAGGACTCAATTGGAAATTTAACATGTTTAAAAAGTTCTATGTTTGTTGAGTAAACTATGATTTTCGTCCCTGTGGTTTAATGTTTATAACGATTTTCGTCCCTGGTCTTTAAAAATTGCTTTTTTGGTTCTTGTCGTTTTCATTTTACTTCCATTTTCGTCCTCTCATCAAATTCTGTTAATTTTTAACGTTAAAATTCAAAAGATGTTTTGAGAAGTTACATATTTGGTCCTTGTGGTATATGAAGTTTTAATTATTCATCCCTAATAATTCATTTATTACTTTTTATTTCTTTATTATATTTTAGTACTATATATATACACACATATATGTTATTAATTTAAAGGGAAATTAATTAAAATAACCGTATTTGAACATCGTATTACCGAAATGCCCCAAATCTCGTCGACTTTGCCGAAATACCCTTTAAGTCCGAGAAACGTGGCTGGGATGAGCATCGATCCCGGGGTTGTTGTGTTTCGGCCGGGAAATGACTCGATCCCGGGGTTATGTCCGGGAATCCCGGGGTTATGTCCGGGAAACCCGGGATTGGGGGCCGGGATCGTGTTATTAATTGAGTTTATACATTATTAATTGAGTGAAGTTTTACAAAAACAAGTGTACATGTGTGTAGATACATATATGGGTGTGTGTGAGAGTAGATACATATATGGGTTTTCCCGGACATAACCCCGGGATTCCCGGACATAACCCCGGGATCGAGTCCTTTCCCGGCCGAAACACAACAACCCCGGGATCGATGCTCATCCCGGCCACGTTTCCCGGACTTAAAGGGTATTTCGGCAAAGTCGACGAGATTTGGGGCATTTCGGTAATACGATGTTCAAATACGGTTATTTTAATTAATTTCCCTAATTTAAATATTAATGTTTTTGATTAATTAATTAAAAAACAAAATTTAAATGAAAATATGGAATAGTGGGAGTAACTTTTTTAGATGGTAACTTAAAATAAATAAAAACTATTAATTTTAGGAAATTTCAACTTAAAACTTTTAAAAAAATTATATCGTTTACTGATTAATAATTTTACTGAAGTCACTGTTTTTTTTATTATAGTTGTAATACTTTTAAAAACATACAGTTTAATTAATAAAATAAATAAACTTTTTAATATTTTTATTTATTATTTTTAAAGAAATGGTTGGGTTTTTTTGTTATATTCTTTCTAAAAAATTGGTTGGTTTAAAATGGGATATTGATAAGTAATAAAAAAAAAATTAAATAATTTTTGATTATATTCTTTTTAAAAAACGGTTGGTTTAAAATGGAATATTGATAAGTAATACAAAAAAAATCAAATAGTTTCTCTAAGATTAGGGTTGTAAACGAACCGAACGAACATGAACGGAGACTTGTTCGTGTTCGTTCGTTTAACTTAACCGAACAAACAAATAAATACGAACGGTAAGCGAACGAAATATTTTGTGCTCAGTTTGTTCGTTACAAAAATATGTTTGTTCGTGTTCATTTATGTTCGTTCGTTAAGAGCTAAATGAACGGACATTTAACGGATGGAAATTTAACGAACGTAAACGAACGAACACAAATGAACATAAACGAACGAATACTAATGAATAAAAAACAACCAAATTTACTCATCATTTCGTTCGTAAAAAATAACATAACAAAATGAAAAATATTAATGTTATTTTTTACGAACGAAATGATGAGTAAATGTGGTTGTTTTTTATTCATTAGTATTCGTTCGTTTATATTCGTTCGTTAAATTTCCGTTCGTCAAATGTCCGTTCGTTTAGCTCTTAACGAACGAACATAAACGAAAACGAACAAACATATTTTTGTAACGAACAAACGTGAGCACAAAAGGTTTCGTTCGCTTACCGTTCGTATTTATTTGTTTGTTCGGTTAAGTTAAACGAACAAGCCTCCGTTCGTGTTCGTTCGGTTCGTTTACAACCCTAATCTTAGACAAACTATTTGATTTTTTTGTATTACTTATCAATATTCCATTTTAAACCAACCGTTTTAAAAAAAAAAGAATATAATAAAAAATTATTAAATTTTTTTTATTACTTATCAATATCCCATTTTAAACCAACCGTTTTTAAAAAAAGAATATAATAAAAAAAACCAACCATTTTCTTTAAAAATAATAAAATTTCGATAAAATAATAAATAAAAATATTAAGAAATTTATTTATTTTATTAATTAAACTGTAAGTATTACGACTATAATAAAAAAAACAGTGACTTCAGTAAAGTTTTTGATCAGTAAATGATGTAATGTTTTTAAAGTTTTAAGATGAAATTTCCTAAAATTAATAGTTTTTATTTATTTTAAGTTACCATCTAAAAAAGTTACTTCCACTATTCCATATTTTCATTTAAACTTTGTTTTTAAATTAATTAATCAAAAACATTAATATTTAAATTAATAACATATATGTGTGTATATATATAGTATTAAAATATAATAAAGAAATAAAAAGTAATAAATGAATTATTAGGGATGAATATTTAAAATTTCATATACCACAAGAACCAAATATGTAACTTCTCAAAATACCTTTTGAATTTTTAACGTTAAAAGTTAACAGAATTTGATGGAAGGACGAAATTGGAAGTAAAATGAAAACCACAAGGACCAAAAAAGCAGTTTTTAAAGATCAGGGACGAAAATCGTTATAAACATCAAACCACAGGGACGAAAATCATAGTTTACTCAGGGTGCGTTTGGTTTGCAGACTGGATGGGATGGGACGGGACAGAACAAAAACTCACTGTCCCACGTTTGGCGTGACATGGGACAGGACAAAAATTCACTGTCCCACGTTTGGCGCGACATGGGACAGGGACAGAGACTGGACAAGGTGGGACAAAAAATGGTATTTTCTTGTTCCACCAAAATAGGTGGAACAACATGGGACAAAAGTGAGACAAAAACTAAAAATCATTGATTTACCGCTATTTGATGTATAATCCTAATATGGTATTAGTCTTAAGGGTCACCACTACCCATCGCCGCCATTACCACCATCGGCGGCCACCAGTAGCCACCGCCAACCACCATCGGCCACCTCTACCTATTTCTCCACCATAACAACCTCATCCACCACCTCAACAACCATCGGCCATCGCCACCACCACTACCATCGTCGACCACCTCCACTAACACCGATCACCACCACCTTTGGCCACCACCACTATCAATGGCCACCGGTAGCCACCACCAACCATCGTCGACCATTTCCACCTCTTCCTCCACTACTACAACTTCCTCCACCACATCCACAACCACCGCCTATTACCCCTGTCCACCGCCACCACCACTACCATCGTCGACCACCAATACCTCCACCACATCAACCATAACAACCACCTGCACCACCACCATCCACTATCTTTCACGTTCTTCACAACTACCGTCCTTCACGGGCCACCCATCGCATTTATCTTTACCTGTCGTTGCAACTATGCATCCGCCAATTCATTAAGATATTCCAAATTGAATCAAATATTATATTTTCTTTATATGAATTAGATTTTTTTCGAACTACCATCAATTATTTCAAATTCTTCATTCAAATTTCCTACCCTTGTTTTTCTATGTATTTATATGTATGAAAATCGTTTAAAAAATAAAAATGTTTTTTTAATTAAATTATTTAAAGATATACTTTATTTGTGTTATTTATAACTATTATATGATATATAAAATCATCAAAAAAAACTTTTAGGGAAATTTGTCCAGTCCTGTCCTATCCAGTCCTAGTCATACCAAACACAAGACAGACATTTGTCTTGTCCTGTCCAGTCCTGTCCTAGCCTCTTGTTCTGTCCTATCCAGTCCCGTCCAATCATGTCTGCGTACCAAACGCTACCTCATGTTTGTTTGTATGTATGAACTATGATTTGTTTGTATGTATGAACTATGAAGTATGTAATAGTAACATGCTTGTTATGGTGTCACACTTCATTTTGTAGAGATAAAATTTCTGAGCCCCACCAAGAATTCATGTTATTATTTTATTTAATATACTTTTTTAATTTCTATTTTTTTTAAACTAATAACATGAATCCACCTAATTGGTGAACAGGAAAGGGACAAATAAATTCGAAACATGATTTTTTAAAGTAAATGTAATATATGTAAAACATAAGGACCATGAGTGACAAGTAGGGGAATGACATGGGTTAGAAGAAAGGATAACTCACATAACCCTTGCTATCGACTAAAAACATAAGAGCATCTCCAACATTTTTCCTATAATTTCTCTAAAATAGGGAATCAAAAGTGAAAATCTCTATAAAAAATTACATTTAACTCCAACAGATTTGCTATTTTAGAGATTTTAAAACAACTTAGAGCATCTCCAACAGCATTGCTAAATTTTTTCTAAAATAGAGAATGGAAAGTCAAAATCTTTAAAAACATTTTTTTCTAACTCCAACAACTTTTCTATTTTAGAGAATCAATAATTATTTATATTATTATAATATTCCATAATTTATCATCCCAATACACTTTTTAAAAAACCTTAAAATAAAATGTTAAAAATTGAATCTTGTTAGTTGGATTGAATAAAATAATATTTTCTCTCTCCAATTTAGAGATTATAGAAAATTCTCTATATTTAGAGATTTTTTGATCTTTCTCTATTTTAGCAAACCATATAGCAAAGTTGTTGGAGAGGAATAGCAAAGAAAAAACCAAAATTTTTTATTTTAGCAATGTTGTTGGAGATGCTCTTATATTATTATAATATTCAATAAATTATCATCCCAATGCACTTTAAAAAAACTTAATATAAAATTAAATCTCATTGGTGGAATTGAATAAAATAATTATTTTTCTCTCATACCATCAAGTTTTAGATAATTCTCTAAACTTGAAAAATTTTCAATTTTTTCTATTATAGCAAACAAGATAGCAAAACTGTTTGAGAGGTTTAGAGAACAAAAACCAATTTTTTTTATTTTAGCAAAGTTGTTGAAGATGCTCTAAGCACCAACAAGGAAAAGTCAAGTTTAGAAGCTAAGGAGCCCTTTATTAAATACTTACCCAGTAAATGTTTATCGGAACATTTACCTTACTGGATGAACATGACAAGAGCATAAGATCTTAGCCGATAAAAGTGAAGATAAGGATGAAAAATCTTACCCGTTAAGTGAGAATGACAACTCTTACTAGGGTAAGAGCTTACCAGGTAAATTACTGTATACGATAAGATTGTGATGATTACAATCTTACCCGATAAAATAAGTTAGTGTATCGAGTTTTATCGGGAAATACTTAGCAAATAAGCATTTGGGTAAACGACCCCTAAATCTTCAGTTTTGATATTGGATTGGAGTAATTTGTAGATAAGCCATGGCCAAAATCGCATACAATAGCAAAACAAAAGCCTTTGATACCTTTCAGTGTTGTTTATTAATTATATAATTGTATATTATATGTATGGATTATTATTGTTGTTATGTTATCCATGTATATTGAGATTTACAATTTTTGTACGTGTTTGTATGAACACGTGATTTCATTTCAGTAGTATATAACAATTGTTAGAGTTGGTTGAATGGTTTCTCTCATCAGGGACTCGTATTGAGTTTCAGAAAGATTAATGTATTTTTATACACTAATTTACATCATTAAACATATTGCAACTGATTATAGATTCACGGTACGTTGTAAATTTATGTAATTAATCATTATACAATGCAATGTATTTCTATGACTACAAATGCCCAAAAGCTAATAATAAGATGATTGTAATTTTGAGTTTTGTTTCATGAAATTAATAAATAAATAAAAGGCATTGCCCAATTTATTATGTCTATGTTATATTATGTGTTTTTAATTATTCATAATAAATAACCTTAGAATAATGTATTCTAAATGTCCCTAGTTAAATATTATGTTGGGTTTTAAGGTTGAAGTAATATGATAATGACTAGCATATGTAGGGATTCATATAGAGATATTGAATCTACATATGGGTACAAAATGGAGATTTTGTGTATCGGACGTGACTCGCTATGAGAACACTGTAACAACCCAACCTTCGTTACAACAAGATAGCAACTACCCAAATCTGCATCTAAAATACAAGGTTTGCGGAAAGATAACATAGTACACAACTGAGAATACACCGACTCAAAAACTACAATGGAGGTCCTCTAAATCCGCTCCAGCTCGCATCAACTCTTAAAACTCAACCGCACCTTCTTATGCCACTCTTTACATGAAAAGAGTTTTAGATTTGAAAAGAGCGAGGGTTAGACCGAAAGGTCTAGTGAGTCCCCTCTTATAACAATATTTAACTCATCAAACAAACAAACAAGGATTTATCATAAAATAACCATTTTCAGCTTCAAGGAAAAACTTTTAACTTTCAGCAACTTCTTCGCTCACACTAACGCCACCCTAAGGTGACAGCGTGTCTGTGACTCACACTGCCTTTGTTGGGGACACACCTCCAACGGCATAAACGGAACACAACCCTCGGTATGAGCACAGGCGGGCCACACCCCCCGACTTTGAGCCTACACACTTAGGACCATGTATGCATACACTTCCACTTTGACGACAACAGAAAATCGTCTTTGACATTTAAATAATATCTCGCAAGTAAGTACAAAGCAATATCGTTTCAAAGCTTGTATATAATTTCATAATACTCATGCCATCATATATAAATCAAAGTTTAAAATAAAACTTTCACATGCTTATGTTAACAAAAGGATTTAGTTCAGAAAACTCACATGGCGTCCTTAGCTTAAATCTTTACGTCTACCTTTAATACTCCGAACCGAAACCTATAAAACAATACATTGCTTGATGAATTCTCAATACTCCTTAATTTAACGAAGTTGGTCCTAAACCCAAAATCTCAACAATCTCCTATTAATTAATAGAACCCGACTTCCTAAAATTTCAACCTAAAACAATATTTAAAGCATCCTTAATACCACACTTGAAATGGACCAGCCCATGACATGAGGCCCAACATGAAAATAATTAACTAAACCTATTTTAAATTAATTCAATTGATTCAGCCCACAACTAAAACACTTGGGCTTCGGCCCACTGTGTAACACCCTCAATTCTGAAAATAGCAACTTATTAAAATTTTCTAAATACATCAATAAATGAATCATCTACAACCCCAAATTTAGATTCAACTGCAATACACATAAACAATCTATACAAACGGACCATAAAGGGCAGATGCTACTCATATTCATGCATAGTCACTATCTCCAACCTAAGGAAGACTTAATACCCAAACATAGTCACTATCTCCAACGGAAACCTGATGCACATGCCGACAAATAAAAAGGGTTAGGCTTAACGCCTAGTGAGCTCAAGAGTTTTCAACATATAATTTAATCATTTAGAAAGGAAGAATGCGAATGAAACCATAATCTTTCAAAATGATATGATTCACTTATAAAAACGACTCGTTCATCAATAATGATGCACTTTGTACGAAAGAGGCATCGAGTTAACTGTTAACCAAACCAATATGAGACGCAATTATGTAAAGTAAACCGAAACTTGCTAAAAAGTAAAATAGAGAGCGGACTCCCAATTTTATAAAACACGGTTAACACTTTATAACTTGAAATACCCAACACGGGTGAAACGTGACACATAACCCATAAATCGTAGATGAAGATCTATATGATTAAATATCGTCCGGAACACGGCTTTAAACCCAAAACTCACACGACCATAAAATGGACGAGAATAAATACCGACACGTGGAAATGATGCGGTCCATGGGAACTTTAATATACGTGGGAAGAACCCAATATTAAAGCCATCATTTGCCGTCAACCACTTAAAAACCCAATTTGGTCAAATACAACATTACTCCTTTAAAATACCACGAATCAACGATGAAGAGATCCGTATACACCGAGAATAGAGTACACGCAAGTAGGCCGTTCACGTGAATTCCTTGCATGTCATCTAAACGTTTCCATCTTGGGTAGCGAGAACACGTGAATGGAGCTACCCGCGATGTTATTGGATTTCACCGCAGATCCTGACATTCTGGTTCCCATGCCTCCATGAGCATCATACCACGGACCGTTTATGCCTCTGGCCTTACTCCGTCGAGTTCCACTTTCAAGGACTTACGGACGTGGGTGCCTATCCAATCTAGACGAGTTCCAACTCAGCGGCTCGTGCCACTTATTGTCTACCCGCTAGCAACCCGAGCAGTCACTACATGTAACCCAAAACCTCAGGCCTTACAATATCGACAGACTTACGTGCCTATGGATCCATTACAACACCGTCTAACGTTACATGACTCCAATTGAATGACCCACGCACTCAAAACATGTAACTCACCAACGATACAAAATTAATCGCCATTTAGTCAAAACCCCCGCTGGTTATAATTCCGGACAAATATCCACACGACTCATTTAGTCAAAACCGAGCCAAAGGCTCAACACTTTACGTAAATCTCCAACGAAAGCCTTTGTACATTAAAAACACGTTTAGCCGACTGACAAAGACACAACGATCCCAAAAGTGTAAAAATAACACAACTCAACATTGATTGCGGCGAACCATTTCCCAAATAAACTCTTTACTCTTATTTCCCAAAATACCTCGTGACACAGTTATGCACATTTTCCAAATAGACGTAAGTACAAAATCATGTAAATGACATTTACATCAAATGGGCTCCATTTATATAATATACGTCAAAGAAACATATCAAAATGCTTTATTTGTCAACAAGCCCAAAATCACAAAAATGCATGTTTCATGAGTTTATAAAGATGGATGTAACCAGATACTCAAACTTATCAGCAGTTAACAATTTGGTGTAAAACATAAACATTTTAAAATAACATTTTGGCATGTACACCGTTTTCATAAATCATCTTGAACTCACCTTGCTAGATTTAGGCTAAATCTAGATTTCACCCCACTTGAGCTCCTTCGAAGAACTCATGAATCCTCAAGCCAGAAACTTCTGAAACCTAGATCCATACATTTCCAACCATAAACAATCATATAGAAACATTTCCCAAACGTTTTACATAAAGATCTCAACGTATGTCAAAACCCTAATGTCCACAAATGAAGAAAATGGATGATTACCTCAAACCTCAACTTGAATCCATCCAACCAAAACCCTTGTAGAACACCAAAACGAACCATAAACTTCAAATCTTCAAATGGTGAAAGGGTTAGATGAAATCCTTAAGAACTTGGTGAGGAAGATGAAGATGAAGGTGGTTCATTATCCCAACTAGTTAGATGATGAAGAATAATGTGGTTTGATGAGGAAAAACCCTCAAAATGGTTTAGGGTTCGATTTTGGGGTTTGGGGTCGGTTTGGGAGAGAAAAAGGAAGAAGATTTCGGGTTTGGGATTGAGAGAAATGAGGCTAATGGCTGAAAATCGGTTTTTAGCTCGACAGTGAGTTTCGCGAGTTATGCCGCGGCATAAGTCGCCCGTGTCCTTTCAAGTCGCGGGATCGAGCCTAAGCCGCGGCACAAGTCGCGTAATCCACTGTGCTATGCGGTCCGTTTTTGCTCCGGAAAGAACCGTTGGACTCGTAATTGAATCCTTCATCTATCTAGACTATAAAATCTAGGATTCAAGTCCAAGATTAAATATCTTATTTTTCCTTGATATATCGGTTTCTGTATTAACTTGAAGTGATACCTTTCGGAAATCGGGGTGTTACAATCCTCCCAACCTTGAAAGAGATTTCGTCCTCGAAATCTACTATTCTCAATGAAATGCTGCCCGCAGAAAAGATTGTCCTCAACCCAAAAGCCAGAACTACAATCGAGACCCTTATACCGAAACTCACGTCATCTGCCTCTCTTGGGCACATTAAACTCATAACCGAGCAAACACTTAACTCTCCAAAGTAACCTTTACTCACAAGGTTACGGTCGTCTCCTAACCTTGGATGACAATTACCACCTCCCGGTAATTTATGACTCCAACTTCTCACCGATCAATTTCCTTCAGGTCTAAACGATTTCGAACTCAATCATCAAGGATCATAACCACACATCCAAAATCCTCAGATTTAAACTGATCCATTCCTAATATCTATAAAGACATTCTTCCAAGGCGCACCAAAGTGCCCTTCCGGCAGCCGATTAACACAGATTCGGCTGTCACTCAACTCCGATCCAACACTAATCTCACAACATTCCTAAAGTAATATCCTTATCACCATAGGAACGCTTGGGCACATCAATGCTTAATCCTCAATACCCAAACTCACTTCAAAATCCATCACTGAAAGGTCAATAATTCCCATGATCCAACCGGGATACATCCCAAACATTCCAAGATCCATTGACCTCAAGGAAACAATTCGACGCCTAGGACCTAACGGTGACCTCGAAAATGTGGACATTCCGCCCAAAATTCCATTCCAGACGAATTGTCGCACTAAGGTTGACACCTAACAGAAAACTAAGATTCCAAATCTTACATTTCCGACAGACAGATCACCAAAATTTCCTTTAATCGCCGAACCCACTAAGACGGTAAGCCAACAACATAAACCATGATGTTACACCGACAAGCAATCCACCAACACGAACCCAAGTTACACGCAAATAATTACCTAAGACCTTATCCCGCATGATTACCGAAGTACCAAAATCAACTCTTAAATCACTGGGGGACTTAATTCCACTACTTCCATTAAAACCACCGCGCACAGATTCAAAAACGAAAGCCAAAAATCCAAGACTGACCACCAGTCGGATCATCCGACGATTCAAAACCCAAGGACTCCCTTAGTCCCTAATTACCACTCCTCACACGACAGGGGTTCAAATCTATAGGCCTAATGAGTTCAAGGTTTTTTTTTTCAATTACTATGCCAATTCAACTTTTATAAAACTTTCACATACTAAGCTTTATAACAATTAAACGCACGGTAAAATACACTACCGTTTACTCGATAGGTTTCAAAACTGGTTACCAACACCACACATACAAAACCATTTCCCACTCATTTGATCAATACTTACGTAAATAAAACGGTAACGAAC